>JAQFVV010006315.1:521242-1121242 GCA_028023455.1 Epiperipatus broadwayi
CACATTGATGGAAAATCTACAGGCTTATGGAGGTATATAAAAAAATTGCTCTCCATGAAATTTGGAGTCATTTCTACATATACAACCAAATCTCTTCCACATTCATTAAAGGAGGTGGTCAGTCAATCTGTAAAAGCTGTAAATTTTATTAAAACCAGTTCAACAAAGTCCAGACTATTCAACTCTTTGTGTGAAGAGATGGACTGCCTCCATATAACATTGCTTTTTCACACTGAAGTGAGATATTTTTCATGAGGGAAAGTACTCACACAATTGTTTGAATTGAGACATGAAATGCAAGTTTTTTTAAGACCATATTTTGAATTAGATTCTAAGTTTCATAAAACTGGATGGCTTCAACAATTTGCTTATTTATGTGATATTTTTTCAGAAATAAATAATCTTAACATAGGATTACAGAACAGTTCCATAACCATCTTTAAAATGCCTGACAAAATCAAAGCTATGATTAAAAAAATTAGATTTTGGGGAAAGTTGTACCAATAAAGAGCAATGTGAAGTTTTTGAGAGATTTCGCAGTTTCTTATCTGGGAATGAGCTGAAATTGTCAAAAAACATAAAAATTAGTATAATTGTTCAATTAAAAGGACTAAAGGTATTATTTATACAATATTTTCTGAAGCAAAATAGTGAATATAATTAGCTTTCAAATCCATTCAATGAACTGTTCTTCCAACAAGGCAGAAAATTATCCCTATCAGAAAATGAAAAATTGAATGAACGTTCAACTAATTCTTCTTTACAATATGACTTCAAAAAATGATGTGACATTGATTTCTCAGGGGCAGTGGAAAAAGAGTACCAACAACTCAGTGTTAAAGCATTAAAGCATTTATTACCTTTTATGAATACACAGCTTGTAGAACCAGTCTTTTTATCCAATGCCTTTATTAAGAATAAACATCAAAACAAACTTAATGTGGCTCCTGATATAAAATTTTACCTGGCTTCATTTGAACCTGATTTCAAAAAACATATCTCCACAAAACAAGTTCAAGAATCACATTGAAATTATTAAAAAGAGCTACGTTTAAAGATTTTTTTATATTAAGAAAAATCATTGACCATTTATATGAATTTTCATTATAAATTAATGTAATCAAAAATTTATTTTAATGTTTTTTATTTGTTTTTATTTTTATAAAAAAAAACTGAAATGAAGTGAATATGTAAAATAAAAAATAAAACACAAAATTTACCATTAATTTGACTTAGTTAACCTAAAAACATTATATAATATAATAAATAAAAAATCCATCTTGTTTGGGTAGAAGAATGGGTGGGGTCTATGAAAGGAGGGGTACTTATAGATGAAAAGTCTAGTCAAGGTGTACAGGAAAGAAAAAACGTTGTGAACCTCTGCTCTTAAAAAAAATGTAGAAGCTTGCTCTGGTTGCTGAGAAATATAGAATTTTTCCTTGGTGCAAATTTATCAATTAGCTCTAAGAATAACCAGATTCACATTTTAATGACTAATGATTATATCATTATTTCATACCTGTCATCTCTAGCATTCTCCATTGTAAATTTTAAAATATCACTACCAATTAAATACCAGTGAACATTTCAGTGAGCTTCAAATGATTTCAGCAAATCTTTTTATAAAGTTTACCAAAATATGTAATTTTTAACCAATTTAAAATTTTGTTATTACAAGTTAAGAGCTAGCCTTTCACATTTAGTTTGACATATTTCTATTACCAATTCTGACTATTAAGAGAACTGCCATTAGCAGTCAACTTTTAGTATTTAATATAATTTTAGTTTTAAAGTAGAAATATATAATGGCAGCTTCACTGTAATTGCTATAAATATTAAGGGAAAAAACCAATTATGTCTGATTGACTGAATGATATGTTGCTGCTTAAATATCACTTGGACTTCTGTTCAACATCTCTTGACTCCCATTAAATCCATCATACAGTTGAAAAAAAAAATTTTGGCACCTTCATGCTAATCTGTAAAGTATATATTTTTGCACATAATTCCTATATAATTAATGGTCAAATAATATATGTTTTTCATGGATTTGAAGACAATTTGTCATTAGTAACATATTATTCCCTCTTGGAGTAGGAGTAAAATATATATGGTTTCATTTTTAGAATATTGTTACTATTATTGCATATCATTTAGGTAGCAATATACACTTTAACATTGCCTACTTTAAGCTCTATAAAGATATTGCTCATGATACAATCTAAATCTAATACAATATATAAAATAATTAGCAAGAAGTAAATTGATGACAAATAAATAAAATTAACTTATTATACTTAAATAAAAAAATTACATTATTTACAACATTTTGATTGCGATATAATATATTCAAATTCATTAGCAACATTTTATAGTATCTAATTCATTCTGTTTAATAAATAATTGGTTATGCTTATACATTTAAAGATTATTATAGATATCTCTTCTGCATTTAGATACTTCTGAACTAGTAAACCAACTGACTATTAGTTAAATAACTATAATTCATAAATTCAAGGCTTTTGTGATCCATGACCACAGTCATCTCTGATCCCTGATAAAAAATTTGATAGAATTTCTGGAATTCTCACACCATAAACAGAGATTCTTTTCCACAATCATATAATTAATTTCAAAGCTTTTAAAATAGGGGCATCAAGCTGGCCATCCTCCTGGACTTTGAACAATATAACCTGTAATCTATTCCACTATTATCTGTCTGAACAAAAAAGTTTTTTTTAAAGTCAGACAAAACAAGTTACATGTTTAAGAAAACTTGGTTCTATTTTAAATGCTTCATTTTGTCCTGATGTGACTTTATACTCTACTTTCCATGATATGCCCTAAAAAGGTAATCTACTTAGTGGCTTTTTCTTTAAATCAATTTTTATTCACCTTGTCCTAATCTTGAAAAAATAATTTTAAATGTTGTAAAAATTCCTGCATGTCCACAGAGACTATTATTAAATCAATACATATCATCATAATTTGTTTAATCTCATAATATAACTCAAGCACTTTAAAAGCCCTGCACTATTGTTTATAAGCCCAAAAATAAATTTGATTAAACTGGCACAATTACATTCTATATAGAAATATTCTATATTGGCAATCTTTCAAATGAAGATGAATGTCAGTAACTCAAAGTCAAATCAAAGGTGGAAAAGATTTTTCATCTTTAAACTTTATAAGGAATAGAAACATTTCGTTTGGTTATTTTGTTTAATTGCCTATCATCCAGATAAAACCAGAATGATTTGAAGTTATAAAAAATAAATAAATTTTGTATTTAATTTTTATATATATTTTATGCAATTATAATTTTTTAAAAATAAATGATTTTTCGATTATTTTTATTACATCCTATTTAAATTTAGAATTTTTAATTTTCGTCAATTAAAAATCACTTAAATAATATATTAGAATATTTAAAAATTTTAAATAATTTACCTAATTATTTATTATTCTTAAACAATATCTTTTTAATTAAAAAAAATAGTAATTTACGGAAGTTTTAAAATTCATGTAAAAATCATATAAAATTATCACTTTTTCATCTTACCAAATATACAATTTTTAAATCTAATTAAACATAAAATATCTCTTATAACTGATGATAATAGTTTGACATATTTTTTATTATTAAAAATGTGCTGATAATCTTAAGATGTACAAACATTTAAATGTTTTTCCATCTTTAATCAACTCATTACAACGCAAAGTTTAAAAAGTATCAACATTAACATGATTATATACTTTTATAATGCATTTTATTTTCAATTTGTATATCAAAATGTCTTAGAGAGAACCTATAGATATTTTTAAAAAATAATCTACTTCTACTTTTATTTAGATCAAATCTGATTAGTTTGTAAGAAATGAGATTTATTGAATTATATATACAAAACAAAACAGTATTTAAATGCCACTGCAGAGCAAAGAATTATGCAGAATTCTTTAAAATTATGATGGAAAAGAGAAGACTCACTAAAGCAAGTTAAACATTGAGATGTTGAAGCTTATAGCTTTCTTTTATTGTTTTATGCTTTACCTAAAATAACTAGATAGCTATTTGCTAATGATTAGGTAAATCCATTTTAAAATAACTACTTTTAAAAAAAAACCTTAAGCCTATCTGAAATCTAAAAAATAATGTCCACGACTCATCTAAATTTGAATCTAACGGCATTGGAATGTAAAAACAATGTATATTCTGAAACTATATCATTTATATACTCTATGCCATAGTATTTTATAGACATCAGATGATATAGATCTATAACATCCACATTCCTAGACTAGTTTCTGAATTTTTTCTTTGTCAGTGACTTAAATTGCAAAGGTAAAACTAATCTGGCACTATATTATATGAACCTCTATATAATATGTGTTAAATGTATAATATAATTATAGCATAGGTAACTAATATATAACAATATGTTAAGTATAAAAAGAAATATAAATTAGTATCACAATTTAGCCCCTATACTAAATAACTATGACTTTTATTTTACCATTTATTTTCTAGATCCTAAATCTTTTCTTCATAATTCAAAGTAGCAATATGGATGTAATAATATGTTGGATTATTTCTATCATCCATCATGAGATGTCAAATGTCGAGAAAATTTTAAACTTTCCAAATACAAACAACACACAAATAGATAAAACAGATTAGTCGATTACACAATGTTTCAAGTGGTATTATTCTCCACTCTTCTTCGGGTGTTGCTGGCTGACCAGTAATAATATTAGCATATGAGGCAAGTTCACACCTTTAGATTTTTGAATATCAAATTTTAAGGCTACTCTCTAACAAACTGCACTATTCTGTCAGCATCGTCTTAAAATTCATCATAATTTTTTAGACATTCAATACTTAATGATAGATGATGGAAATAGTCTAACATATTATCATATTTAAAATACCATCATCACAAACCTTCAGGCAAATAGAAATAAGTAAAAGTAATTGAATTGTAGTTCTATAATATTTAAGCCCTTTTGTTCTATCATTTACTTTTCAGAAACCGCAATTAAGTAACAAAAGAATCGGCAAAGTAGGTGGAGAATACATTAGTGTTTTAGATTAATTTCTCATGAATTTAGTACTTAATTATGACATAATTATAATTTGATTATAATGTATAATATTTAATACAATAAGTGAGGCCTACAGAAATAAAGATTAATTAATGGTTTATGTATTTGTTTGATAACTTATTTAATTATAATAGATAGAAATTAGACAATTTATGATAAGTATTTATATTTTTCAAATAATAATAATAATAATAATAATAATAACAACAACAACGATGATGACGACAACGACAACAACAATAATAATAATAATAATAATAATAAACATTACTATATTCTTTACATATACATCTCACTGATCTGCATAAGAAATGAAGATAATTAAAACTCCTACCAATACAAAAATTAATTTGTGTGTGCGCTAGTTCACAATAAATAAACATATTTTGCATTTACACATAAAATAACCTTGAATGATGATGATGAAGGACATGTGATCTGAAACCAGATCACTCTGAAACTAAAGACTTTATATTTAGATCGTTATGTTTCATTATTTGATTGAAATTGGCAGTTATATAACATTTTAAAGAAAATTAGTTTCATAGCTATCTAAAAAGAAGGATTAATTCTTTATAAAGAATAGATCCTTGTTATTCACTTTAAATGTAAAAAAAAAAAAAATTAATAATATAATTATTTAAGACATAATTAGTTTCCAAAATTCTCTTACCGAAATGATAATGTATGAAAATAAAAATTGTAAAATAAATTATTGATGACAATAATATATAGATATCCATATGTTGTTTTTTATGTGCTTTCTTTTTATACTTTTTTTAAAAAATAAAAATTCTATATAATTCCCATATGAAAAAAAAATTAAATATTCAAATTCTTACAATTTTGTTCTTCTTGATTTAGTGCAATTATAGAAATATAAAGTCAAGATTTAAAGATTCCTGGATTAAATCTTAAAACAGACAATTGTTATGCCTGAATATCTTCACCAAATGATTTAATTACCTTTTTTAATGCCATTTCCTCCCAATTTATTACATATCCAAAGCTATCATACTTTATAATATTTTAAAATGAGTAATACTTTGTATATAAAAAACAGGCATAAATTTTAAGTCATATTTTAACTTTACAATAATAACTTCAACTTACCTCTTATTAAACTAAGAATACAATCGCCACTACAGTTAAGAATATCTGCAACATTCAAGTGTGTTAATGAAGGATGATTGTGCAGATAAGTAAATGATGTGAAGACAATTACAGTTCCTCTCAAACTCAAAGCTTGTAATTTCAAATTCTGAACACCATCTAAATTTTTCACCTAAAAAAAAATACATAATATTTTGTAACACCAAATTATTACCAAAAAATCAATAAGATTTGTTTTAGTGAAACCAAAAGAAAAATATTAATGGCATCAGTAATATGACAATCTTGAAATCAACATTTGTAATTATAATATTTAATAGCTCTTGAAATTTAGCATGTGTAATAGATGCTTTTACAGAATAACTGTCAAACTTTGTATTAGTAGGTTTAGAGTAAGAACTAATTTCAGTGTGATTATTATTTTAACATTGTAGCATAATAGTTTATAATATGGCTTTTAATATTCACTTGGAAATTAATGTAAACTTTTTTGCAGCTTTTAACAATAATGTAATCTATTAAATACTATGATTTTGAACATGGTTGCATCCAATTTAAATAAAGTGTTTATACAGTCAATGTTTACATTATGTAAAATTCCATAACACCAGACAACTTTTTTTCACAAAACCAATATCATTATTTCCTATATTTTTAGTCAATTTTTATTATTTCTAAAAAACATGTATTAAAATCTTCAAAAAGAAAATATTGGCTTTTAATGGCATTGATATAATAACAATATCCAACAAAAAAATAAAAACTTTTTTACTGAATTCTCTGAATATAATGTAGTAGCATAAGCACTGATAAAATAAGCAAAGATACTACTGTGCAAGCTAACCTTTGACATCATTAATCTTTCATTGACACAGGAATTTCAAAAGTAGAAGATACCAAATTGGAAATTACATAATGCTTGCTTTTTGTAAAAAAAAAAAAACTATGGTTACAATAGCTGTTCTAATATATAGGGTATATGAGCACAGACTTTCACATGACCCACCACTCTCCACTCTATTTCACCACTCTCCACTCTATTTCATAACACTGATACATATATGGGTTCAAGTGTATCAGTGTTATGAGATAGAGTGGAGAGTGGTGGCTCGTGTTAAAGTCTGTGCTCATATAACTTATATATTACATATATAAACACAGGTATATAATAAGCCTGTGTTTCAGTTAATAACTGTTCTATTAGATTATTATTTATTAATAGCAGTTATATCAATCTTAACAGCTCCTAAACTAGAAGTGAAGTCTTCTATTGAAGTTTTGGAGAAATTTACATGAAGTTCAAACATTTTTTGTGCATATATTCTAAATGCTAAGATACCACATCAGAGAAAAAATATCGTTAATTATTACTTAGCCACAACAATCTGCTTTTATTCAAATAGTATTCATATGTTCATTGAAAAATGTTCTGTTTGGTAAAAAATGTATAGTTTTAACTGTGAATACAGAATATAAGCATTGGTTCCTAATATAGTCAAGGATATCAATTCTCAAAATTATAGTTTTGTGTCATTGAATTTCATTTTAATTTTCAACAATTCATTAAATTAAATTGTTTGTAAATTAATAATAAGGTTACATTATTAGTCCATAGACAGGATTGACATTTTTCATAAAAATATTATACATTATATAATATTATTGTATAGTTTCTTTTGGGATGTGTAATATAATAATCAAATAGTTATGAGGCATATAAGTAGCAGAAGTGACATATTAAATTTCAATATAAAAACTTTTAGTTCTAATTCATTAGAATGTTTCTGAAGATTACGTATATCAACTGCAAATATTGTTTTTCTTAATTTTGTCTCTCTAGTTTTGCATTAACATGTATCTTACATCTTACTAATCAATGATCACTTAAGAACATTACAATCTTGAAATATGTACTTTCTGTTAGTCAAAATATAATCCAATTCTGCTGTACCTTTATTTGGATGCTTCCATGTCCATTTCCTTTTTAACATTTTTCTCAAAAAAATAATTCATAATATAAAGTTTTCTTTTTCTGCAAACACCACAAGTCTATGTCCTTTCTCATTTCCACTATCATAACCAAAATTACCTACAGTACTGTCATCTTTCATTTGCTTACCAATTCTAGCATTAAAGTCTCCCAGAACAATTTTAAAATGTTGCTTACTCTGATTAAAAGCCTTTTGTACATCCATATAAAAATCTTCTACTATTTCATCACTATGGGAACTTGTTGGGGCATGAACCTGAATTATTTGCATTTGAAATCTGCTATTAAGTTGTATAACTAATCTTGCCACTCTATCCAATACACCATTAATCTCCACAATGTTGTTCTTCCACTTTTTATTTATAATAAATCCTACTCCAATTGTATTTCCAATATTTGTGTCCACTTTTTAAACCAATTGTCTTTTCACCTTTTCTTCTAACTTCACAAAGTCCAATAATGTCCAATTTAATATTCTTGCAATCTTTCTTCACTTGAAAGTGATCTGCTGTTGTAAGTACCTAAATAAAAAGTCATCATCAAATGGCAGCCTGGGTCCACAATCAGGGGATTCTTAGCATCCTCTGCCTTCAGCCACCAACTGCTGCCTTGGCTGGTGACTTTACAGCCTCTTGGGAATAATGACCATGATTTATTTTTGTCTGTATTTATTATATATATCAATTGGAAAAATATTTATCATTTGCACATACATTCGTTCTGCCTTATTACGCGACTGAAAAGAAAGACCATGATGTTTCTTGATCTTAAACTCAGAGGTAAAAAGCCAATAAACTCACCATGCTGGCTAATATATATTGGTGAGCAGCCCATCCATGTTCATATACCATATGAATAATCACATAGTAATAATAGCTGCAGTGACAAAAACATATGAAGAAGTGGACATTAGGAATGTGCCTGCTTGGTTCCTTTAAGGCCTCCAAGAGGAATCAAAGGGTCTCCTTTCACTTCATAACAAACTCCTTTCTGCAGCCTATATAATGCACATTCTCATAATTGCTTCCCTCTTATTTAATATTATTATTATTATTATTAAAATAATAAAAAAATTAATCATTTTGTCACATATAACTATGCTAATATACAAATAATATTTTTATTTAATATTATTAGTGATATTAAATGGAATAACATAGTTTACTTAAAGTTACTATTAAACTTATATAAAACTGTGCTATATTGTAATTATTGTACGATTTATGGATTTTTATATTTCAATCTTAAAATTAAATGGAGTTAATCATCCTTGAATGTATTGCCGCTGAGTTATATTAGTGATAGTCACACCTCCGCATTATTTACTTATGACTCAGCCGAAATTGATCACTCTTTCTTATGGCTTCAAATTTGGCAAATCAATGTTTAGGCCACGATAATAATAGTTATAATTTTAAATTTCATTGGTAATTTTGGCCATAAAATGTGATATAATTTTTTTTTATTTTTTATTTTGTCAAATTAGAATTTGTAAAAATAAATTGCAGATAGAAAATGATGTATTAAAGTAATGAATCCATAGTAAATTATTGAGTCTTTAATATTAAAATAATTTGTTTTGTATGATCTTGAGAATATTAACAGAATAATCCATGTCGGTTAATGAAGTGATTTATTTAGAAGTAAATAACTATTAAACTTATATAAAGCAGCAGACCTACTAGAGGGAGCCAGGGTCTCCAGTTTACTCTGTTACTGGCTCCCCGTTTTAGTTATCTAAATTATATTTTAGAGAATTTTTTTTCTCTAAAACATTTCCAATTGACCAGAGTAACCTTTTAGTTTCCTTTGTACACAAGAATTATGGCACCATCAGACAACAAGTAAGCGTGATTAAAATTTTTCTTTGGAGCGCTGTTAAAAATAACTGACAGCCATGTAAATTTCTAGAGATTTCTATTGAAAGACTTAATTTTCAGGGAATATTTTGATTCAAGGCAGCTTTGCTGACTGGGTGAGAGTGTCTGATTGTTGGGAGGACCCCTGAGGGCCTGAATCCTAGTTTTTATATGGGGCAGAGCTGGGAAAAAGGTGCTCTGGGGATCGTTACCAGAATTGGATAGCTCATTTATTTGTTAGCAATAGTAGCGTTATTCATTTAGACTTTAATGCTTGCTTTTTAAACCTGAGATTTTACTTTTAAAGAAAGAATTTTTCCACAATAGTAAATTGTTTCTCATTGTACCTGATCATTTATTTCAAGTGTTGCTTTATCTTTTATCCATGCATTTGATGCTGGATCACTGACTATGTCTCTTAAAACGTTTTTACCAGATTTGGATGGCTCATTCATTTGTTAAAAATGACAACGTTATTCATTGCAGTTTTGTGCTTGCATTTTAGACCTGAGATTTGACTTGTGAAAAAGATTCTTTTCTACTATAGTGAATTGTTTTAGACTGTATCTGAACATTTGATTTCAAGTGTTGCTTAATTATTCAACCTTACATTCTATATTAAACGTTTTTTTTTATCTTGAATGCTGAACTGTACAAATCGATAATTTTAACATTTGACTATATGGATTAGTGCTTCTGGTTTTCATAGGTTATCAGGGTGCTGAAACATGATGGACACTATTCAATATGCAATTTTAATGGATACATTACTCTATGTACATCTTTGATTGCTCTATAGATCTAGAATTATATTGTGGTATAACACATAATGCAAGCATCTGGTTACTACATATACATTAAAGTTCTTGATTTTGGAAAGTAATGATGAATTTTTTATGCAAGGCATTGGAAATCCTGGAGATTTGCACTGTGATTTTAAATTTAGCAATTATTATGACATTGGATTGTTAACAGTTGTACCTCATCATATGGATTGTGCTTCTAGTTTTATCATTTGATTTTTACCAATAGTTAAGGACCTCATGGATTAAGGCTTCTAGTTTTTTATAAGTTGTCTGGAAGCTGAAACATGATGGACAAAACTCAAGTTCCCAAAGAGTTCAACTGTGATTTGAACATTGGATTGGGGCTACTGTGTCACTCATCTTTGCGGTCTTGAGGACTGAGTCTGTTGCTTGGAGAGCTCCCAGGGCTTGCTTCCTGGTCTTGGAGGGGGGCTGGGATGTGGGTGTATTGGGTTCTAGTATGGGCTTCAGATGAGAGAGTCTGGAACTTGGGAAGATTCCTGGGGCCTGAACTCTGGTTCTTACAGGGGGGCTGGGATGTGAAGTGCTATGGGGATTAGTACAGGTTTCATCTTTCTCATCTTCAGGGCAGTGGAGATGATGTGATGCATTGTGGTTTTAGTCTCTTTGTTCTCTATATGATTCATAGGTTGGTTATTAGACTATGTGATAATCTGTAGATGGCATATGATATAAGCATGTGAGATTTACATTTTTGATTAGTGCTGCAGCATTGCTTGTCTTGGCTGTGAAGATGAGAGAATCTCATGCTTGGGTGACTCAGGCCAGAGAGTTCTACTATGGTTTAAACTTCAAATCGGGGCTGCTGTGTCACTCATCTCTGCCATCTGGATGGCAGGTTCTGGTGCTTGGAAGGTCTCACAAGCCTGGGTTTTGGAGGGGATCTGGATGCTGTGGGGATTAGTAAGGGCATTGGATGAGAGAGTCTGAGCTTTGGAAATACCCCAAGGCCTGGTTCCTAGTCCTTAGGAGGGGGGTTGGGACATGGGTGCTGCAGGGATTAGTACGGGTTTTCACTTTCTCATCTGGATGGTGGGGATGATGTGATTCTTGGTAGCTGTGATCTACCTAGTTGCCATTAAGGTCAGAGGTTACTTAGTAAACTATGAGAGAAGCTATGAATGGCAAGATATATGCATATACAATTCAAGGTTTTTCTGTTCACTCGGTAAATCAAGTTCTGCATTGTAAATCATAGTTTGAATCTTGTATATCATTACATATAGCATGTAAATTCAAAGATTAATATGTTAATAAATCATATTTTGAGAAAAAACAGTGTTATATTGCATTTACTGTGTTTTATAGGTTCTTATGTTTCAATCTCAAAGTTAAATGGAGATAATCATCCTTATTTAGATGAGTAGATCTGTAAGGAATATTTTATATAGTATTCTTATATAACAGCATTAATATTTAAAATGTTATGTAGTATGTAATAAGGCATCCTAATGATCTAGTTATATTTTGTTAGCAGAATATCACTCCTAACGTTTAAGCTTGCAAATGAATCCAGTACAAGATCTTATATGAAATAAATAAACCCCATGTCATAAATATCATTTAGCTATGCTAAACACTAATTGCCTTACGTCTTTTAAAAGAGTAAAGTGAGGTTGATAAATAATTGATTGCTTAGTAAAATTAATTAAGGACCATAAAAAGCATTTATCATTATGGTGATTATTATACTCCAGTATTTCAATTAAGGATTATTTTGAAGTAATAAACAACCTATTTCTATTTAATGTTAGGGTCTTCCAACACTGTATGATAATATACCCCCCCCCCCAGTTTAGAATTAATTTTATCATGTTAAACAGTATATAAATATATTGAAATGAATGTTCTCAGGGGCAAAAGATGTTTGATAAATTATGTTTTTTGGAGCAATTATGTTTAATAAAATAAAATTAAAGCAAATTAAAGGAAATCATCCTTCATTTTGGTAGCTAGTAAATCAATTGACTTCTATATTTGATTCTAAACTCATAGATAGTTAGGTTGATTATGATCTGTATGTGATAAAAATATCTTAATATCATCTCAAATCTGACAAAAGTTTCAAATTTTATATATAGTGTTCATTAAAGAAAGATTACACAATGTTTCCCAGTAAATGGATGATGGAATGTCTAAGTTGTCTACCATATTATCTCTGAATTACAAGTTATGAAACAAAATATAACAGTGAGTTTTCTATCTTCTTAGATAATCTTTAATGCATGTTCTATTATCATAAAATTTTCTAATTATTTGAAAACATTCCAGAGACTTATGCTTTTACTGCCTTATTCTAATATGAATCATTTCCAATATTTCAGTAATTGTTTTTTTCAATTTATATTGTTTTATCATAGTTTAAGATATACATAATACACTGTCACATTTCACCTCTTACCTTGTGATTCAAGCAGATTAGTATCTTAAAATTTTGATGAGCAGCTAAACTATGCCACTAAGTAACACAAGCATTGATTCAGAGATGGCATTGTAAGAAGCTTTGATAGAGAACCAGTCAATTTTTCATTCAAGACGCACTATCTGTTATGGTTTTCAAATGTACAACATCAATATATAGTATGAAGTTAAATTACTAAATTTGTATTTTATATTTATAATTTTGATTTTGTATTATATTTCTCTTATATAAATGTTTGTGTTGGATAATAACCTTGCTTTAAGTTGTGAGTCTGGATCCTAAATGCACATACTTTAACGTTTGTTAAAACAATTGGATGCTATCATAAATGGGTTTCTGGATCCCAAATGCATCACAATGGATTTCAATGGCTATAAAACGATGTTAGCTGATATAATATAAATTTAGCATGATTCAACTGTCATTATTTTTTAACATTATCAAAATCATTTAATTTCTGAACTGGATGATCGATGTTTAGACTTTTATTAAAAAAGATGCCACTCCTTTAACTGAATATTAGAGTCAGCAACAACCAAATATCTTTTTGATTTACAGAAATATAGAATAAAAGCTAAAATTTGGGTGATTCACATTTTTGACATATCATTGTAGCTCTCAACTTGTCACACATATGCAGCACTTCATTTGCCATAAATTAAGAGTTCAATTTTGTCAAATTAAAATTTATAAAAATAAATTGCAGATAGCAAATGATGTATTAAAGTAATGAATCCATAATAAATTATTGAGTCTTTAATATTAAGATAATTTGTTTTGTATGGTCTTGAGAATATTAATAGAATAATCCATATCAGTTAATGAAGTGATTTATTTAGAAGTAAATAACTATTAAACTTATATAAAACAGCACTATATTGCATTTACTATGTTTTATAAATTATTATGTTTCAATCTCAAAGTTAAATGGAGATAATCATTCTTGTTTAGATGAGTAGATCTGTAAGGAATATTTTATGTAGCATTCTTATATAAGAGCATTAATATTTAAAGTGTTATGTAGTATGTAACAAGGCATCCTAATGATCTAGTTATATTTTGTTAGCAGAATACCACTCCTAACATTTAACCTTGCAAATGAATACAGTACAAGATCTTATATGAAATAAATAAACCCTATGAAATAAATATCATTTAGTAAACACTAATTGCCTTACGTCTTCTAAAAGAGTGAAATGAGGTTGATAAATAATTGATTACTTAGTGAAATTAATTAAGAACCATAAAAAGTATTTCAATTAAGGATTATTTTGAAGTAATAAACAACCTATTTCTATTTAATGTTAGGGTCTTCCAACATTGTATGATAATATACCCCCCAAGTTTAGAATTAATTTCAGAACAAATATTAATATTTATTAGATATTTTTATATAATTTTCTTTTTTTAATATTCGTTTTTTTTTATCATTTATTTTATAAAGTACAATAAAATAATTGTTAATTTTTAATAATTCTCTTTTGTCTTATTTCAGAAGCATGTCATAGCATATTTATGATATAAAGATCATATTTTAGATTACACATAAAATCTATTTGGATTAAATACATCATTATTGCATTGATATTATCTGGAATACAAAGGTATTGGATAAGTTCATGTACAAAAACCTCTTTTACATTATTGTATCCTAAAATTGCATAAACACACTTTATATCCATGACATTTAGTTTCTTATTTTATATA
Source organism: Epiperipatus broadwayi (assembly GCA_028023455.1). Taxonomy (NCBI): domain Eukaryota; kingdom Metazoa; phylum Onychophora; class Udeonychophora; order Euonychophora; family Peripatidae; genus Epiperipatus; species Epiperipatus broadwayi. The sequence goes on from JAQFVV010006315.1 coordinate 536,264, forward strand.
ACCCTGAGATAAATCATCAATTAACTTTATATATTTAAAATTACTACCCTTAGTTTTAAAACACAGATTAAGTTACTCCTGATTATGTCATATAATAAGATACAGTATATACTGCATGAGATTTTAAACAATGTATATTGATAAGTTTTTTTTAGTTTCTTATTTTATATAACCCTGAGATAAATCATCAATTAACTTTATATGTTTAAAATTACTACCCTTAGTTTTAAAACACAGATTAGGTTACTCCTGATTAGGTCATATAATAAGATACAGTATATACTGCATGAGATATTAAACAATGTATATTGATAAGTTTTTTTTTAATATATAAAGATATATAAAATAGTATTAACATTTTCACATCATAGTTGTAAAATGCATGGCGAAAAATTATTTACATAAAGCTAAAATAAAAATCTTTACAAACTCTTGATTCTATAAAATCCAGAAGAGAGCTCTTTTGACATCATTATATCTTTATTAAAATTATAGGTAACAGTTTTGACCATGGTTAAACACATCAAAGGACTCTTATTTGAATTTTATACAATAAATATTTTGTAATTTTGGCTAAGTATTTTATGACTGTCTGTGTATACCTTACATATGTTAAGTGAAATTTTTATTCTATAAAAATTATATATAGAAAAAAAAAATTTAATGAATATTTTAGCATATAACTATTACAAGGTGGATTTTTTATCTTTTTTTCTTTGCCCAAAACCATGTAGAAAAATGTACTTATTAAAAAATAAATCAATTCATCCGTGATAGTTTTTAAGCCTATGTTATATTCTCCACATAATATAATGTGGCATCTTCTGCATATTAGAACGTTCTAATATTTAGGATTATAATATAATGAAGCAATTATGTTATATTTTGCATGCAGAAAGAATACATACTATCAATAAACTAAACTAATTTGATGCATTTTTATATATTCTGAATTATAATCATTAATAAATCTAATTCCAACAATTTAACAAAAAATAATTCTGACATTTCCATCATCTTTATTTTTATTAGTTTTTGAAATGTTCTGATCTCTAGCTCTGACCTTAAAAGATAAGATATTTTATTAAAGTAATTTTTAATTTAATTGCTTTATTTATTTATGAGTATTTGTAGACTTATTTGTAGACAATTTTTTCCTCCTCTTCAAGTTCTGTTAATCCCAGAGTAATCCAGCACATATTTACACTTCAATAAATTGTAACAAATTGTTAAATTAAAATTGATTATTATTTTTATTAACACTAAATTTAAAATAAAAAAATGCCGTTAATAATTTTTTCATAAGCACTTAATATGAAGTCAATCTCACAAGTGACTTCTAATTTTCTCCATGAATAATTACTTTTTAGTAATTTTCCAAGTGACTTAAATTAATGAAACTTGTTTCACAAAATAGATATATAAAAAATTAATAATTCAAAAATATACTTAAAATCAGTAATAGATTTTTCTTTCTCTCCATTCCCCCCCCCCCGCCCCCCCCCCCCCCCCCCCCCCACCCCCCCCCTTCCTCCGGCGCGGCGGCGCCTCCCCCCGGCCAACAACCCAAGACAGTAATAGATTTTTAATCATTCAAAACAATTAGTAATTCAAAAAAAAATTTTAAAAATATTTTTCTTCTATTTTTATCATAAAACATATATGTATATAATCTCCACATCATACATTCTTAATATAATTTTTATATAATCTTTTAGTTTATAAAATGATATCATTTTTTTATTTAATATGTTGTTTTTTTCAACAACGACTTTAAGTTTTAAAAATTTATCAATAAAGACTTTCTTTTCAATTATAAAAGTTATTGAATTCGAAAGTATAACTTCTGCTCTGACTTCCAAACACAGAATAAATAAGACTTTTTAACGCTGCTATTTTTTTTATCTGAACTTAAAAAAATTTAATTCAGTACTATTTAAATTATATATATATATACAATTCCTATTTTTTAATGTTTAATTAAAATCAATGGTGTGACTACAACTAAACCATACAATCAATTCCTTTATACTATTTTACTTTCTGTAATGATATGTTGAAACTACTTGTATCAAGGAATAAATTTTCAAATACTTTATTTTTTGTTTATATTTAGCTGTATTTCATTTTTTTTAATTCAATTTTTTTACTCAAAATAAAATTTGATATTTTTTTATTTCATTTAACTTATTATTTTTTTAAATATTAAAAAAAATGAGAGTTTATTGTTAAATTCACTTTTTAACTGCAGCTATCATGCATTCAAAGATCTTTTTTCTCACCTGAGTATATAAACACAATTTCATACATACTATTATATAATAACAACCATCTACATGATGAAAATAAAAATAAAAAATATTATTTATCTTTTTTTATTTTTAATAAAAAAATTAAACAAAAAAGTGTAAATTTTATTTCAACAATGACAATAAAAATATAATTTAACATAATGTTAAAACAAAAATAGTGTTTTACTGTTTTTTCTCCTCAGCTTCTATATATTTAGATATTAAAATTATTATATTATTTATCAATATTAAGTTTAAATGGTGAAGAAAAGATGTGCAGTTATACTCTGGGATAAACTTAAAACTATTGTCTATCTAACTTTTTCAATATTCCTTTTTTAAGATTCTATCTGAAGTAAAAATAATAATTTAATGTTTTTTGCAATAAATTAAATTGTTGATACAATTTTTGTAGCATAAATTATAATTCATTTAAATTGTTTTAAATTATGTTTACATGGACTAAATATATATAAATCAATTTATTTTGGTAGTAAAAAATAATTAAATTTGTAAATGCTTTTAAAAAGCAGATGGATAAATTATGATATTTTTCATTGGATATTATAGTAGCTAACATCGTTTTATAGCCATTAAAATCCATTGTGATGAATTTGGGATCCAGAAACCCATTTATGATAGCATCCAATTGTTTTAACAAACGTTAAAGTATGTGCATTTAGGATCCAGACTCACAACTTAAAGCAAGGTTATTATCCAACACAAACATTTAAATAAGAGAAATATAATACAAAATCAAAATTATAAATATAAAATACAAATTTAGTAATTTAACTTCATACTATATATTGATGTTGTACATTTGAAAACCATAACAGATAGTGTGTCTTGAATGAAAAATTGACTGGTTCTCTATCAAAGCTTCTTACAATGCCATCTCTGAATCAATGCTTGTGTTACTTAGTGGCATAGTTTAGCTGCTCATCAAAATTTTAAGATACTAATCTGCCTGAGTCACAAGGTGAAATGTGACAGTGTATTATGTATATCTTAAACATGATAGAACAATATAAATTTAAAAAAAAACAATTACTGAAATATTGGAAATGATTCATATTAGGATAAGGCAGTAAAATCATGAGTCTCTGGAATGTTTTCAAATAATTAAAAAATGTTATGATGATAGAACATGCATTTAAGATGATCTAAGAAGATAGAAAACTCATTGTTATATTTTGTGTCATAACTTGTAATTCAGAGATAATATGGTAGATAACTTGGAGAGACATCCCATCATCCCTTTACTAAGATACACTGTATAATCTTTCTTTAATGAACACTATATATAAAATTTGTAACTTTTGTCAGGTTTGAAACAACATTAAGATATTTTTATCACATACAGCTCATAAACAACCTAACTATCCATGAGTTGTAGAATTGAGCATTCAATTGATTTACTAATTACCAAAATGAAGGATCATTTCCTTATAAACTACTAATTGCTACTATTAGCAATTATTCCATAAACAATGCTCTTCTTAATTAAAATTCCATAAACAATGCTCTTCTTAATTAAAAATCCAATCTTAGTTCCAATTTTTTACTTTATGCATTTACTTTATGTAGTGCTATATTAACTTAGTTAATAATTAACCCTAGTTAAATCATGAAAATAATGTCATGGTTGAGGATTTTCAGGATTGAATTGACTGACTGTTTTATAATTTGACTTTCATAACAATTGGTTTAATGTTATGAAGTACTTATTTGTTTTGGAAGCTTATATTTATGATTTAATTGATTAACATACTTATATATATATATATATATATACATGTCAACAGATGGCGTTCTACCAAAAACACCGTCAAGTGTATGTTTACATAAACGTCAGAGTATGCATTCACTATCTCTAACTTTAATTCTCATATAGCTATCTGGCTTGCTATGCTGAGTTTGAAGACATTACGTGTCTAAAAGATTCACGCTTGCAAGCTGAATAGAAACTGTTTCATAAACGCTCAGAGTTTATGTTTAGATCTAGTTTCTAAAATTCCTGTCTTTCAATGAAAGTGGAATTAAAGTTAGAGATAGTGAATGCATGCTCTGACGTTTATGTAAACATACGCTTGACAGTGTTTTTGGTAGAACATCATCTGTTGACATAAATACAAACGTTAGCAAGTTTTTAACTTGTTTTTTGTTTTATATATATATATATATAGAGAGAGAGATACAAAAAAAAATCAAATGACTTTTTAACGCCTTCTCTTATTTTATCTTCAATTTAAAAATAATTACATATTCATTTATTGACAAATATTAAATAGTTAATTTTTTTTACTATATTGCTATTCAAATGAAAAACTCTCATCTAATGTCAACCTGAAATGTTTTCATGTATACCTGCCAGAATTCAAATCCATGTTATAAACATGGCAGATGGATCAAGTATCTTTGCATCATAATAAGGCATGTAATAAGTTATTAGCACTATATATATATATTATAAATCATGTTTTTAGGAATAACTGTGTTTAATAAAATAAAGTAATTAAACCAATATTTTGACAAGATAACACTTATCTGGGTGTTGAGGCAAATATTATTTTGTCAAAATACTGGTATATTTGCTTTAATTTTATTTTATTAAACACAGTTATTCCTAAAAACATAATTTATCAAACATCTTTTGCTCCTGAGAACATTCATTTCAATATATTTATATACTGTTTAACATGATAAAATTAATGAATGATTGAGGATTGGTGACCGGTATCCCAGTCCAACCACCATTCAAATTGTTCTCTCATGATTAACATTTTAAAAATATTTGGATCATTACTTTATGACTGAGAGTTTTTAAGGAAAATTGTAGAAAAAATCAAACAAAGAGACAATTTAATAGCTCCAGATTATTTAGTAAATGCCACTTGGAAAAACTTCAAATAAAGAAGATGATTGCTAAGTCTACAGAATTAAACCACTGGGGAAGCATCTACATACACAGAAATAGACATGTCAAAACTGTGTTATTCACATCTGAAAACATAATGTAACAAGATAAATCAATTTATGTTATATTGTATTGGCATGTAATAACACATTTGTATATTGGTTTGTATGTATAATAAATTTATCTAAATAAATAAATAATTATTTAATAAAAAGACTCTACATATATGCATTTAACTCTAAATAAGACTAATATTTCAGGATTATACTTTGTTTCAGAGTCTAAGTGTATATTGAAAAGAACAAATAAATCTTACAACATTCATATGTTTGGTTAATAAGTCTGTTCTAAGCTATAGTATTACATAACTTTGATTAAATATTATCTCAGGGTTCTTCAAGTATAGTAAATACTATTCTTACAATTTTAATTCTTTAACAGTATAAATTATTCTTGATGTGATTCAATCGCAAAGGTCATTTTGTTGTAGTTAATTCATATTTTGCAAACTAAATATTAAGATATATCAATAGTGTAAATTTATAAAATGATAGACAATTTTTCTCATGAAGCAATGTGTTTTTGAATAGTGAGGATTATAAAATCATGTGACTATATTTATTTATAAAATTAGTAGATGATGAGATTAACTAATTAAAAACAACAATAAAATAATTAACAAATATAATTATTTTGTTAACAAAAAGAATAATAAAAAAATATTAAATGGACACAATAACAATTTTTTTGCAATGATCATCAATATTCTTATAATGCTTAATTACGAAAATGATTTGTTATTAATGACTAAATGTGTGATGTATCTCAACATGGTGTAAAGTGAATGTTTTATTGCATCTTTAACTAAATAATAAGATGTGTCTTCTAGGTATCTGATTTATGAACTTGATCTATATCATAAATGAGCAAAACATTAACCCAACTTATAATATTCTTCTTAAAGTATGTTTTTAATTAACCTGATCCCAAGAGGTGGTGGTGGTATTCCATAAGAGGCTTATCAAACATGAGAATATAATGTGTCTGGAGCTTCAATCAACTGAATAATAATATTAATACTAATATTAGTGCTGCAAGTGTAATTAAATATACAATATAATCTTTATAAATTCTTGAGAGTACTGATATAGGTAAATGAAAAAGGTAATATCTATAAAATATCCCAACTATATGCTTAAATACCCTTAATTAGAAGAACATAAGATTGAATTAACAGACCAATAAAATATATAAAGTGCCAAGTATTATAACTTAACCATAAATAGTAGTTAAATTTTATTTAAACATTACTAATTAATCTCCAATGTACAAAGAATCAATAAGACACACTTATACTAAGTGGTAATCCTTAAGTAAATATACTACCTGTGTTTTTTTTTTTATTATAACTTCCTTCTCATGAAAACTTTCACTAACCAAGATAAATATAAATATTATAACACTTAACCACAATTTGAGAAATATAATATATTTCTTATAATTTAAAATAAATTGTAAGTCTTTTCAAATGTTCCGAATATTTATTGTGGTGCATTCTTTCAAAATATTTAAAAGCAATAGATCTTTTAATGTTTAGGATAGTAAAAACCTAACAAATAGAAGAGATACAATTTAATCCCTATAATGAGTAATCAATAATGAAGTTTGAGTCTTCTAAGTACTATCCAATGCAGGTGAATTTAAATTATTCCAAAGTCACAATAAGTTGTTTTGTCTCCTATGGAATGTATTTATTAATCTCTGAAGGATGGCATTCATCAATTATAGGTTTTTTTCTTAAAATATTTATAAACACTCAATCCATTAGTTAAAATTTCATTTTTAACAACAATTATCTGTGCAAAGATAAAATTCAGTACTTGAATTTCATATTTAATGATGATTATAAAATATATGTGTTTATCCAGGTGAAAATAGAATTCACTAGTTAAAATTCATATTTTAAAATGGTGAATATCCAATAAATAAGCGGTTGTCCAAAAGACAAAATTCAGTAGTTAAAATTTGTATTTAGCAAATAATTGTTCAATACATAGATGTTGATTCAGGAGACTTTATCAAGCAAACTTTTTGGATATGAGATAAGTGAATACCAGTAGTAATCCCATATAATTTTAAATTTTCAGATCTAAATCCAAATTCTATAATTTTTTTCCTTTCAAAAGTGTATTATAAGATGACAAACATATAGTTAGATATTTAGTTCAACTTTCAGGGCAGTTTGAGAAACATTTTCCATTTAGGCAAATGTGTATTAGGTTTTCCTACTCTATTATCAGATGCTGATATAATTTACATACAATATGGTGCACTTACAATCAGTTAATAAGAAAGACTAAAAAATTCTTAAAACAGTTCTATTGATAGATTTCCATCATATGATTAATGAGATCATAATTTTCATTCAAAATTCTCCCCCTTTTGACTTTTTACAGGAAAGTTTTATTATCATTCCCAAGAAATTATAAGTAGTAGGTGATATTTGAAAGTTTTAAAATTTTATAGTGCCAATTTATAAAAGGAAATCATTTTAATATTATAAAATAATATATTTAAAATATTTTAAGCACATTATTACATGAATTAATAAAATTAAAATACACATTAATATTTTATAACAAATATCCCTATTGTAAAATATAAATTAAATAATCTTACCCTATTCAATTTTAAGTTCTCATTATATTTAATATTTTATTACCAATAATAATAATAATAAATTTACTTAAATAATTTTAAACTTGCGTATTCAAGAATTAGAATCATTCATGCACACACACACATATATATATTTAAATATAATGTTAAATTTTTCTATTATTATTCATTGTAATTTTAAATCATGTATATACAATAATAAAATTACTATTATATTAATACTATTCTTGAATAATTTATCATTATTATTCATGTTATGCCTTTTCATTTTATGTGTAGTTTTTTTTTAAATTAAATTAATGTGCATGAGTGTTTTATACTAAATGTGAAGTGCGATAAAAGAAATTGATATACATTGTCTAAAAAATTATAAATACATCTGGCAGACATCTTGAATAATTTTAATAATTTGCTTTATTAAGGCAATATTATCAATAATTTAATGTCACTTGCATAACATTATATGTAACTATAACAACAATATTGGGGAAAATTAACAATATTTTGATATTGATAAGCCAATAAATTTTTTTAGGTCTGCTTATAATCATTAATTTGAACACACAAAATACTATTACAATATATATATAGTATCCTTTAATTTGGACACCATCATAAAATAAATTGGAAATAAATTTTAAGGGGTATAATTCTAAATTTTATAAAACAATTATATTTATTTATTAAACTAAGAAAAATAAAGGACATTTTAGTTGTTGAAGGGTTTGAACTTGGGATCAGTTCATTTGAAGTAGCATAAATTATATAAATATTGAGTTAAAGGTTTTAAAAGATATATAAGAGTTAAAATAAAATATGATTTAATATTTGTTAATAATTAAATGTTTGATATTTTAAATTGCAGGAAAGTTCAAATCTAATATTATAAATGAAAATATGCATTATAGGGATAGATAATCATGTCTTTATGCATCTAATATTACAAAGTAATGACTACTTCCAGTGAAATCTTAATTCATTTTTTAAAAAAATTAATATTTATGTTATTAATTTTGTGATGAAAAGTTTATAAAATTAATCTATAATCTAATCTCTATAAAATAAAATTAGAATGATATAAAATGACTTAAATGTTTTAAACAGATATTTGTTTTAAAAGATAATCAAGCTAAATGTAACTAATCAAATACTCAGAACAAGAGTAAAAGAATGAACCAATGGGAGAGCACAATTAGGAATAAATTAAAAACAAGCAGATGATGTTTTGAAAAAAAAATTGGGGGAGGGGATGATTACAGAAAGGACAAAAAGTAATTTGATTCTTCTATAAAATTTTGCTTTAAATTAGTTTAAGTATCAATAGTAATAGTTTTAAAAAAGCTAATGTCAAGTTATTTGCTAATCTCAAAAATATATAAAGTTTTCTGTTAAAATAATGGGGTAAGCAAACTTAGGTCTCTTCTAGCAAAATCAAAAGTTTAATAATTTTATGAAATATCCTGAAGTCATTATATTGAAAAAAATATTAGAAAAATCATAGGAAAAGCTGTAAAGTTATGCCAAAGTGCTGCAAAATAATAAATGAACTCAAGGACATCACAATGAGTATTATTTTAATATATGATTTAGTTGTTAAGCAAGTCAAAGTACTTATATGTAGTGATTGTCATAGAATTTGTAAAATATGTTGAAATAGGTGGATGAATAAAAAAAAAATTATTCCTGTCAGAGTTAAGTATATATTTTTAAATTTCATCATCATCATCATCAACCATTATCAATCCACTGCAGGATGAAGGTCTCTCCAAGTTTAATCCATCTTCTCCACAACACCCCTGCACATTTTCTTATTTCATCCATCCATCTCACATGTGGTCTCTTTCTGGGTCTTTTACAATCTCTTGGAATCCAGTTTAAAATTAAAACTAAATCAGTAAAGAATGGTAGTGGAAATATTTGCCTATGGAAAAGTGAATTTAATATCAGAAGAGAACAGATAAAAGTGTATATAAATGGTGATTTTAATAGTATAATATGTGTGAACAGATAGTTATTAATTTTAATACAATTGTCATGTATAATGAACTTTAAGGATGAATTATATATAGTAAATGAAGGATAAAATTAAATGGATGTATAAATATAGTATGAAGCAAAATGTAAAAGGAAAACTTTAAATGAGAATTATATTTACAGTTGTAATAAGATCATAGCAATCTGATCTGAAAATGAAAGAATTATTTATCAAAACCATAAATGGAAAAACAAGATAAATGTAAAAAAGGTAAATAATTATTGAGGACAAATAACAAGGAATAAATATGTGTTGGGGGGGAAAAGAGTTAAAGAAATTAATGGAATAAATATTATCTTATTTGAAAATATAATAGTGTATTAAAAATTATGTTAGTCTACATTAAGAATGTGTAAAATACTATCTTCCAAAGGATAACATTGACAAAGAATATGTAAGGGACAATGTGAAGACTGAAGTATAGTGGTGGATTAGTAAAACATTGATATTATAATAAACACAAAAAGTATTTAAATAAAATATAGTATGCAAATTGAAAATAATATTTGATTATTAAGAAAAAAAATAATAAATTTTAAATCTGTTTGCTGTGAAATTTTGTATTTTGTGATATTGTTATAAAAACAAGAATAGCAAAAGTGGGTGGAGGGGAAATGCTAACATTTTGTTATTCTAAAGGGTTTGAAATAATTTGATTACTATAGAAAATTAAAGATCTTCAATGATGAACTGGGTAAAACTGTATTATTTTTTAAAAGAAAAAAAAATGTTAACAAAGTTTGAATCTCGTTTAATTTTTATAATTTATAAAATTATTATTAATAAGGTTATAAGGAGATTATAATATATACTAATCTATGTTATGTAATTAGTTTAATTAATTGTTTAAAATGTTTATTTAGTAAAGATTATTAAATAATTATACTAAAGGGGGATAAACAATAAACTAGTAAAATATTCATAGGAAAAAAATCACATATGTTTCTTATAAGTAGATGGAATTGTTATGTAATCGAATATAATATTGAAACAATAAATTTTGATATTTAAACTTTGATCTTATATTCAACTATAAATAATTTAATATAATTATAGTGAAGTTATAACTAATCCTAATTTGTAATCCATTATAATCTATTATTGGTAAAACACGTAAAAAACAAGTATTGATTGGATATGGAGAAGGAAAATTGTATTGATAAAATTAAAAATAGGAGATAAAAGCTGAGTTGTTTATATAAAATAAATATTAGGATTTTATTATTTTAAAATATACTAAAAGTATTATATCAACATTTAGGATAGTATCATAAATTATAAATGGAAATTATTTCAGAAGAAGATAAGTTGTCATATTTTAGAGTTTATAGTATAAAATTTTCATTTTTTATGTAATTATAGAGTTTGATAATAAGGCCCTAGGAAAATTGACTGTGATTTCAGGAAAAATTAATGATTCTATAATTATTGAATTATTATCTTATTAGTGTAAGGTAAAAAGAAAGATCAAATGACAAATGTCATAAGATATAAAAACAGATAAATATATAATATTTCATATTTTCTTCTTCTTTCTTTTACTATGTATTGATTTATACTTTAACATATCATAGCATTTACATCTTTCTTAAACACTTTATCAATACTCTTTATTTATATCAAAACTGTTTGTCATTTGGGTTTTTAGAAATAGGATTGTAAAGAGCTCTGATGAAGACTGCAGGATTTTCAAAACTGTTAGTCTTGATATAAATAAAGAGTATTGATAAAGTGTTTAAGAAAGGTGTAAATGGTATGATATATTTCATAATATTACAATAAGATTATTTTATTTAAGAAAGAAAACAATAATATATATTTAAAATCTTCTTATATTTTTGAAGTATAAGGAGTAATGGGTATAAATAAAATCCATAAAAAGGCACTGATTATTTAATAAATACACATTATTATGTTATATAAGAAATAAAGTTGAACAGAATATAACACCATATCTTATGAAAAGGGAGTATTCATTTTAAATATCTGTAATTGTAATTAAGGTAAATATAAATGTTTATATGTTTACACATGTGACTGTATTTTAGTATTATAAAATATTAATATTGTTATTTATTAGTTCAAAAATAATTAATGAAAAATTTTGTAAATAATATATCAAAGTTAATGTTTAAAAGTTAAACTAAGTATTTAGAGATGCATTTCTTTTGTTAGAGTCATCATCACTACACCATCTTCAGAGAGTATTAATTGTAATATGCACATTAATTAAAGCATACTGTATGAGATTTGAATTCAGTACAAGATAATGTATAACAATTATTCAAGAAAACATTTCTTAAAAGGGATCTTAAATTATTGCAAACTGCCTTGACCACAGAAGTCATTCATAAAATATAGAATTTAAATATACCAAAGTATGTTGTGCCAGACATTATCAAATGGCCTTGCACAAAAGCTGCTGTAAAGAATATTACAGCAGATACATATATAGATTTGTACATACTAGGCACAACAAATATATAAATGTGCTATATTAATAATGGAAGTTGGATCTGAGCATTAGAATACCCACACACAAAAATTTAAAATATTGTACACAAATACACATATAAAAAACTGATGTATTTTTTGAATTTTATTTTTATTGTTTTGTATATTTTCAATATATATCAGTTTATGTATTTCGCTTTCCTCTAAAAAATTCAAATAGAGAAAAGCAAACTTATTAAACAAATGAAAATCAGATTTTTTTTTTTTGTTGAGATTTATGTTATTATTTGAATGAAAACAAAATAGTTGACTATTATTAAAATATTAGAGATCATAAAATATAAAATAGTAATACAATATCAGTTATAAATTAAGGTAGGTCACATTTTCTTAATTCATACACTATCTATAGAATTAAGTAAAAACCCTCTTGATATCTTATAGGTGGAAGGAATAGCTAATCAAAAATCAATGATAATCCTGAGATCTCCTTGTTATTATTAATTACAATTCTATAATAATAATAATAATAATAATAATAATAATAATAATAAGAAGAAGAAGAAGAAGAAGAAGGAGAAGGAGAAGGAGAAGGAGAAGAAGAAGAAGAAGAAGAAGAAGAAGAAGAAGAAGAAGAAGAAGAAGAAGAAGAAGAAGAAGAAGAAGAAGAAGAAGAAGAAGAAGAAGAAGAAGAAGAAGAAGAAGAAGAAGAAGAAGAAGAAGAAGAAGAAGAAGAAGAAGAAGAAGAAGAAGAAGAAGAAGAGAAGAAGAAGAAGAAGAAGAAGAAGAAGAAGAAGAAGAAGAAGAAGAAGAAGAAGAAGAAGAAGAAGAAGAAGAAGAAGAAGAAGAAGAAGAAGAAGAAGAAGAAGAAGAAGAAGAAGAAGAAGAAGAAGAAGAAGAAGAAGAAGAAGAAGAAGAAGAAGAAGAAGAAGAAGAAGAAGAAGAAGAAGAAGAAGAAGAAGAAGAAGAAGAAGAAGAAGAAGAAGAAGAAGAAGAAAAATTATATACAGTAAAATGATAGTATAACTTAATTAGGTTAAGTTAAATTTAATAATTATAGAGGTTTTATTACATTTATGTAAGTATTATTGTAAATCATGGGAATTTTCAGATATTTAATAAGGAGGAGCATCTTGGTATTCTTATGCCATTGAGCAAATACTTTGGTATTTGTTTACTATTAAAGGGTAAGTGATCTTGTTTAATAGGATAAGTGGGTCTCATAATTGCTGGTATAAATTAAACCTAATTTGTGGGACTTGTCATGTTTTCTAGGGGTTATTGTCCTATTGGCAGGCTACAGCACATACACTTTTTTTCTCAATGGTATAATATATATATATATATTTCTGCTGTAATCAGTTTTCCAGCTATCACACATCAAATACTAACTTAATGTGATTCCTCATATGTTATCAATCTTCTACATGTATACTGATAATCTTTAACTCCAGAATTTAATATATAAAGCTTTTTTTTTATTATTTCTCTTATGATTTTCTTTTTGGTGAAAAATGTTTATCTCGTTAATATGAAAATCTACAATTTCCAGAACAAATAATACTCTTAATTTTATTATCTAAAAAACTTTTTACATTATTGATGAAAATTTTAAGAGAACAAAATATATTGTTTATAGTACTTAAATATGATAATAACAATGGTTTCTCAATTTTATTTATAATAAGATAGTAAAAATCATGATTTATCAGAGGAATGTTTTTATTTTATTTTGTTTTTTTATTATTATTATTTTATTGCTAAAATTATTAACAATGCTCGTGATTTTGTTGCGGTAATAACCCCCTACTGTAGCATATATGTGTGTGTGTGTATGTGTGTGTGCTACAGTTCATTAATGTTTAAATTTTATATCTGATATTTAAAATAAGTTAAAGAAACTTGATAATATGGGGGTTTACTTTTCTAAGTAAAAACATTTGTACTAGACAAAAAAAAGTTTGAGATTAAAAGAATAAAAGCTATAATTCAGCAAACTTTAGAAACTTCACAATTAGATCTCTTTTATTCCATTAGCAAACCAATGTGGATTTGTTACAAAACAATCAAAAATTAATATGAAACTAGAAGAAAGAAAAAAGTTAAATAAAATTTACAAATTTTGAAACAATCACAAAGAGAATGATAGTGTAATGATGTTACAAATATTTTTACTAAATGATAAAAAAATCCACAAACCAATGGCATTTTCAAAGCAATTCAAAATAGAAATTATAAGTATGTTAAAAACACTACTAAAAATTGTAAAGATCTCATTTTACAGAATGACTAATGTCAATTATCTATGCACTGATCCATTTATTTACCAATTTCACTCCATTTAGTAATCATATATATCACATGATCACCATCTCTTATACTAGCACATAATTGTTTATAAACAAGGCAAAACTCTCCATACAGTAGTGCCACCCTGTGGCAACCAGAGTAATCAATGGATGCTAGAAGGCTTGTGCATAAAATCCCTATCTAATGCCTACTCATCCAATATCCCCAGACTAGTTTCTGGCTTGTGGATATTGGATGAATAGGCATTAGATAGGGATTTTATGCACAAGCCTTCTGGCATCCATTGATTACTCTGGTTGGCACAGGGTGGCACTACTGTATGGAGAGTTTTGCCTTGTTTATAATCATACATATGTTGGAAATATTTTTTTTTTCATTTTTAAAATAGAAATAACCTGTTTCGTTTTTATAAAAAAAAAAAAAAAACATGAATCCTGCATGATTTAGTGCAATAGTAAAAAAAATAACTCAAGCAATAATATTTATGGTAAATATTCACAACAGAGGTAAGTCAAATAAACTCAGTTTTGTCAATTGACTAAAATGGCAGTGCTTAATTCTGCTAATTCGAAAATTTGAAAATCACATAATCTCAACAACTCTCCTCATGATTATTTTATTTTTTTAGAACAACTTACTCACTGGTGGTAAAATATATATAATATTATAACATTATTCTGCTTAATATCCGGCATATTAGCATTCATTCGATCAGCCAAATTATTTTGGAACTTCATTCTTTAGTAAAAACAGCTAGACATTTATTAGCCAAATGTGGATGGCTGCGATTAGATACAGAAAGAAAAAAAATATGTTTGACTGAAAATTTCTTAACTACTTTAAAAAAAAGTTGTAAGTTTCATGAATTTAAGCACAGATTACAGGCAGTGAAAATAAATACCCTAATCATTTGGTCACAGCTCTCTTACTTTTTTCAAATTTATTTACTTAATTCAATTAATCATAATAGGATAACTAAAAACTACTATTGCTCATTGTATTATTATTATTATTATTATTATTATTATTATTATTATTATTATTATTATTATTATTATTATTATTATTATTATTATTATTATTATTATTATTATTATTATTATTATAACAACTACAACAATAATAATAATAAATAATAATAATAATAATAATACATTCAAATATCAGCCTTTCAAGCTAATTGAGCATGCACCTTTTGAGAGTGTTAAATAAATGAATACTTTCCTCTTCAATCCAAGATATAGTATTTATGCAGGAATAAAAAGGATCCTCTTATTCCTATGACTCAAATTCTTTTATATGAGCAAATCTGAAGAACTGTTGAGGAGAGCGTGAGTAGAATTCTCACTTTAAATTACTATTTACGATGATTTTTTTTTTTTGGTTTTTTTTGACTGAATGATGTCGGTGAAATTACCTAGAATTTACTAAACGTCATTCTTACTGAAACTTAATTATGAGTAAATAAGCAATTATTTTATCTAGTACCATGTTTACAATTATATTACATTCAAATATCAGCCTTTCAAGCTAATTGAGCACGCACCTTTTGAGAGTGTTAAATAAATGAATACTTTCCTCTTCAATCCAAGATATAGTATTTATGAAGGAATAGTCATTTAAAGTGAGAATTCTACTCACGCTCTCCTCAACAGTTCTTCAGATTTGCTCATATAAAAGAATTTGAGTTGTAGGAATAAGAGTAAGAGAATCCTTTTTATTCCTGCATAGTTCTGGCTTGTGTTTTAGAATTGAGAGTCCCATATGATGTCATTATTCCATCTGATTGGCTGTCACATAAGCATGTTTAAAGCGTATCTGTTTGAAGGTGTTTAGCTTTCACGTTATTATATCTTGGATTGAAGAGGAAAGTATTCATTTATTTAACACTCTCAAAGGCACATGCTGAAAGGCTGATATTTGAATATAATATAATTGTAAACATGGCGCTAGATAAAATAATTGCTTATTTAATAATAATAATAATAATAATAATAATAATAATAATAATAATAATAATAATAATAATAATAATAATAATAATAATAATAATAATAATAATAATAATAATAATAATAATAATAATAATAATAATAATAATAATAATAATAATAATAATTCAATTGTTTATTAACATGTAAACATACAGTACAAACAAAGACCAAAAAGTTTACATTTGATTGCTATTACAGCCAATAATTGCTGAATTGCTTTTTTAAAGCTATTCTTTGATAAATTAAAAATATCAATGCTTTTAAAATGTTTATTATAAAAATCTGGTAATCTCACCAGTGTAGATCTTTTCAAACAATCTGAATGAAAATGAGGTATATAAAATAGTTCAGTATTTTTACTATTCAGCTTGGGAATTCTATACTGTATTTTTGTCTCCAACTCAGAAACATCTATTTCTCCTTTCACTATCTTTTGTAATATTATCATGTCAGCAATTAGTCTATGATTAAATAACTTATTACTTAAATTTCCTGATTTCTTTTTAAGTAGTATTAATTTTCGAAATTTATGTTTAACATTTTGAATCATATTAATATGTGAAATTATGTCTGCATTCCATATAACAGATCCATAATGAAGTACTAAAATCACTAATATGTTAAATAACATTAATATAGTATTTAATTCAAAATTGTTAATTAATCTCAAAATAGGACCTAATACTTTATGCACTTCTGTTACATTATATGAAACATGCTCTGTAAATGATCCATTAGCAGAAAAAAATATTCCTAAATCCTTATGACTAGTATCTCGAGGAATATATGTATTATTTAATGTGTAAGTATATAAACTTTTACCAGATTTTCTAGAAAATGGTACAATTTTATATTTGCTAGCATTTATAATCATACCATTTTTAATACACCATCTATGTAGATACTCTGACATATTTTGCAACTTCAAATGATCAGATGAATTATAAATTGTCTTAAATAGTTTTATATCATCAGCATAACAAAGAATATTCTTATTATTTATAAAAAAAAATGCAAATCTGAAGTCATTATTGCAAATAAATAAGGACTTAATACACTACCTTGTGGCACTCCACAAATAGGATAAATACAATTTGACCATTCATTATTATAGAAAATATAATGAGGCCTATCCAATAAATAAGATTTAAAAAATTCAATCAAATTTTTCGATAATCCATATGCAGATAACTTTAATAACAGGTCCTCATGACTCACTCTATCAAAGGCTTTACTTAAATCCACATATATAACATCTAGTTGTTTTTGTTGATCAAAATTTTGTGCAGTTATGTCATTTATTGTGATTAAATTTGTATTTATTGACTTTCTTGGTATAAATCCATGCTGATAATTAGGAAGCTATTTGGAAAGATTATTAGATAAATGCTAAGAAGACATTTATCAAAGATTTTAGCTGTAATATAAAGTATGGATATTGGTCTATAATTTTCAATCTTTCTTTTAGATCCCTTTTTGTGTATTGGTACTACTTTTGTTTCTTTCCATAAAGAAGGATAAGTATTAGATTTTAGAGATAAATCAAATAAATGTTTCAGTACAGGAGCCAATAATTGTCCACATACTTTGTAAATAAATGATGGTATGTTATCTATTCCTACACTTCTTTTGTTCTTTAGTTGTGTAATAGATGAAAGTATTAATTCTATAGATATCTGATTAAAATTCTAAGTTTCATTGTTAACATTAATTAATGTCTCATAAGTAAAATCATCATCATTATTATTATAAGCATTATCTTCCATTTTTAAATTGAATAAAGATGAGAAGTCATTTACTACTAATCCTATATTTTCATTTTGTAGGGTATTTCTTTTTGGTATAAGGAATTTAATACATCCCCAAAAATCTTTTGGCTTCCTTATCAAATTATTTTCAGTTCTCTTTAAGTAATCCTGAAAATTCTTTTTTTTTAATAATTTTTGTAAATGACCTATATATTCTAAAATTATGCCAGTCAAATAAAGATCCAGTAATTTTAAAATCTTTATAAAATTTTAATTTGTGCTTAATTCCTTTAATAAGAACTATAGAAAACCAAACTGGATATTTAGTGTGGATTTTCAAAGTAGGTATAAAATTATTTATATGTTCTGTAAGCCTGCTCTGAAAATTAACAGCAGCATTTTCTAAACTATTGCAATTATACACACATGTCCAAGTATCACATTGTAATGTTTTGTACAAATCTAAATAATTACCTTTGGAATAACATATTTTAAAATTATAAATATGGTTTACAATTTTATATTGAAATAAGCAATCAATATTTTAAGATGGATGAAAAACATCTTCTTTAACAAGAGACCGATTACACTTAGTGCATTTTAAGTTAGATGGAAAATTATTAAAAACTAAATCTAGAGTAATCCATAATTATTACAAATATCATTACTTTGTGTAAGATTCAGCATATTAACAGCAGATAATAATCTTAATGATTTAGAATCAAGATAAGTATGTTTATTATTTATAAACTTAGGAACATTAAAATCACCAACCATCATTATTTATAAACTTAATGAACAAGCAATTTTTCAACAATATTAAAATAATCATTAAACTGTAAAATACTAATTTTTGGCTGTAAATAAACATTACTAATGATTAAATTTTCATATCCTAAATTAATAGATATCCAAATGCATTCAACATCTGTATGTAGATCTAATACCATGCATTCAAAATGAGATTTAATAACAATAAGAACATCACCTCCTCTATTAGCCATATTTATATTTCGATCATATCTAAAAACTTTGTATCTATTATCAAATAATTGGCAATCAAAAATATCTTCAATAAGCCATGTTTCTGTAATGAAAATTATATCATAATTCGTTAATAAAACTGCTTCATAAAATTCTTGAAGTTTTGTTCTTAAACCCCTTGAATTTTGATAACAAGTAAACATATTGTTTGTATTCATTATTTTTGAATTATAGATGTGCTACCATTTAAATCACTATTATTTAATTCATTCATATTAACAGTTATATTTTTATTTAACTTCCCAAAGAAAGGCAATATAACAGCATGTTCTGGCCACAAATTTTCATTAGTCATTTTATTACTATAAGACTCCAGTATACAAACATAAAATGAAGAATATTTTTAATTTACAGATAAAATTTTATGACATACTACTGAAATATTTAATGCAGTTTCTAAATAACTTTTAATCTCCTCTGCTGAAGTCATTGGGGAAAATCTAGTTAGAAAATATTTTTTAAAATGCATTCTAGGTTTAACTGTTTTCAATATGTGGTCCGAATTTCTACCAATTACTGGCTTTTCTTTTCTTAAATATTTTTTATTTTTATAATTGACAGTATTAAATTCTTCATGACTTAAACTTTCAGAAGTATTTAATTTCTCATTTGTAACAATATTAGTAACATTTGATTTAACTTTTTTTATTGTTATAGTCTTTTTATTATCAATATGTTTTTCTTTATTTTTAATTAGAATATCTTTATATGAAGGCTTAATAACTTTCTTAATTACAGGATAGTTATCATCTTTCTCATCATTTTCTTTCTTATCTTGATTAGAAATATTCTTCTTTATTATCTCACAATTATTTCCTGTAGATACAAGACATTTTTTCGCTTCCAAAGTAACTTTATCATTATCAAGTGTAACATCACTCTTGAATTCTACTTTATCAAAATGTTTCAAAATAAATGATTTTAGAAAATTATTTTCAGCTTTAATTTACAGAAAAGGGATAAGAGACTGGCCAGACCTGACATTTATGCAGCAACCTGGTCATTACTTAAGATTAGATCTATGTTATAGTGAATTGAGGAAATTAAACATTATAAAAAAACTTAGAAGGATATGCATGTCAAATTAGCAACAAGGACAATTTAGCAACAATTTTTTCCTTTCTGTTATAAGTAATTGATTTGCTAATGGTGTTCAAATGATAATGGACAATCCAGGATATTATATGTAGACGAACTATGTAAATGCAAAATTTGTAATTCTTTTGAGACAATAAAGGCCTTTTGAAACATAATAATAATAATAATAATAATAATAATAATAATAATAATAATAATAATAATAATAATAATAATAATAATAATAATAATAATAATAATAATAATAATAATAATAATAATAATAATAATAATAATAATAATAATAATAATAATAATAATAATAATAATAATAATAATAATAATAATAATAATAATAATAATAATTTGATTCATTTTATTAATTTTAAACACTATAAGGGATCTTTCCTATATAAAAAATTCAATAGAATTATTTTCTTTTTCTTTTTAAAAACTTTTTTAGAAAAAAGAAGGAAGGGAATTCTATTGGATTTTTTATATATGAAAGATCATTTTGAACCATATTTTTAAAGAGAAAAGGGGTTTATTGTTACTAATTTTTTTATTAATTATAATGGTGATGGTTTTAAAGAAAAAAAATTGATATAATGGATGTATGCAAATATACAAATACTTTCTAAATAAACTTAATTTTATTATTTAATATTCAAAATCAATGTGTAAATGATATCTTACTTGTAAATTATACTCATAACATTAACAAATGGAGTAAATAATTTCCAAAAAATGATAACATTCATCACAATTTAATGTAGTTTTAGTTAATTCTGCTTATTTTTAATTTACAATCTATGATTAGAAAAAATAATTTTGTATTCGTCAGCAGCCAAAGTACAAAATAAAAAATAGAATTTTGTCCATTATTTAAATATTAAAAATGGCAGAGGTATAAAATAACCACACAAGATAAAGAGAGATATTTAACATAATCTTGTTGTATTTTTATATTGGATTATTTCCATCATCTAATATGAGTATTGAATGTCTTTAGAAAAATTTAACTTTATGAAATATTCCGAATACATTTAACTGTTAGTAATAGACATCAAAGAGGTTAGAATATGCACAATGTTTTGAGAGGTATTCTCCCCTTTTCTTCCGATGTTGCTGGCCTAACCAGTAACAGTACTAGCATGGGATTCAAACCTGGATCCTTAGATTCTTGATTATTGAATTTTAAGGTGGTGCTCTAACCAACTGAGCCATCCTGCCAATGGCAATAGTCAGTAGAAATTTCATATACTTATCTATGAGTTTGCTCCTGATTTCTCCACTTTTTCCCTTAAGTTGATTAGTGGTTTCCACACCTTATGTACAGTCATACTAGGTTAGCTACTGAGATTTTTTCCATTGTCATGTGAGCAGTTTCTTTAAATTTTCTTCTTTGTATCTTTTCTTCTCTATCCAATATTGTTGTATTTTCCCAATTGAACATATGTTCATTGGTACATACATGGTCTGCTACTTTAGATACATCTGTTTTCTCTCTTCTAATCAGTTTATGTTCTTGCAAGCGCTTTTCAATGGGATGACTGGTCTCAGAAATATATGTTCTTCCACAATCATGTGGTATTTCATAGATGCAGTTTTTTTCTTTTCAGCATTTCAAGTTTAGCTTTGTAGATGTTATAATTCCTTACAGTGTGGTATGGCTATAGAAAGCTGTTCTAATGTTATACCGATTGCAGATTTTCCTTAAAACCTACACATACAGAAAAATATCTAGCCTATACATCCAATCACACCAGACACAGAAAACATTGAGTTATACTATCACTATGGAACAGATCAAAAGAACTTTGTTTAGAAACCAGCAATTTGGAAAAAAAAAGATCTATATAGAACAAACCATCAAACAAAAAGACAATTACTGGTACTATAGTGTACCCATACATTCCAAAAATAGCAGACAAATTAAGAAAAATCTGCAATCAGTATAACATCAGAACAGCTTTTCAGAGCCATACCACACTATAAGGAATTCTAACATCTACAACACATAAACTTAAAATTCTGAAAAGAAAAAACTGCATCTATAAAATACCACATGAATGTGGACAAACATATATTGGTGAGACCAGCTGTCTCATTGAAAAGTGCTTGCAAGAACATAAACTGATGTTTAGAAAAGAGAAAACAGATGTGTTGAAGGTAGCAGACCATGTATATACCAATGAACACATGTTCAATTTAGAAAAATACAAAAATATTGGATAGAGAAGAAAAGGTACAAAGAAGAAAATTTAAAAAAGCTGCTCACATGACAATGGCAAAAAATCCCATAAGCCAATCTAGTGTAACTGTACATAATTTATGGAAACCACTAATCAACTTTGTTCTTAGGAAAAAGTGGAGATCGGGAGGAACCTCATAGATAAGTATATGAAATTTCTACTGACTGTTACCTTTGACATGATGGCTCAGTTGGTTAGAGCATCACTTTAAAATTCAATAATCAAAAATCTAAGGGTCCAGGTTTGAATCCCATGCTAGTATTGTCACTGGTCAGACTAGCAACACTTGAAAAAGAGGGAATACTAATACCTCTCAAAACATTGTGCATGTACTAACCTGTTTGATGTGCTAATACTAACAGTTGAATGTATTTGGAATATTTAAATAAAGTTAAATTTTTCTAAAGACATTCAATATATATATTAGATGATGGAAATAGTCCAGTATAAAAATACAACTAGAACACCATCATCACAACACTTCAGAAAAACATTTAACATAATCTGATTATAAATACTGTTCATTACTCCACATAATTTAATGCACAGGTAGAGGGGTAAAATTTGGAACTTAGGATTCATGAATCATGCTCACCTTTGCCATTTCCAATGCTTAAAATTCTTATAAACTCCTAAATAAAAAGCTATCTGTTGAGCCACTTGAGAATATAAAGTAATCTCATTCATTATCCATAAAGTGGATGAGATTAGTGCAATCATAGAACATATATGTTAAATGCATTGATTTTATCCTTTAAATATATTTATATAGAAAAGCAAAAACTGGCAATAAAATCAATATAACTTTTATTTTGTGTTTGCATAAAAGAAATGCAATCCAAAATTGATTCTGTTTCTTTTATTATATATGTCTAAGCAATGACCGGGACGCGAACCTAGGCCGGCTGCTTGGAAGGCAGCTATGCTAACCGCTAGGCCACCAACGCTTCTTCGTTTCAAAATCCAAGTTAATGTTAATATTAGATTTAGGTAAACATTTGTAAAGTAAATTCTTTTATAATTCACTTTTTATTACCCTTTACTTCTTAGTATTGTCCTGGATATTTTAGTCCACTGCTAGAAAGACAGATTTGAAAACTAAAAGTTTTTTGGAGTAAAGTTCTAGTGCTTTATCAACACGTGATCTCATGAATAGGTAACCATGATTTTAAAAAAACGATAATTTGTTTAGATTTCTTAGTATATATATATATATTTTTTTAAAAATCTATAAAGTCAACCTGGTTACACAATCTTAACAACAACTGCTAAATTCCCAGTTTAGAAAAAGGCAAAGAAAGAAGAACATTATTAACTGTTCTATCAAGCTAAAATTTACACTAATGTTAATAAGAAGTACAAATAAATCATTAAACACCATTATTTTTTTTAAAAATTACATTTATGATTTTTTTTTACGTAAAATAACTAAAGCTTAAACAATATTTAAAGTGAATGAATTCATGTGAAAATCAAGCCTGAATTGCATACAGAAAAATATATACATAGTCTTAATATAATTTATATCTATCCGAGACTGAATGAAATAAAAATCCTTTAACGTATTACAATAGAGGGATTGTTTACAATTGTTGCTAAAAATAAAAAAAAGAATTAGTGTAGACTTTGGAAAACCGAAAATTGCGTTCCAAGCAGAAAATATAATTAGAAGCCTGAGTTACATCCCTAGTAATCAAAGAAAATTGATGTTTAAGGAACAGATGGAAACAATTAGTTGCTTAAGAGATAATAATTCAGTTAGTATAGTTTTGACGTGCATATACAGTTAATATGAATGAAAAAATATTTTTGATTTAATAAGAATGGTAAACGTATATCTATTACCACATACATAATTTTTTTTATGAACTTACTATTTTTAAAATTTTAAAAACAATTTCATTCAAATCTTTATTCTGAATTGGCAAATTTTATATATATATACAGATTTTAAACTTCTCCCTCGATAATTTAATATACAAATTAAAAAGCGTATGCAACACTTGAACGAGAAGCTTATTATGCGCTAAGCGCATAATAATTTTTGGAATCTGTATAGCTTCTCGTTCAAGTGTTGCATACGCTTTTTAATTTGTATATATATATGCTAATGCTAAGACTCTAAACCAAGTGACTTGCTTATGATTTATCTCATATATAATTAAGCATTAGTATTTTAATGAAATCAATATTTAGTATGTTTCATAAATCTTTAATTAAAAACTATCAGTTCTCTATGTCTATTATCCACACCTACGATACCTATATGGTCTATGGAATTTATTTGACATATTGAGAAATCAGTCACTGTGTTATTAACAATTGAAATATGCTCACCCTGAAAATAGCAAGCATTAACTTATGAAATAAAGTTCTTAACACAACAACTAATTAACTCCTAATTAATAAAAGAAAATTGTGAAAATACATCAAGTTATTATTGTAACTCCACCAGTATTGTGGGATATAGTAACACCAGAAATTCAGAAGTGAGACTTTTAATGGCACAAAGTGGAAAATGTCATGGTGTTGATAACCAACAAACATCTTATATGTTAGGATACCCTCTAGAGAATTATTAGTGTTTTATCTGGAAAATACAATAAAATTACTTCAACTTAACACTGAGGGTATGTCAAAATCAAAAATTATGGCTCTTTACAAATTAATGGATCAGTACAATGTTGGTGTAAATGCAATTCAGAAGACTTATTATTCTTTTAATAAAGTACATCTTCAAATTCCTGGATTTGTTTCAAACCATCTTGTAAAACAAAACTATTTATGATAATTTTGCAATTGCCATTTGGATAGTTTTGCAAAATTATAAGTTTATTTTTTACATATGCAATATTTATAAATCATCAATATAAATTCATTCATTTCTCCTATTCAAGATCTTCTTAACCTTCTACATTTATAGGAAATTTCAAATCTCACATAGAAGTTTTGGGGGATATGCAAATGAATACCATGAAGGTAGCCAGTTTTGTAATGGATGGACTATGAGGTCAAACAAAAAAAACATTCTATTCAGGCAAATGAGAAACATGAACACCTCATGATTTATGTTTTATTGTACAAAAAGTACTCAACCTTACATGCTGAATTATTTATATTGGATCATTTTTACAATAGTCAGCATAACTCATTCTAATCACTCTTGTAGTGTGCATTACTGTAATTGAAGTTATACTGTTTCAAAACGGAATTTAAAGAAAGCTAAGTGGAGTTGATGATCAGAATATCTTGGGTAGAATATTAATAATGTTTAATTTCCTCTTGCTATATAATATTTACAAATTCATAACAAAAAATAGCAGTGCCATTAAGCAGACTTAATAATTAAAATTTTGTTGTTGGATATTCAACTAAGAATCTATAATTGAAAAATTAACATAAAATGAAATTCTTAGGAAGTTTCAAACAAATTTCTAAAGTCTTATTAATAAATTATGAGCAGTCCAAAGTCATTGTGCTCATTTGCTTCATAAATTAAATTTAGAAAGCATCCGATTAAGGTAACTGTTGCCAAAAATAGTCCATGAATCTTATAAGTAAATAGTGTCCAATCTATGACTAGAGTGAGAGATTGAAGGTCTTAATAAAGTCATTAGTGAATATATCTCATGACTAGGATCTCTAGAAGTTCTTTTGAGATATTATGGTAATAATTAGACTGTTTTAAAAAAATCATATGCTAAACCAATGAATAAATAAAGATTTATTGCTGTTTGCAATGAACAGGTTTAGAGCAAGCATATATTTGTTTACAAATTGCTAAATCCAGATTATTACCAAACAAGCATCTAAAAACAGTGGAGTAGGATTCATTATAAATAAAAAGTGGAAGAACAGCATTGTTGAGATTGATGGTGTATCGGACAGAGTGGCAAGATTAGCAATACAACTTAATAGCAGATACCCAATGCAGATAATTCAGGTTTATGCACAAATAATTTCTCATAGTGATGAAGTAATAGAAGATTTTTATATGGATGTACAAAAGGTGTTTGATCAGAGGAAACAACATTTTAAAATTGTTATGAAAGACTTTAATGCTAGAATTGGTAAACAAATGAAAGATGAAAGTGCTGTAGGTAATTTTGGTTATGGTAATAGAAATGAGAGAGGACATAGACTTGTGGAGTTTGCAGAAAAAGAAAAAATTTATATTATGAATTCTTTTTATTTGAGAAAAATGTTAAAAAGAAATGGACATGGAAGCATCCAAATGAAGGTACAGCAGAATTGGATTATATTTTGACTAACAGAAAATACATATTTCAAGATTGTAATGTTCTTAATAAATTTAACACAGGAAGTGATCATCAATTGGTAAGATGTAAGATACGTGTTAATGCAAAACTAGAGAGACAAAAATTATTATGAAAAACAATATTTAGATATTCATAATCTTCAGAAACATTCTAAAGAAATTAAATTAGAACTTACAAATCAGTTTCAAGCATTAGTATATTTTGAACATGATTCAGATTTAAATGAAATTAATATGAAAATAATTGATACACTATTAAAAACTGCAACAAAGATAGCTGGTAGAAAAAAGCAGCAATTGACTAATAAAATTTCTACTGAGACTAGAGAATTTATGAAGAAAAAAGGAATAGAAATATATATAAAAATGATGCATTAAAAAGGATTGAATATCTCATATTTTGTAAAATGGTGTGGAAAAGTTGAAAATGATATAAAAAAGTATAACTGTGAACTAGCAAGGAAAGCTGTAGAAGAGAATAAAAGTCTCAAGAATGTAAAACAACATTTTGGTATTGGTAGAAAATTTATATCTGCAATAAAAAAAAAAGATGGAATTATTACTAAAAAGAGAGATGACATCATGAAATGGGTAGACGACTTTTATCAAGAATTATATAGTAATAAAGAATAAGTACCTCCTATATCTATTACATTTTCCGAATTGCCCAGAATTTTAAATGAAAAAGTGAGACATGCAATTAAATGTATGAAGAAAGGAAAGGCTCCAGGTAATTATGGAATTATAATTAGTATATTAAAAGAAGTAGGTGAAGAAATATAAAAAAATTTAGCAAAGTTATATACCAAATGTCTAAATGATAAAGATGTACCAGATGATTGGAAGAATGCAGTATTAATATTAATATTTTAAAAAGGTGATAAAGAAAATATTAGAAATTACAGACCTATCAGCTTTTTATCAGTTTTATACAAAAAAATTTATCAAGCTAATTACAACTCGTCTACAGAGAACATTGGATTTCCACCAAACAAGAGAACAAGCTGGATTTAAAAGTGGTTTTAGTACTGTAGATCATATCCAGATATTGAGAGAATTTATAGAAAGGACAAATTAATATGAGTTATCATTATGCTTTGGATTTGTAGATTATGAAAAGGCATTTGATTCTATAAACATTTCTTCAGTGATTAAAGCACTGGATCATCAAGGTATAGATCGAGAATATTGTCATATTTTAAAGAATATTTATAAAAATGTAACAGCAACAATTAGATTACATAATGCTACTTGGAAAGTCAACATTAAAAAGGGTGTAAGACAGGGTCTCCAAAACTTTTTACAGCAGTGCTGCAAGAAGTATTTTGTAGATTAAAGTGGGAAGCTAAAGGAGTGAAAGTAAATGGGGATTATTTTAGTCATTTATATTTTGCAGATGATGTAATTGTTTTTTTCAAATAATGCTTTAGAGCTGCAGGAAATGTTGCAGGAGTTATCAGATGAGTTAGAAAAAATTAACAGTTACAAATACCTTGGTCAGATTATTAATATAGATGTAAACATAATTGATGATATTAATCATAGAATTAAACTTGGTTGGAGTGCTTTTGGTAGAAATAACTTGATACAAAAAGGAAATATGCCTATATGTTTGAAAAGGAAGGTTTTTAATAAATGTGTTGTACCAGTTCTTACTTATGAATCTGAGACTTGGACACTTAATAGAAGAGAAATACTGAGACTTTGGATAGATGCATGTTGGGAGTAACAAGAAGAGATCGAAAACACAATATATGGGTAAGAGAACAAACAGATATTATTGACCTCATTGAAAAAATTAAAAGTCTGAAGTGGAGTTGGGCTGGACATATTGCTAGAAGAGATGATAATAGATGGACAATTGAAATCTTAAACTGGATTCCAAGAGATTGTAAAAGACCCAGAAAGAGACCCCATGTGAGATGAATGGATGAAATACGAAAGTGTGCAGGTGTGATGTGGAGAAGAGAAACTAAAGATCAGAGAAGAGATTGAACTTGGAGAGACCTTCATGCTGCAGTAGATTGATAATGGTTGATGATGATGATGATGATGATGAATAGTAATAGCAATGAGTATATATGTATATGTATTACTATTTTGCATAATTTTATCAACTATGTAAATAAGACTGCATTTAAATTAAATCTGTAAAATAATATTCCGGTGAGTCATATAAACAATAAGACATAAACAAAATAATAGATTCAATGATAACAATAAAATAGTTGCTATTGGTTAAGGATGGTTACTTAGTATCTATAGTAATTAATCTCCAAATAAAGAAGAAAAAATCTTGCAAGAGAAGTAGTACAGTATTTTCCATGAGTTGTATTACTGGGAATAAAAAGTTACATAATATTTAATCACTCTGCTTGTAAAACATATATCTAGAAATTAATAGGACTTATTCTGAACTATTATTACTTAAATTGATTATTATTAAATATATCAAATTGTTATTCACAATCATTAATTTTTTATCAATTTATAATACAAATTATTTTTTAAAATGTAATTCATTGCCTGATGTATCATAATACTTATTTCAAATGTATCATAATACTTATTTCAAATGTATCTGAATACTAAGGTAGATAAGTAGATAGGTAGTTGGTTGTTTGGGATAGGCAGGTAAGTAGATAAATAGATGGATAGATGGCTGTATGGGTAGATGGATGAAGGGATGGGTGAATGGATGAACATATAGATAAGTAGGTAGGTAGGTAGGTAGGCAGGCAGGCAGGCAGGCAGACATACAGACACACACACAGACAGACAGATAGATAGATAGATAGATAGATAGATAGATAGATAGATAGATAGATAGATAGATAGATAGATAGATAGATAGATAGATAGATAGATAGATAGATAGATAGGTAGATAGGTAGGTAGGTAGGTAGGTAGGTAGGTAGGTAGATAGATAGATAGATAGATAGATAGATAGATAGATAGATAGATAGATAGGTAGATAGATAGATAGATAGATAGATAGACAGACAGACAGACAGATAGACAGATAGATAGACAGATAGATAGACAGACAGATAGATAGATAGATAGATAGATAGATAGATAGATAGATAGATAGATAGATAGATAGATAGATAGATAGATAGATAGATAGATAGATAGATAGATGGATGGATGGATAGATAGATAGATAGATAGATAGATAGATAGATATATAGATAGATAGATAGATAGATAGATAGGTAGGTGGGTGGGTGGGTGGGTGGATGGATGGATGGATGGATGGATGGATGGATGGATGGATGGATGGATGGATGGATAGATAGATAGATAGAGGTAGGTAGGTAGGTAGGTAGGTAGGTAGGTAGGTAGGTAGGTAGGTAGACAGACAGACAGACAGACAGACAGACAGACAGACAGACAGACAGATAGATAGATAGATAGATAGATAGATAGATAGATAGATAGATAGATAGATAGATAGATAGATAGATAGATAGATAGATAGATAGATAGATAGATAGATAGATAGATAGATAGATAGATAGATAGATAGATAGATAGATAGATAGATAGATAGATAGCCTTTAAGGTTGAAGAGAAGAGCTATCTTAAAAAACCCTCATAAAAAACAATATCAAACAATGTCTTACATACCAGACTTGTTAATTATTGCTGGTAACAGTTTGAATGTTTTCCTATCCTTAATTGTGCTGTAATTAAGAGTATCTAGATATCTATTTAATGACAAATATTGGATGGTTATTTGGGTGGGTTAATAACCAGCAACATAAAAAAAAAACTCTAAGCCTTATTAAAATCTAAAAAGAAAATAATTTTGTCCATCATGGATTCAAAGATCACATAGATTTGATAAATAATCAGACATTAAATATAAACATAAGCTTACTTTAGAAAATACCGTACATTATATTGACAGTGAATAAATTTTTTTCAACTTTACCTGTGTTTGATCTATACTCAGACTTCTTAATTTTGGCACATCTGTTTTTTAAAAAAAAAATAACATTTAAATATTTAACATCCATGAATAAATAATAAATAATATATATAAAGATATAACTATATACATGTCATTTTATATGTGATTATTTCCATTATCTAATTAAATTGCTAAATGTTTTTTTAAAAAATTCAACTTTATTCATCCTTTTTTAAATCCATTCAACTGACAATAATAACATAAAGGTTAATATGTAACACAACATTTTAAGTAGTAATTTATTCCTCTCTTCATAACACTGGACTAATTAACTAGCATGGGAATTGAATTAATATCTTTTAAATTCATCAATACTGAAACTAAAAATGACACTCTAATCAATAAAGCTACTCTGCCAAAAGCAACTGATAGTAAAAATATTATGTACTTATCTATGATATATTATATTTTTAATTTATAATGCATATGTTTGTACTTAGATATACCTCTCTCTTAACTAAAACTGCTATCAAAAATATTAATTTTGAAAAGTCATATGAAAAAGTTAATCATGACTTCTACCCAATAATTTCACTTCAAAAGATAAAATTGTCAAATTATGCTAACAAAAAAATAAAAATGCTATGATACGTAGAGTGCAAAGTCACTAAATTGATAAGAAAAATAGAAATAAGAAACATAAGGAATAAGGCAAATGAAAAATTGCGTTTGATGTATAAACTAAATATTCATTAAAATAAAAATATTTAATGATTTTAAAACTATAGTAGCAAAATGTTTGCAAAATGTACATTTGTATAAGTGAACAAAAAAAATATCATACAATTGTATTTTATAGTTCTGAAGAAGACAGCTAGACTCTCCAATTGTCAGACATTTTAATAAAGAGTATTGCTGAAAGTGCAAAGAAGCACTGAATTGCATATATTTATTTACATTATAAAAGGCAGTACCAAATTATATTAACATATAGTCATTACTTTAAAATCAGTATTACATGAATTGAATGTGTAATTTCATTACAACTGACATATTATTTATTTTAATTTTGCTTTGAAGACTGAGCTTACTTTCTTCACACCTTATTGTAGTTTAATTCACACATCGTATGAGTTTTAAGTTTGCTTTATGCCTTTCACTTTGGCCAGTTTATTGCTTTTTTTGAAACGCAATCTTTTTCAAGATTTCTAACATGGTGGAAAAATTGGGAAATTACTTATACATATGCACATTGTATATTAGTTTGATTTCTATTGCTTCCATCATACATTTTGTCTTGCTTACAGGTAAAAAAAAAATTTTTTTTTTAAATAAAGATTTTATAAAATGTCATTCAGAGATTTACTATTTTGTTATACTCTTTTTTCCAAGATAAGCTGTTTCAAGGTTATAAGCAAAGATAGAATCTGAAAATTGCTTATAAATATGAAAAATGTTTATCAAGATTGGTCTTATTAAATCTAGAATAAGTTTTGATTAGGCTCATAAATGTACATTTTAACCTGCTTCTGTACACATGTTTTAAAAAGTAACTCAGATTAATTATAGTATTTAATTATATTTATTATTAATCAGGAAATTTTAGTAGTAAAACCTGATAAAGTTTATTCTGCTAAAAAGTTTTGAAAACTGCAAAGTTAAAGGTCAATTAGGAATTTGATCTATAGATCATGGTTTTCATATGCAGCTAATATTCTAGAAAATTATTAAAATTACAAACTAAAGCTAATTTTATTAACTCTGTAGCATAATCTGATTTTTCATCATTGTCTATTAATAAGTTATTTTCTATTCGAATGTTAAAAATTTATGTTATGTGTCATTTAAGATTTTAAAATCTTATCTATTGAGCAACACACAAGTACAAATGCCACAATTTTTTTAATAAAATAATCAATTTACTTATCTTGAAAAAACTTTCAATGTGTCCAAGTACATGTACCAATTTTCCAGACTATTTAAATTTTTCTATAACTATAATATTTGTTATCGTAGCTTTCATTTATTTATTTTTTAAAAAGACAACAAAATATTTATGATAACAGTTTCTTTTGAGGGTAGCTATTTGTGAAATTGTAACTAGTTTTCACTTCCCTTATAATGGCAATCTTTACTAGGTGTAACTGAAAATTTTATTTGTCTAACTATATCTTGTCAATTGAGCCAAATCTGTTGAAGTTGGGTAAGTAATTCAGATGCAAAAAGATTAGGTTTATTTACAATAAGAATGAATTTCAAATGCAAATGGTTTAAGTTTGGTAAATTGAAGACATTCCAAATCTTAAATATAAACCATAAACTAAGTACATTACTGACTTTATTCAGTAAGGAACAAAGTAGCAATTAGCTTTATATGAATAATTATATTATGGATTAGATTATGAGTAGATTTCTATATTATTTATAGTCAACTTTGTGATAATATCTTGATCTATCATGATTACAGTTACTACATTTTCCATAACTAAGTATATATTGATTATTTACATTGATATAGCAACCAAAATTCTAAGTAAAACTTTCAGTAAAATAAAATAAAATTTGTTTAAACACAATGTAAAATTAGATTGAAAATCATATCCTTTACAATGGTAATTCCACCTTTTGGCTTTTATTTTTCCTTTTCTACTAGTTTTTTAATCCATGTTTTATATTACATGATAGGCTGACAGTAAGATGATTGGACTTGGACATAACGATCAGTGCACAATAATGCATTTCAAACAATATTCTAAAAAGTGTTCAATTTAAAAATGGACTATATAAACTGAATTTGTATTAACAAATCTTCAATAAAATTATTAGAAGTATATCATTAAGTTTATAACTTTATTTGGTGATATAAAATATAACAATAATATATTTTTTCTGCAATGTCTTCAACTTGGATTTGAATCCAAATTGAAAGATTTGAACATTTTTTTAACAGGCTCAGAATTTTTCTTTCAATCAGGTAACCTGTAGCCCATACAGGTAATCATCCAATACTAATGAGTCAATAGTTATCTAGATATTGTAAGATAACTTACAAAAATAATTAAATCCTTGTTATTCAAAATTGGAAAGCCTGATATTATCTTTCCCTTCATTTTTTTCTCTGAGAGAATATCATAGAAAAACATTTGTTCTTCAGTGATGCTTACCTATCTTACTTAGTTAATAATTAATATTAATTATTTTTTATAGTTACATAATATTAACATTGAGATTCTGCATATATTCATAACTTGTTAGTGAAGTTCAAAGAGAAAAAAATGTTCACTGCATTTGATATAAACTCTAGCTATTGGAAGATAGAACATCCAGAGGATCATAAGTATACTAGTTATTCATATCAGTTCAATAGGATGCCTTTTGGACTGATAAATAGTGGGGTAGGCTTGTGAAAGTGCCTCAATTAGGACCTACTGCTGGAGATTTAAAAAGTTTTAGTAATGTATATGAATAATGTAATGATCACATCAGAAAAATGAGAAAATCATGTTCAACACTTAACAGACTTTTTCAACAATTACTAAATGCTAGGAATTAAAATTAATTTAAAAACATTGTCTTGGTAAATGATAAGACATTTTAGTGCATATCATTTGAATCAGAGGTGTGCAACCACATCTCAATAATGTGAATGTGATACAAAATTCTCTACATTAAAAACACAGAAACCACAATCAAGTCATTTTGGGGGTTATATAATTTCTACAACTGATTTCACATTGGATTGCAACAAATATGGAGCCAATATTTAAAGCTGCTGACAAATGATACCCTAATGGAGGTAGATGCCCCACATGATCAGAATCTTAGGAAAATTAAAAAAAATATTTGGAAGGAAGTTATTGTGTCTTATCCAGATTTTACAAAACATTTTAATGTCCAGATGAACAGTAGTAGCAGGATGATAGCCATTGGGGTTCTTTATTTCATTAATAGATTGCTGCATGGTCCAGAATTTAATTAAACAGAGAAAGAGGAATTTCTACAATATGGTCCTTCTAAAAGTTTTGGCAGTTTAGTTTAGGGTACAAACTGATTGTTGTCACTCACCACAAAAGACTGGAACTTTAAAACCACAGCTATTAAATGGCAGTACATAAATTCAATGTAGTATGCTGTTAAAGTAATAGAAGTGCACTTGAATATTATGGGCATCAGAAAATATTGTGGCAGACATAATAAACCATAATTCTGCAAAACTATTTGAGAATTGAGAAGATTTAGATTACAGTAGTCAATGTAGCTTTAAATAATTCCAGGAAGGAGGAGTTACAAAGATTACTTGAATTGCAAGACAATAGCTCATGTATGGGAATATTGTACATAAACTTGAGAGAAAAATTCTGAATATACATTTAGAAAATAATTCATATAAAAAAACTTACATCATTATGAATTAAAAGAGAACTTACTAATATACCAATAAAAAAGGGTCTATATGGTAGTACCTTCAGCAATACATAATACACTGCTCATATAACCATTGTGAGCCCAGAAATATGGAGAATTTAATCTGCATGGTATTTTAATGGTTTCAGGTGTATAGCAATATAGCCACTGCTTTAAAGAGTTTGAAGTATGTATAAAATTAAAATCATCAAGCAAGTGTTTTGAAGAAACTATGCAACTCATATTTCCTAATATACCAAATGAGTTACTTCCTATTAACTATTATGTAACCCTGCCAATACACAAAAGAATGATTGATTTAATTGAACCATAAGATATGTTTAGGCCAGGGGTACCATTCAGGTATTAGAGTACCTGAAGTTATTTAAACTGATAATGGTACTTTTTTTTTAATTTAATGGCAATGTTAAATATCTCAGGAATCCATAATGTTCTTATATCAATCAGTAATCTGCAAGTAAACCCATGTGAGTGGGTCATGAGGGAACTGGGTCATTTATTCAAGACATATCTAAATCTGATTATAGGAATTGGGTCAAGCAACTAGTAAATTACATTAATAATATCTGGATTGAATCCACAAGATTTACATCTATCTAATTGTACTTTGGTAAGTATGCACCTATTTCATTAAGACAAACTAATTTATTATGCATGAAGCCATAAATGTAGAGGATATAGAAAACCCCCACATTAATATGACTCAAATGGTTAAAAAAAGACAACTGCATAATCCATTTAGTTTTAATATAGGGGTAAGGTGTTTATCATCTGCAAAAGGGTATTTATAAGAAGTTCTCAGATTTGTATGAAGGCTCCTATAATATCATACAACATCATGGGGGAAATGCTTTCATGTTAAAAAAATAAAACGAAATGCATCTACAATGTTTGGCTTTTGGGATCTTTTTCAGAAAAAAATAATTAAAGATATTTTTGTTCTTTATACTTAAGAGGTATTTTTTTTTAAAAAAAAAAAAAAAAGTTGATTAAGCAATATAATCATGATAAAAAAAATTTTGTCTGGATTAATCATTTTATTTCCATTTAATTGGAGGAAAATGAGAATAATTATTTATTGTCATGTTTTTGTTACAGAATAACAATTATTAAGTTATTAAAAGAATTACATTTATTAATTGGTAACTTGAAGATTCTAAACATTTTTTAAATAATAAGAATAAGAATATTTAAGGTGTATTAAAATATATAGTCATAAAAGAGAAAGAAAGTATAAAAATGAAAATATTATTTTCTTTCTTCTTTCTCTTCAGTAATTTCATGTATCTATTAGCTTTTAACTTTTAAAAAAATAATAAGAAAGATAAATAAGTAAAATTTAAGTAACATTTATCAGTTTTTTTTTAAAAAAAAAAGGTTTTAACAGTTTTGTTAATGAATCTGTTTTCAATTAATTAAAATTGTTTTTTTTCTTCTCTCTTTATCTCTCTCTAAAACAAAATGTAATGATTCTCAAATTAAAGTATAATTAAAAAATTATCTTGCCCCAATAATTAAGAAGAAAATATAACTAAAAAGGAATTTCTCAGTAATTAATGATACTTGAATTTTTTAATTATTGAAAAGAAAAATGATGAAAATAAACTTTTTATAAAAATAGAATTTAATCATTTGGTTTTGCTGCCATCATATCTGAGATAATGTAAGATTGTATAGATAATGAAATTGTTCCAAACTATAAGATAGGGAGACAAGTTAAAGTAATAGATTTAAATATATATTGGAAAACTATTAATTGAGCCGTGGAGGAAAAAGTAGCAATTCACCTGTGAAAAGAATGTTGATAAGTTACCTTTATAATCTGAAATAATACTAGTCTCAGTACTAATTATTAAAAAATGTTTTAAGTCAATTTGAAGAAAACCATGTGCTAAGTCTTAGCTAAAAGCTGATCATCTATCCAAGACATAACCTGTTCTCTAAAAAATATAAAAGAATACCTGCAGCATTGTGCATCTATCCAAAAGCATGATTATCTCAGCCTGTGTAAATAAGATCTAAAATTTATAATGTAAAACAGAAATTACACAAAAAGGTTAACCAAAAAATTAATTCATAAACTGACCATGTGTTCATCTATTGGTGAAATAACTATCGATTTCAAAATGGTATCTACACAAGAAGAAAAAAGTTAATAGAAAAAATTTCTAATCAAATTATTTAAAATGAACATTTGAAGCTACAAGAAAAAAAACTAGCATGAAAAAATCTGAAACATCTAAATTCAAAAAGAGGTCAGGTGTTATAGTGTGCACATCTATATTTTCAAATAATTTTTGATATAGGTAATAATTAATAATATTGAATAATTTTTATTTAGTTTTTTTGTTGAAGTATGTTTTATATAATATTGGTAAGAATTAATTATAATGAATATTTCTAGTTGTTTCTCTAACCATTTTTCCCTTCAATAATGTAAAACAGTATGGGATATTACCATTTTTATTAAAAAAGTAAGGTTTTTGTTAGCCTTAAAATTTTTATCTCTTATTGTGAAATATTGTTTTCAGATTTAATTATTAAAAAGGAGGAATAAACCAAAAAATAAATGTTAAATAATTTAGTAACAAGAATCAAATGGTTAATCTTATTAATTATATAAAATTACATATTTATTTTATAGAAATATGTTAGATTTGGAATTGTCATACTTTTTATTATTATTCATTGGTTATCTTTATTAAATATCTGATTAACAATTGTGTTATTGTCTTATTCCTCCAACTATCTGTTTTATAAATTGGTGATGTGTTTAACTTGATTTCATCATAGCATGATGCTTTAAAAAAATTGTAAATAATCTCAGTAAAACTATTTAATATAAAGTACATTAAGCATATACCTTTATATTTTCTTTTGCTCAAAGCCACAATTCCTAGGGTGATTGTAATCTTGAGCCAGATTTATAGAAGTAATGGCTAACATATACATTTAAAAATATATGTTTAAATTTGAACATCCAGTTGCTTCTCCTGATGTTGCAAAGATCAATATCACATTTAAAGTCCATTCACTGCATCCTAATTTTACACATTACAAATCAGTTTGTAATTGAAGTGTATATTCATCAGCATGCATCAGGATCTCAATATATTTATTATACTAGATACTTTCACACTTGGGTACTTACATGAGATTTTCTTTAATATTATACCCTAAGTTTGGCATGGGTTAAATAATTAGCCCACATGTTAATATTGAATCACTTTCAAATCCAGTCACAATGGTTGACTGATGATTATTATTGTTTACTGTTGATGATATAATTTACTATTATTATAATGACTTATTTTTATTAAATGTTGATTCTTTCATGCTCTTTCTATATTTATTGATGATTGTTCATTGATAATATTAAATAGGATATTTAATAGAGATATTAAGTGGTGATGGTGATGAATGTCACTTCCTTATATCATCCTTCCATTAATTCCATTATAAATGGCACTCAAATGACATCATTCCAAATATACAAATGTAATCAAGTAATCTTTCCACATGTTTGAATGCATCGCAGAAGGTATCTTTAAAGAAAAATATTAAAGACTAATTTACATATTTTTGCATAAAACTATACAATCTAAATATGAGAGTGTGTCGATTGATAAGAATAGTTAATTTAATCTCAATTTATTTATCAAAAATTTTGTATAGTTTCTATCAGTGATATAAATATTTCTTTCTGGAAATATAATATAAATATGGTATATATTAGCATATACATATAATAATGTTAAATAAAAAGTCAGTAATAAAAATCAAAACAGAGATGGTAAACTGAAATAATATATACCTGGGTCTCATTTTACGCGATAGATAAGTTCCTCAGAAAACACATGCAAACAAAATCGTGCAAAAATAAACATGACTTACATTGAAAAAGGGGGGATGCGGTCTGTGATTTTTCAAAATTCACATAAAAGCAAAGCACCAACGTAAAATTACTTTAAAATTCACACAAAAAAAAAATAAGGAAATAAAATATGACTAATAAAAAATTTCAAATTTGAAACAAATTGATACAAGACAAACTTTTTTTAACTATAATATTTAATTTTATTCAAAATAATATATTTTTATTCATAATTTACAGTACAGTAATTTACATTTTTTATACACGTTTTAATTACAACGTAATTAGTAATTAATCTTTGAGACAATGATTTTATTAATTGTTTATGAACTTAGACTTATGATAATAAAAAGACATTTATTCACCACTGCTGGGAAAAATTTAATGAAAACTAACAACTAAAAATTAAATTCTTATTTTTGTCTTTAATTTTCAATTCCGTTTAAAAATCAAATTTCGTTTTACATCACATTAATTTCAAGTCACCATAAATAATTTTTAAATTGTTAATTACAATTAAAAATCAGATTTTAATTTTTAATTGTCAAATTTAATTGTGCCCACTTCTATTACTCACCTTTTAAAAATAAAATTGCGGACACTAAATGATTAATAATTGATTACGTTCTTTTTTAAAAAGCCAAAACAGAATGTGATTTAAAGTGCAAAATTAATATTCACAATGTTTGAACAAATTTACATTATAATCTTGTAAAATTTAATGTGTGTATACATAAAATGTGGAAATCATGATTTTAATTTCATTATTGCATAAAATCTTACTATTATAAAGCACTGAAAATATTGAAATTACCAAGATAAAAGTCGAATTTCAATAACGTGCTATTACTTTCAATATTACGTAAGTGCGCGAAATTTATTATTTAAAGTAATAGTGCAATATCGGAGTTCGACTTCTGGTGAAACACGAATCGTGTAACTT
This sequence comes from Epiperipatus broadwayi, assembly GCA_028023455.1. NCBI lineage: Eukaryota > Metazoa > Onychophora > Udeonychophora > Euonychophora > Peripatidae > Epiperipatus > Epiperipatus broadwayi. Next base: position 576,511 of record JAQFVV010006315.1, read on the forward strand.
CAAAATTGTGTTAAATAACTTTGCGTAAAAAGAGACCCAGGTATATATAAAAAATGTGATATGATTAAAATTATTCCTTTTATAACAGGAGAGAAATAGAGTCTCATTTTTAACCATCTGCAATTAGAAATAAAAAAATTTGAATTTACTGTAGTTTATATAACATTTGACTACATATGCCTTAAACTAATCTTGACATGTAAGTGCATGTAAATTCATAAAAAAACACATGATCAATGGTTTATTTCATTCTTTATATTGCATATGTAGTCGAGTGCTATATAAATAGACTATTTATTACAGTAAATTCAAAATTTAATATGTATTTCTAATTTCAGGTGATTATAGAATGAATAAGTTTATACAATTCATTTGCCAAGTCATATATCATGCACATAATATGTTAAGGCCCTGATTTCAGCATGGCGAGCAATGGTTGGCTGATATAACAATAAGCTCTAAGCATAAATGGTCCATGTTTTTTAAACTGATGCTTATGGGTAAGTGCATGTAAATTTATAAAGAACATATGACTAGTAGCCAAGTAAAATAAATATAAAACTATCAGTTTTGGCAAGTGAGTATCAATGTTGTGATTAATCTGCCAATTGAATGCTTAAATGTCACTTGATTGTTTTGAGAAAGTGACCATACTATTACTTTTGCTGATATTAAGGCATACAGTAATGACTACATTTTTAAGACAGTTTAGATTCAAACTCATATTTTATTAAACCTATTTTAATAATAATAATAGTTTTTTTATTATATTGAATCTTTGTTTTAAAAAATAGATATTCATACAATTATTAAAAATATCAATATAATAGCTATTATACAAAATATATTAATAATTATACGTAAATAATATAAAAACTCTGTATGGAGTTCCAGTATGTCACCATGATTCTGGTATACAGTACCGAAAGTACTTGGCTAATTGTTTATAATTAATGTTTTTGTGCTCTGTTTATCATGCTTTATTCATTCATGTAGAATAATAATAATTATACATTAAAAGTCTTTTCTGGTACACATATGTTTCAACCATTAATGATTAAACCAGATGTTTAACATTTGATAAGGGCATAAAACTGTGTGTCAAAAAGGGTTTGAATGTATAACTATTAATATATATTTTCTATAACTGTTATATATGATATTTTTGTTATTTTTTATAAAATATATGAAAAAATACATAATGAACTTTCTTTATTTCCATTTTTAATGATATAATTAATTTCGTAATGACAATGCTTGAAGCTGATTTATATTTCATAGATCTTTAACTATCCATAAGATAAAATGAAGTTTCTCAGTTTCTCATTTTTGCCTAATGTTCCTTCCATCTCAGTTCAAGTACTACATGGATAAATGAAATTCTGACTATTAATATATCTGCAGCATAAGCTGTTCGCTTTTATTTAATTGAACATTTATATTACATAACAATTCACTTAAAATAATAAAATAACAAAATCTTGTAATTTTAACATACTTACTTATTAAGGCTGGCCAGATTTCTTCTGTAACAGTGGTTCCATTAAGAATAAGAGTTTCTAAATGGAGGGACTGAGAAACTAAGAAATTAATAACACCATGATTTGTAACGGACGTATTTTCAAGATTTAGAAATGAAAGACTGTTGAATTCTAAAACAATAACAGAAAAGTACAATATATATATATATATATATATATATATATATATATATATTGTACTATTCTGTTATAATATATATATATATATATATATATATATATATATATTACATTGAATTATATTATATTATATTGCCAAGATTCAGATATTGAAATAAATTTTGAAAAATAAAAAATTCTTAGTAAATTTTATTTCTAAATCTAAACATTTTAAAACAACTAAAATACATAAATTTGATTATTTTATTTAACATAATTATTGAATACTACAAGTTTAACATTCAATTTTCAGATTAAAAATGTAAAAAATATTATTCCCAGTTTACCAATTAAATTGATTAAATAGATATTAAAAATAGTTTGAAATCGAACTTATTTAAATCATTGTTTTTAATTGTAGTTGAAAATCACTTTCCGTCATCATTAGAAGCTAAATGAATATAACCTTTTAATTCCAGAACAAAAGAAGATAAAGACAAATAATAAAAAGTTACAAAACAGAAAAAGAAAAGATTGGAATAAGAAGTTAGAATATAAAGAAAGAAAATATTGGTACTAAAATTGCTACTTATGTAATAATAATAATTGAATCATTTTATTGCTTGGAAATTCTTAGGAACATCAACTAACGAAAGTGAAATATTAGGTCATAATCCATGAACCTTAAGTTTTAGACTCTGCCATTCTTTGACTCATCAAACCACACCTTGTTGTATTAAAGAATAGATAAAAACATTATTTCACAAATGCATGATTCCATTATCACATTTACTCTGAGAGATGAATGATGGTTATTATTTCTCCTTTCAATATTATAATAAACTCAAGATAGTAGAATTTATTAATAATAATAGTAATAAAATAAAATGATTACAAAGATTTTCTAGATTTTTGAGTGACTTAAAAAGAATGTATAAAAAAAAGAAAAAAAGGTACGACAAAATAATAATAAATCAGTTACACTGTTTGGGAAATAGATAACAGTCACTCTAATTTGTAATATTACAAAAAATAGATTGTCTTAAAATATTATATTTCCTTAAAAAAGCAATACATAAAACATTAATAGAAAATGGACTGATATATTAAGTAAAGAACTAATTGGGCAAAATAAATATAGCTATCATAATATTTTTTTAAATAATTCTGTCAAAGCATTACCTAATAAGAAGAGATTTGTGATAATGATTAAGACAAATCTCCTAATAAAAAGTTACATTAGCTATTTCTAGAAACAATTTTGATATGATAAACTGCTATTATAATTAAAATAACACCTATGAAAAAGAGATTTGAATATTTTGTTAACAAAATTGAACTCTTAATTTATGTCAAAGAAAGTGCTGCATATATGTGACAAGTTGAAATCCACAATGATATATCACAAGTTTGAATCACCCAAATTCTAGCAATGCAATACAGTATAAATTTACTCTTTCTGTACAGTAGTGAGATAACATGTTGCTTCTGGAATTTTTCACTTATAGAATTTTCTATGGTGTGACAGCTCAGAAACATTTGAAGTGTGACAGAGAGATTAAATTATAAGCCTGTACAGATGCCTGTTCTAGCACTGCACATTAACTTTACACTAATAAATAATCATTACAAAAAATATTACTTAAAAGTATAGAAGAATATAACAATGTGTGTGAATAAGTAAAGCTGACAGAATTTAAATACTGTAAGTCATGTAATAGATAATTAACTAGATAATTGACAATCTAGAAATTAATTTATGTGATCTAGTTTTAAGAAAGGGTAACTGTTTAAGCTGCCAGGTTATAAATTCTAAAAATAACTCTACTTAATTCAAATTGTCTAGACAGTAGACAAAACAATAATTAAATATTACATCATTGTTACAAGATAATTATTATTTAGTACATTATTTAATATTTGAAATTATTTAATAAAATAAAAACTATTACAATAATAAAGAATATATTATTTAAATTTAAACACATTTTCTAAAAAAAAAATTTAAATTGTCCCAGAATATTTAGTTGTAAAGTGTAAAATCACTTTAAAATAATAATTACTTAACATGGGAGTATTTTAAATAATTATTAATTTGACTTGTGCCCTCCATACACAGAGAAATAAGATAATTGTTTTAAAAACAAATAAATCTAAAATTATTGGTTAAGTTTTAAGATTTTTTAAAAGATTGAAATATATATTCCTAATCTAATAATCAGAATTTCATTGACACTTTTATAAACTACCTTAAATTAGCTTATGCAGTTTAAACTCATTTTATGATTCTATTATTGATAATTTAATTTAATAAAAAATGCAATAATTAAGTTAAGAATAATTTTAATTTTTCTACTGTGACATATATAAAATTAAGTTATACTCTATATAAATAATGTTTAATGATTGTGCATTTATAATTACAAAGCAGCTATGATTAACAAACTAAGATTCTTAAAATTTATTTTGATAAATCTGTTTTAAACTAGTAATATCTTATAATAGCAACTATAATTTAATCAAATGAGTTACAAATATACCATAATCACTATTATAGTAATAATATTTATTTAATGGAAAATAAACTATGTAAAAAAAAATTTAATATAGTATCACAAAGAACTTAACATTAAGCTTTGCAGTCAGATCTTAAAGTTATAGTATATATATATATTATAAACTGATTATTATATTAGTTAAAGTCAGATCTTAAAGTTATAGTATATATATATATTATAAACTGATTATTATATTAGTTAAATATATGGTATTTGAACTCAGGCTTTCTATCTCATACTACTGATACACATGACCACACACATGCAGAAAAGATAAATAATCACCAATATATGTATTTCATGCTAAACCAGCACTCATCAGTTGGTTCAAATTATCATCTCCCATACATATATATATAATCAGTTCTCAGTTTATATTAAGATAGCAAATCCTTATACTTTAATGGAAAGACTTCAACCCACTCAAACCTCCAACTCTTCAGCCATCCATACCATTGAAAATCTGATGATAGAATTCCCAAATCCCATGCTGATGTCAATATTGTTGCCATGCACATGTTGACCTCAAGTCACTCTCACCCCTCACCAACTCACACTAAAACAATCTGCTGAAAGTGATTTAGTTTACATGTAGAATGTTATTATTGATTCTGTTGTACAACTTGACTGGAAACAACTTTGACAGAATTGGCCATTCTACTTTTTATCTAAATTATATAGTTCCACTTTTCTAATTTTAAAAACTTTACTTTGACCTAATAATAAAAATGTATACCCACATTACCCTAATAATGGAATTCTTCAAAATAATAACTATGGACAATGATGCTCTCAAAATAATATTTTGATTTAGATCAATGATTTTAGAGAAAATGTACTATGCTTTGCTCAGCTTCAAAATAATATTTAAATATTCAAATGCTTCATCAAAATAATAACATAATCATTAACAATGAAAAATATATTTTAAAATAAGTAATATTACCATTTATAATTATATTGTAAATTTAAAAACTTTATAGAAAGAATGATTATAAAAAGTTGGGAATAGTGTTTAATAATAATGGAACATGTATTATTAATATTATAAATGATGCCTCAAGTACTTATAATTCATGGAATAGATTCTTCGGTGCTATAGTAATTTGAAATAATAATTTTATTTTATTTATCTGGTATTTGAATTTCATCAATATTCATTTAATGCTCTGTTATATGGGAGTTTAGAATTACTAACTACAATATTTCATTGCAAAAAAGCAATAAGAATTATCAATTATTTTCATCAGATTTGTTCATTTCATTGTTGGCCATCTTCTTACTCTTTCTGTATCCTTATTTCTAAGCATTATACACTTTTCTAATAAATTAGAACATCTCATTATGTGGACAATTAAAACACTTTTCATCTGACCATTTGTAGATCATGTGAAGAGGTAGGCTTAATATGATCATGCACATATGTTCATTATCTTTCTGTAATATTGTATTTTCTAAAGACTTCATGATTATCATAGTCTAAAAGCATTGATCATTTTTCTGTCCTTTATCTACAATGTATACCTTATCAAATGAAAAAAAAAATTCCAAAATATTTAAATATCAAGATGTTATTGTAGATTTCATTTGAATGACTTGGAGATTTATAATAAATAGTTTACTGAAATTTATATAAAAATGTTTTAAAATATATATGAATGTATCAAAAGAATAAAAAGAAGTGAGAAAACAGAATAGTAATAATGTTTTACCAATCATAATTTTCAGTAATGAATTAAAAAATTCTTATGTATAACACAGAATTTTAATTTAGAACATCTGACAATTAAAACTACTGGACAATAGATATAAGATTAATAATAACCAATGATGTCAATAATTTAACATATTATACAATATGGAGATACACAATAAATTATATTAACTCATGAATTTTGCTGATAAAAGTGGTGTGAATTTTCAGATTTCATATTGAATGTATCAATTCACAGGTATGACCATAAAGACATGATAGTGTAAATAATTTATAATATTAAAATTAAAAGATTTATGTTAACAAGTTTTTAATATTATTTAATATTTTAGTAGTAACTTAAAAATAGAAATCAAACAGAGAAATAAAATGTAGAAGTAACTCAATATCAACAGTTGCACTGTACAAGATATTGGAAATAGTCCAATATGTAAATACAACTAATATACCATCATCACAAATCTTCAGGAAACAATATAAAACAAACTTTGATGATAACAATATTAGAAAAAAATAATAAAATTATTTTCTCTAATTGCATCATCATCTTACAATAGAGAAGATGGTTATTTTATTGGAAAATGTTAAAAAATCAAATAAAGAAGAATGCAAGTCTAATAATAATGGACTATCTAGAGAAGTGATTAGAAATAGTGGGTAAACATTTTAAAAAACTTAGTCTATGTAATATTAAAAGCAAATATGCCACAATATTTGCAATGTAAATAAAATCATATTTGTGATAATCTACAAAAACAATAACAATAGAATGTGGAAATTATAGAAACATTATATCAAGTAGCATTTTTGCCAAAATCTTAATGAACATCTTAAATGAACCATATTGTTAATGATTGTCAAATATATGGATACAATGGCAGAATTAAGAATTAATACAGCAGCACTAACAAATCTATCTCCTGGTTAGAACCTCTATAAATGCCTTTACATTTTGTTACTAGTTAACTTACTTTTTTAAAAAGTCTGTATTATAAATAAATAAATAATAATAAAAGATTAAATGTCTAAATATAAAACATCTGGAAAACCAAAAATCTAGATTTAGATCAGATTTGAGGATATTATCACTTCACATTATTGCAGAAAGGCCATTTAAAAAAAGAAAGAGTCTTTATCTGCTTTTATGTAACTTTCAGAATCAATTAAATATAAAGTAAATGATTGACTAATTAATTTTATAAAAAATATCTATAATATTTTAAAAGTAGTTGTGATTAATGAGAAAAACTGAAAACTGATTTGAAATTGAAAAAGATATCAGAAATTAATATTTTTAATAAATCAATAACCAGATTTGTATTTATTATTGTTACTGATAATAATAGAAAATCAGATTTTTATCATACCTAATAAAGCCTCATAAATTGTTCTCCTTAGTTTCAACATTTAAGTTAGGAATAATAATTCATCTATTTTCTGTGCTTCAGAGACGCATTTTGTAACATAATGTAAATTTATTGCTCTTAATACAGATGTTGAAAGTAAGGAGAGAAAATATATAATGTTTTATTTAGAATAAATTATCCTTACCAAAGAACTAAAAAAGTTTATAGTTAATACAAAATTGCTGTAACTATAATATAAAAGTTCTGAACTAGTATCAGATTATAAGTTAATCTGCATTCAAATCATTAACATTTAAGTTTCAAATCATTATACCAGATAGTATAAAAAAGTAAAGGTGGATGCTGGATATGTAGATGCAATTTAATGTTACTTGGTGACAAAAAACAAAATCTCAAACTATTATTGATATAGTTTTCCATTATTAACACAAACTTCCACATATATTATAGAATATTAGTTTTCCTAATATAGATATTTATTTATCATAATTAATTTTTAAAATTCATCTTTTTACAAGCATGAAAAGACATTATCCCAGTGAATAGAGATTGAGTAGACAAATTATAAGTTTCTTAGAATGGTTCCAACTGAATATAAGAGCTTTCTCAGATTTTCATTTTGGTGCTCAAGCATCATTTGATTTTCTAGAAACTTAACCTTTCATTATCATTTTGTATAACCAGACTTCTTCAGACATACTGATTATAAATTTTCATAATGACTATACTATAAATAAAATAAAGTACTTTTTTGTTTGCAAACTTAAAATAACTTGAATGTTCTTATCTGTGATTGGGCATTGTTTAGTTCAGTGGTAAAGTGGTGAACTCTAGAATTCAAAATTCATAGATTGCTGCTATAGCTCTGACATTTCTGTTGAATGAATTTTTCATAAACTTTTAAGCAGTAAACCTTTTGGATGTTCACTTGAAAGTTGTTTATGACTCTGCAAAATTCTACCACAATTTTCGCTGGTGCTATAATCTCACTGAACTTGCTCACAATCATATTTAATTTTCTTATGCATAAGCATAAAGATATTATCCATGCATATGATAAATTAAAGCTCTTTAATGAAGAATAATGAAATAAATATTATGCATTAGACTAGTTTACTGTTACATAAGAAGTAATTAAAACTTTTAATCCTTGTTTTACACTATCAATGTATAAAGCATATTCCAATATTAGTTTTCAGTTTGTGTCCCTATATAGATAAATATAATTCACTTATACATCCAGAAATCTTCTAATTCTATTAAATTTATCAGCCTGAAATTCAAAACAATATTAAGACTTGAAATTTATTTAAGCCAATTATTTTACAGTTATATAGATTTGATATTAGATGAATAATTATATATTTTAAGCAACTCATTTTTATGTTTATAAATCTAGTATTAGATTTAAGTTTTTCATTGACAAAGGCATTAACTATATATTTTAATGCGAACAACAAATGATATAATAGCAATGTCTGACTATTCAAGTTTAAAATAGATAGTTCTGGAGTTCTATACAGTTATTTTAAATCTTTAGCTAAAAATAGTATTAATATATAAAAATGAGAAAGTAATAGAAAGTAATAACAATGCACCAAAGATTTTTTAATTTAAAAAATATAAAAATCTCATTAATTTTATTCTATCTTAACATTCATAAAGCAATCGTACAATATTTGAAGTGTTACTTCTAAAAATAATTTTAATAAAAATTACTGAAACTCATTATCTAAAAGAATCAATCATTTTTTTTATCAAAAAAAGATTAATTTTGAAGTTTCTCTCTTTTTTTTTTCAATCTTTTTTTTAAATAATTGAAAAAGAAATATTTATAATTATTACATTAAAAAAAAAGAATAATAAATTATCACACTCAACATTCAAAAAGCACATAGATTATCGATTATATCAATGTTTTTTAATCTAAAGTTTATGGATCCCTAGTGATCCATGTTCTTATATGAGATCCACAAAGGCTGAGCTTTTATTTTTATCAGTGCCAAAAAAATAGAGGCCAATCTAATGATATAAATATAATGACTCATTTAGTATTTACAGATTATTCTAACTTTTAATGGATGATTGATAAAAGTAAAGGTAAAGAATAGAATGGGATGGATTTAAAAATCAGGCATGCTTCTCATATATATATATATATATAATTGTAAAGGGATAATGTGATATGGTATCTACACTAATTGTTTGGTAATGTTAACTAAGGAATTTAGAAATTTTTAGATAGAATATTAAAAAAATAGACATTTATGTTTTCTACGATAAAATTAATAGACATTTATGTTTTATGTAAGAAGTTATTCAAAAAAAGTAAGGTGAATTTTTTTTTCTGAAATTTTTTTTTTTTTAATTTAAAATATTTGGATGGTATATAAATGGCAATATATTAATAATAAATAGCATTTAGTAAGATCTATGAAAAGAGCAATAAGCAAGTTGAGCAAGAAATATTTTGCAATATCGAAGTTAATAGATAATTGCATTATGTTCAAGTATTTGTAAACAAAATTGCTCAAAGATGTATCCAATATATTGCAGGTGTGTAATTATAAGAGATAGGAAAAGTGAATTGATAAATGGTTACAGAAAAATAATAATATTATGGAAACAAATATAAAAAAAATTAGTTAGGAATTACATAAAAACTATAATATTACTAAAAAAAGCTTATAGTTATTTAATTTGAAGAATGAATATTTAGATACCAAATAAAAAGAGCATAAATAAAATAAAAATTAGGGCTGTATTTTAAGTGCATGCAAAAATAGGAAGGTTAGGATTTAAAATTTATTTTTGAAGTGAAAAATATCGAAAGAAGATCAGTATAAATTCTGTAGAGATTGGAATAAATTTAATCGTAAATGAAATAAAAGTGGTAGACATTTTCTACTTTGTTTAGAACTTTATAATGAAGAATAAGAATGTGAAAGTAAAGCAATGGAATTGCTGTAAGAATTTGTATTAACATGAAATAGAAGAAAAACAAGTGAATGTGGAGAAATGATTTGATAAAAAGGAATAAAAAGAAAATATGGTGTATAATTGTTTCAGAGTAAAAGTTTGATTTGAGTAATACAGTTTCTGACTTCCAGTAGGGAAAATGCATTTTATATCCATCACGATTTATGAAAGCATATATTAAAAATAAATATAAAAAATCATTCATGTGAGATTTTGTTGAATTTTATACAATGGTAAACTTAATATAATACATAATTTGATAAATAAAACATATTCTTTTTCATCCTCCTCTGAATTCCTGTTATGTTTACCTACATTATAGATATATAGTTTCAAATTTTATTTTTATTTCAATGCATCTATTATCTTAGCTCAATTGTAACACAATCATCCATCATCCCAGAAATCAGCCAACCTCATTCTGGATATATTTTTTGAAACATACCAATTAACTTTTTTTCAAGTGAATAAGACATGCAAACCTTATAATATACATATATGATAACATTACTATTAACAGTCACTCTTGAATAAGTTTACTCCACAAAAAAAGTTTAAGAAAAGCATAGAAGGACAATGAATTAAAGGTGATTTTTGATTTGTAATGAATATACACATATTGCACTAACTACAAATACACACATATATATATATATATAAATGTTTTGAATTAAAAATAATTTTAATCTTAATAGATTTTATAAAAAAATTCAGTTAAAAATTACATACTTATTTTAATCTATAAAAAAAAAATTTCAACTTTTTAAGTAAATTTTATTTTTTAATGACTTTTTTGTCCTAAAGCATTGGCATTTTTAAGTTTTAGAGATATTTTTATCTCTTAGTAATAATTTTTTTTATTTTATTTTATTTTTTTTTTAAGAAAAAAAAAAAAGAAGAAAAAGAAATGTACCAAATGGTGCAATAAAGTTGTCATAGTATTTTTTCTTTTCTAAACTAATAATTCATATTTTCAATAACATATTTATAGAAAATTATCAATTTTTATTTTAAAATTCAAATATAAATCATAACATTTAAACATATATATATATAACATTGTATTAAAAACAGGCAAAGAAATATTTTTAAATATAATCTTTATTTCTTAAAAAATAAATAAAAATATTTATAATGAAAATTACTCCAAATTCAAAATTAAATAAAACTAGCCAAAGATAATACACTCTATAACACAAACATTGGTTTCTCTGCCAAAACAGACTTCTAAAGTGCAAAGTGTTAAAAACATATTAACAAATATATACTATTACCCACAATTCCCAATTAAAACCTACATACCCTTAATATTAAAAGAACTCATAAGCAAATGAATCGCTTCAGAGTCATAAATTTTTAATAATAAAGATTAATTAATTCTTTTTATTTCATTTTTTGCAAAGAAATTAATTGTAGACTCACAAAAACAGATATTGTAGCCTGTATCACTTTCATTGATATATAAAGTAGAGCTAAGATATTTATTTCTAACCCTACTTTTATGAACTGCTATAATTAATTTTTCATTTTTATTATAACTTATGCCATAATAAAGAATATGTATCCCAAATAGAATAAAAATAAGACTTTTGTTAAGTGTTTAATATTTGTCATATTTCTTGTGGCAAAAATTAAATCACATTTTATTATCCATCTGATCTTAAATACGTATTTTAAAACCCACACTATTATGAGATACATATCTAAATATTATTTTATCTATAACAAAATAACATATTCACTTTAAGGAAAACTTGTATATATGAGTGTTAAATGAATGACTTTTATGAAAGAATGATATAAATAATATTTTTAGATTTTCCTAAATATGTGTTTGTTTATTATTACAATAACATCAGTATTTTACCTGAGTTTCAATATCTAGATAATATAAATAGTTTATTGAGGGTTATTGTAAATTTTCAATAGTTTTATTGCTCAAGAAGTCATAAAAAGTCTGAGAATTGGATGTGTTGGCACTAGAATCAATCTTATGACTCCACATTTCAAAGTATGACACTCTGTCATTATGCTAAATTGCACAGGGCAGTAGTTATTGTGATTACTAATATCAAAACAGATCACTGACCACTGTCTTGTGGCTTAATTATCAATAATTTCAGACAATTAATTTACATTGGTAAGATAAGCCATAAATGATATACTTGTTATAATCAAAAGCATGCTAGGCAGTAATAAAGTTGAATATTTTTAAAAAACTACATTTTCTGTGTATGTTTCCCTTAGCAGTTATTTATTATACTTATATGTTGGTTCAGAAAGGAAGGAAATTGTTTATAGTTGAAATATAAAAATAGTATGTATTTACACTTTCCAAGCTCTGATTTTAATTATTTACTAAAAATCAAAATGAGAGCCAGATTTATAATTTCAGAGGTTTTTCCAATCAGTTCTTCTGGATCCAAAACTTCACATTCCATTTCAATACAAAATGAAATTTTAGCATAGAGTAACTTACAAGAAAGAAGAGTCTCCCAAATCATGATTCTATTAATTTATGTCTTGTTTTGGATTTCTATCATTAATTAGCTAAACTAGAATTCTGGAAAATATAATATATAATATTATTTCATACTTAACTTCCTAGATGGCGTCTTAGTATAACTTGAGTGTTTTACTATATTTAGAATACATATATAAGATCATACAAAACTGTTATCACAATCACTGCCTGCCAACTCTGCAGTTTGCATTCACGTGTGACCTGAATTAAACTTGGAAATAATTGCAAATTCTAATCATGCTTAATATTTTTATTTCATGTAACAAGACTATACCCACTTCAGCTCATATCTAATATTCATCAATAAATGTGTATTTTTTTTATTTAACTAGAGGGTAAACATGGATAAAAAAAGATCCCAAATCTTAATCACTGTGAAATAAACAAGCTGAGAGTAATGCCTTTTTAAACACTGTTCCCTATGTGGGGCTTTTGGATATTTAATTAAAGCAAAAGTAATTTAGAATTTTACATAAAATAATAATAAAATAGTATTAATAGTGATACTAAACTATATATATCCAAATTATTTCTATTTTAATCATATTTTCCTTTTAAAATGTGTGTAAAGATAAATGAGAAACATTTATTAATATTTTACATTTATTAATATTTTACTGTGTATATTTGTATTTGCATATACATGAATTCATAAAAATTATACAATTAAATAATTATTTTAAAACACTATCATTAGAATTTTTCTTAAATATTATCTATTAATAATAAAGAGATATGAACTCAATTATCATTATTTATTTATTTATTTTGCTTTTTATTTCAGGTAAGAAGCAGTAAATATGTGTGTGAAAGAACTTAAAATCAATCTTAGAAATTTGATTGGGAAACCTTCAGTAGTATTTAATCTGTTTAAAAATCATGGAAGAAGAAAAACCTATTAGATTAACTTCCTGGCAGCAAAGTAAATGAAACTCTTAACCCAACAAACACTTCACTATCAATGCAATTAAAGCATTATCTGGAAGAAAGAAGTTGCTATTAAATAATAAGACCCATTTTTTAAACATTTTAGAAAGTTTTCTGAATAAAACAATTTAGTTTATCATATTTGGAAAAGCATACTACAAAAAAAATATTTACAATATATATAGATATATTTTTAAGCAGAGGATTCCTGAAAATTTTCATCAATAAGATTAAGAAATAACAGATTTGTAATTTATTCATTTCATTTAATTTAAAAGGAAATCTCTTTTCTTTTATATGTGTTTTTAAAAGCAAATAATTTATGTATAAAATAGCACTAACACTGAATAATATTATTACTTTTGAAATGCTTATATTTATATAATATATATCTGACTGTATATGTGATTGGTTACATAATATATATATGTGTGTGTGTGTGTTAATTCTAATATTCTCCTGGATAAATGTAAATTGATAGTATTATTTTCAGGACCTTACATGTAATAAAAATATAATAGCTAAATAGATGACGCTTCAGTACAATAAGAATTACTTTCCTCGGAGCTTCATAAGAATGTGTGTGATGAGATTTAAAATCATTATTATGATACTTATAAGCAGTATAAACTTTAAAATATACATGACTTTTTAAAAAAATTATTAACTTGATATGAAGCTATCATCCCCATGTTTTAACACTTACTTATTAAATTTACTGATCGCTCTATACTATAATTAAATTTATATTTAGGACTATACTGCAGCAATTTTAATTATTCATGGACACAATTATATTAAATATTTATAATTATTTTATTAAAATTAATATTTTGTTTTTCATTCAAATACTTTAAACTATATTTACACGTACAACAACAACAACAACAATAATAATAATAATAATAATAATAATAATAATAATAATAATAATAATAATAATAATAATAATAATAATAATAATAATAATAATAATAATAATAATAATAATAATAATAATAATAATAATAATAATAATAATAAAGAAAATATACAATAGTCTTAGATTTTAGTATATTTAATAATAACAGTCATTTATTTTTCTAATAATAGTATGGGTGTGTGTGTATGATTATTCTTAATAATGGAGAAATGCATTCAATTTTAATATAATTTATTTAAGATGATTTATTTTATATATTTTTATTTATAATTATGTAATATTTTGTGTTCTATTTTCAATGTGCATGGGAAAGTCAATATTTGAAAGCTAGCATTCATGTGTTAGAACTTCTCTTTGGAATAAATAATATGCCAAAAGAATGTGAAATGTGAAAATGAAACTATATGTTTGAAAAATGCTATAGTAATAATCTACATCAATCAAAAGTTATAAATATAGATAAAATATTTGAAAATGGCTACTGACACTATTACTACTATTGCAATTTGCCAATTCTAATGATATTCTACATATATATTTCATAAAAAGAATATTATGTTTAAGCAATCAATAAATATGGCTGGCTGAAAGCTAAATTTGTTTGAAGTTTCACTAATCTTTCACTGCTCTACCATTTTCCATCTGGGATAAAAAACATCTTTGAATTGTATATTTTAAAATTATCTACATAACTATCCTGAAAAGAAATATTTAAAAAATCAACTGCTACAGAATTTATTAAGAATTTACAAGAAAATGGTAATTGATTATCATATTGCTGTACCTAATTATAAATAACTCTTATGAACAATAGACCAAAAGATCATTAAAAATTCATCTCAAAGTACTAATGCATCGTTTCTACAGTGTCCACTTCTTCTATGTGTTTTCTACTGTTATAGAGCAAGACATTTAGAGTCACTTATGAACTTTATTTAAAAATAGAATTGTAATATAGATGTATTTTTCTTTTTAAAAAATACCTAGTTAAATTTATGTAATTTAGTTTCCTTTTTGTTATTTTATTAAGAAAATATGTTTCAGCATTTTCTCCTGAATACACAAGTGTGAAGAATACGTACAAATGTTTATTAATGACAAACCATAATATTGTGTACATCAGATTTATTTTGTGTAGAAGAATTAAACATGGATGAATGAAATTTAAGTGAACAATGGCTGTATAGAATTAAATTTCTATTTTATAATAATTTAGTTTTAATTGACATGTATATTTTCAATGGTGAAGTGAACTTTATAATGAGATTATGTTTTAAAAAGGCAAAAGCTCCTTGTTGAAAATATTAGAATTGAAATGTTCCTCTAATTTTTATGTAGATGAGGTTTTATAGTTTGAAATAGTGGCTATTCTTTGCATTATATATTTTTTAAGAGATGAAGCATTCCACTTATTATGAAAAAGATAAAGTATGTACATACATTTTGGTAGTTAAGTTACTTACTGATTTGGCATAGCATATTGATACCATTGTATTTTTTAAAGATATTTATAAAAATATATTGAGGTTTACTTATAATGAATTATATTTTGTGGAAATAAGTCTTAAGTTAGTTAAATCACCAACATAGAAAAATGCATTACTTAAAATTTTTATTCAATATTAAGCAATTTTATGCTTAATAAAAATACAATATTGATTATCATATATAAAGGACCAGATATAGTGAAGAAACATAGTATAGGAATTCTTCCTACATATGTAAAAGCATTTAAAATATTTTAATAATGTTACATATAAGTACTAGAAATAATAAATAAATAACCAATCATTTTTAAAAAAATAACTCATTTATTACTAATTTTATTTTGTGATATTTAATGTAAATAAAATTTGAATTTATTTATTAATTAAACTTGGCCATAATATGTTTTTTATAAGATTATATCACTTATCATTTATTTATTTGAGTCATATATTAAAAATATAATTATACCACTCAAAATATATTTAACATTACATTTATTCTAAGATATTTGGATAAACAATTAACTATTTGAAGATTAATTAAAGAACATATTCCTTAAGAAATTAGTATTATACATTACACTTATACGTTTTGGAAAGATATTTATTAAAATTATAAACATAAACTTATTTCAGTTTGTTATAGCTAAGTTTAGATTTAGTTAACATCTGTATTATTTATTTTATTGAATGTAATGTGGATTCAATAATATATCCTTTGTCTCCAAATTTCATTAATGTTGCGTTTTACATATTTAGATAATCTGTATTTATTACATATCATGGCTCTAATATATTTTCATAATTCAAACATTTAACTCCTTAACATATAGGCTAACTTACAATTAATATATCCCACTTGTTTTCAGTTATAATATTTTTCCTCCAATGTGTTAGGCCATTTACCTAATAATATTATTTGCTATTACATTTGTCATCCACTTGATAATTTAATAATTTTTATATGTGACCTGATAATCCATTTGTTTAATCTTATGTTACATTTTTGCAATGAGAGATTATATTTTTATTCATGCATAACATTTTTTTAGTTCTCAAACATTTAATCTAATATATATATATATATATATTGTAACGATATATAAATATGTCGTTACATATATATATATATATATATATATATAAAATCAAAATTACCCCAAATTCACAATTCAATCAGACTAGCCAAAAAATAAACTCTAAAGCACAACCACTGGTTTCATTGCTATAAGCAAACTTCTCAGTATAAAGAACTACAAAATAATTTATTTAAAGTAAACATTATCCACAAATCCACTTATCTCCCATAAACCCTTAACATTAAAAAAATTTTTAAATAAGTTAATTGCTTCAGAATCATAAATTTTTAATAATAAAGATTTTTTAATTCTTCTTTTTATTTCATTTCTCTCAAAGAAGACAACCTTATCTTCATCAAAATTAATAGTGTGACCTATACCTTTTTCATGGAGATATATATATAGAAGAACTAAAATATTTATTTCTAACCCTATTTTTATATGCCCATACATATACGTTTGGGTCGAAAAGATAGATGGATTCATTCTATCTTTTCCCAAAGACTTTATCTTGTGTTTGAAAAAGTGGGAGTATTCATTTATATAGTGACATCTACAAAGCACATGTGCATTAGCTTATTGGCTTATTGGTATTACAGTTTATAAAAACATTGCGCTATATAAAATAAATGTCTTGTTTACATACCTTTATTCTTTTATTTAAGCTCAAACTACTCTGACTTATATATACCTTTTACAAAAACAAAGATAATATACACTACTCCAGGAATAGTCATTCTATCAAAAATTTCCTATGTATTATTTATCAAATTATTTAAAATAATACTTCTGTTCCAAGTAATTTTTTTATTTCCAAACAAATTACTATTTTTACATACAATTCTGTAAAAGGACAATTTAAATAACAAAGAAATAAAAAATTTTCTTTATCTTTTACACCACTCATTTCTTGTTAAATTCTCTGTCTCAGTATTTGTGATCTGATTGGCTAAGTGCTTGAGAGGTTTGCACTCTCTTAGTTTAATTTCAATACCATCTGCGCTTTGTAAAATAAATGTTATTTACATCATTACAAATATTATTGCTATTAAATAAAATACTTTTAACAAATTTATCAGTGTAATCAACACTCAAATAATCTGAAACAAAGCTACCTCATTAGAATTATTTAATCTCTTATTTCTATAACAATAATTTCTTAAAACAACTACTTTATGGGATACAGATTGATAGCTAACATGTTTAATTATAGACTTTAACTCTTTACTCTTAGCATAATGATTACACACCAAATAATTATTCTTCTATTAATTATTAATTATTATTCTATTAGTTTTGATAAAGCTAATGTTGTCTTCTCTGAGAGAAATGAAATAAAAAGAATTAAAGAATTTTTATTATTAAAACTTTATAATTCTGAAGCAACTAACTTATTTAAAAGTACTTTACATATTAAGGATGTATGGGAGATAAGTGGAATTGTAAGTAATGTATAGTTTAAATATGTTATTTTATAGTTCTTTACACTTGAGAAATCTGCTAGTCTGATTGAGTTGTGAATTTAGAATAATTTTGATTATTTATTGAATAGTTTAGCTTTATGCTTTTAATATATATATATATATATATATATATATATATATATTGCAGTTGATACTATTAATTTTAAGTAAAACTTAATCTTAGAAAATATTTGATAGCTAAAGGTAGATTTTTACACACACACATAATATATATAAAAAAAAAATAACAACAGAAGAAAAATAAAGAAAGCTATGCTAATATATAAATACAAACAAGACTTAATTAACAGACAGGCAGAAAATATTAAGATCACAGAATTGTGGGAAGGTTAGCCTTTCAAAAGTGTTAGTTGACAAAGACTAAGAGGATAGTCAAAAGCACTCTTAAATGGATAAAAAATTTAAAGTTATACTTTACATATATCTAATTACTGTATTTATTAATATTCAATTATAAGATTAGGTATATTGATTTGAAAAAATACAGACATCAAATTGTAATATATATATATGTGTGTGTGTGTGTGTGTTTTCTTATTGGATGATTTTTTAAGGTAGTAATGAAAGATGAAGTGGACTTCAGACAAATATTTGGTAAATATGTTTTATATAGTGATATCTATTTAGATTGATATATATATATATATATATATATATGTCCACGGATGTCGTCCTACCAAAAACACCTATCAAGCGTATATTTCGTTTACATAAACGTCAGAGTAGTTAGTATTCACTATCTCTAACTATAATTCCACTTTCAGATCATGATTTCAAGCTATTTGCTATCGTCAGTGAAAGACAGGAATAAAGAAACTAGATCTAAATACAAACTCTGAGCGTTTATGAAACAATTTCTAGTCAGCTTGCAAGTGTGAATTTTTTAGACCGTAATGTCTTCAAACTCAGCATAGCAAACCAAATAGCTATATGGGTCTGATCTCAGTTCAGCATCACCACATAGTAGAAGCCTCTGCAATCTATATCATTGCAAGAAAGACCTCAAAGGTACATTTATGATAAACAAAAATGCAAGTTAAAAAACTTGCTAACGCTTGTATTTATGTCCACGGATGGCGTCCTACCAAAAACACCTATCAAGCGTATATTTCGTTTACATAAACGTCAGAGTAGTTAGTATTCACTATCTCTAACTATAATTCCACTTTCAGATCATGATTTCAAGCTATTTGCTATCGTCAGTGAAAGACAGGAATAAAGAAACTAGATCTAAATACAAACTCTGAGCGTTTATGAAACAATTTCTATTCAGCTTGCAAGCGTGAATTTTTTAGACACGTAATGTCTTCAAACTCAGCATAGCAAACCAGATAGCTATATGGGTCTGATCTCAGTTCAGCATCACCACATAGTAGAAGCCTCTGCAATCTATATCATTGCAAGAAAGACCTCAAAGGTACATTTATGATAAACAAAAATGCAAGTTAAAAAACTTGCTAACGCTTGTATTTATGTCCACGGATGGCGTCCTACCAAAAACACCTATCAAGTGTATATTTCATTTACATAAACGTCAGAGTAGTTAGTATTCACTATCTCTAACTATAATTCCACTTTCAGATCATGATTTCAAGCTATTTGCTATCGTCAGTGAAAGACAGGAATAAAGAAACTAGATCTAAATACAAACTCTGAGCGTTTATGAAACAATTTCTATTCAGCTTGCAAGCGTGAATTTTTTAGACACGTAATGTCTTCAAACTCAGCATAGCAAACCAGATAGTTAGAGATAGTGAATACTAACTACTCTGACGTTTATGTAAACGAAATATACGCTTGATAGGTGTTTTTGCTTAATTTTAGCATATTTAATCATATCTCAAATAACCAATATTCAACCATTGATGATGAATGATCACAACCAATAAAAAAAAATACTCTCAATGAAATATATATGCCTCATTTAATAAAACAAACTAATATTTATTAATGCATTACCAATATCTACATGAAAATTTATAGATAAACATGAAAATTTATATGAATAATGATAATAATTGATTATATTGCAATCTTCCGATTAATTTCTAGTTCTTCCTCCTTTCCTGTCAAAGATGTAATGTATATTAAATTGGGTAACCGATTTGTTAAAATTTTCCATCCACAAGAAAGGTATTTTTAAAAAAAAAAATATTCACTCATTGGCACACATACTTTATAATCTAACATGTCAAGCAGAATGATAAAAAAAAATGTTAATAGAAGTGAAAGAGCAAGGTTTACCGAACAAGTTTTAAAGTATATTTTTATCCCCCTCCCTTCTACACTCTGAAACCTATACTTTCTTAAGACAAAATAATTTAATATTTTAATACTGCTTATTCCTTCACATTCACTCGCAATTATACACGGGTAAAGTATTATTATGTATGTGTGTGTTTTATCCCTGTAAAAACCAAAATATTATTTAAAACCAAAATAATAATACAAAAAAAATAATTATTATACACATTAATAATATTTCATAACTGTAAATCAATAAATAATCATAATTTTGGTACATACAAAATCATTAAGGAAGCCTAAGGTTATCATTAGTAAGGAATTCTTGGTTTTAATCGATCTGAATTGTCTTTAAAAGTTCTTTAAATAAACTATACCACTTTATTGCTAAATTTTTATTAAGACTCTGATATCATAAAGAAAATAGATATAAAAAGTCATATTACTGATCCTTTGTTTTGTGGCGAACTTCCAAGGGTTCAAACTTGTCCTGTTAAATATTTATACCCCTGCAGCAACAATTTCTGTTTTACTTTGGAACTATCTCTTTCTTGAGGATGATTCTAATATGGTTATTTGCTTTAGTGGACAATTTGGAAATCATTATATTAACTCTTCCTGTCAAGCATGATTCTTTTAGTGGATGAAGTACAGCAGTTGTTTTCACATTTATAATTTTGCTTGGATTTAAACTCAGTTACTGGAACAATTAATTGGACTTGATGATTTAATATTTATCAGTAGATTACTCTTTTCCTGATCACCTTCCAATGCAGGTGAATGTTTTCTTCTTTCTATTTAAAAACATCTTATTTCTCTCAGTCAGTTGAAAGCTGTAGAATATTATTTTTCAGACAAGACATCTTTTCTTTCCTATATGATGTGCTAGTTGATGATGAGTCTGGTAGACAGACAGAAAAATATATTTTTTCCTAGCCCACCATCCTTATATTTTCAACATTCAAAGCTTGATATTTATTAAAAAAAAGGGTTATCTAGCAGAATTAAAAATGTTTGTCTGCTTTAGTTTCAATAATTTTAAAAGTCTTTATAACAATAATATCAACTGATTTTCCAGACTGCTTTTATATCCGATTTTTTTCTATTTTTGGCCATCTCTTTTAATTAGACCTATAACTTATTTTCGACCAAATCGCTTTTTAGTTGAATAGTATGAAAAATCTCAGTATCCTGATTTTTAGACAAACTTTTGTTTTGATGGAAAAATAGTCTTAATCCTTTTTCCTCACATATATCTGTAACATCTAAAATTGGAGATTCTTTCTTTTGATCTTAAGATGAGACATTTTTAAAATTAGACTTCTCACATCGTCTCTAAGTTTTTCAACAGAAAAACAACCCTTATAATACAAAATTGTTGAGTAAAATAATAATAATAATAATTTAACAGATTTTCCTCTTTTTCTTTCAATATTTAATAAATAAAATGTAGTTTATGTATGCAATGTACACACACCCTCATTCAAATTATTTATAAACTGACATTAAAGTAATCTAATTGCTAGCTGAGTAATTCTAGCCTTAATATTCAAAATCAAATCCCTAGCTTTTAATTCCAACTTACAATTATAGAAAAGCAAAAATAGAAATATAGAATAAGATATTAAAATTTACCAAGTGTAGGTTAGTTTTAAAGAAAGTTAATATGTGTAATTTAAAAGTGGCTAACTAAATAGCTTTTATAACACACACTGCCTATACATATGCATTATAACTTTATTTTTATTTATTTTTTTTAACAAAAAAAAATTAAATACTGAATAAGTAACTGTGTGTAAAACTCTTTTTGAGTTTTTTTTAATCAACACACAGAGAAATAAAGAATATAACTTTTGCCCCACTCTCTTTCTATCTTAAGCTTTTAGAACTGGATCTTGTAGGGTTTAAACTTGGATGCCCTACAGCTTCCTTTGTATATAAAAATGTGATGATGATTTTGTGCCACATTTTCTTACATGCACATTACTACAAATTTAGCTAATGACTAAATTGTAATGGCACTATATATATATATATACTATATTATAATGGCACTATATATATATATGCACTTATTATTATTACTAATTTAAATCTTTACCCATATACATCAGAGAGTTACTTATCAGAAATAAACAATGGCTTCCCAATGTACTGCCATAAACTGCAGATGAAAGTTTTTAATTTCATAAGAATTTAAGACTTTTTTTTCCATCTACGAGTAATTTCAAAAACTTTTCTCTATTTCAGTCTCATTTTTACTTATTAGTATGATTTCTCTTCCAACACTCAATGAAAGTGAAAAGTAACACCAATGAGGTAGGTAATAGTGTAGTCAGATTTCTAAGAATGTTTTCTCAGTAAGTGGCCATCTTTTATTATTTCACTCAGTAATCACTTTTTATTAATATCCAGCTATTCACAGCAATACTAACATTTTAATATTTTAAATCATCTTACTGTAAGAAAACCAGTTAGCTAGAAACTAGTTATAAAAGTCTAGCAGCTTTGTCACATAGTGTATACTGATATTATTGCTTATATGTGACCAGATCTGGAATAGAAAAAAGATATATTAATGTCTAAATAATGTAAGTCAATAAATACTTAATATTTTTCATCTTCCTTCTTTTAAGAAGTCACTAAAATTCCCAGCTCATTTGCTTTATCATTACAATTATATCTTAATACCATTTAAATTTATCATCTTATTTTATTATTTGAAAAGAAATGTTTTATTAATAATTAAAATAAATATTATTATGCTATAAACTAATACGATTTTCTGTTCCTAACAAAAATAAACAACAATATGATAAATCATTGTCAAAAATAATAATAACATAAAAAAGGTTGAGTTTGAATCTATAGTCAGATTAGTGATATATATAAATAAAATAACCTTTAAACATTAGAAAAGTAACACATGCATATAATATTCAATATAAGTAATAAGATCCTTAAAAAAACTTTTCAATTAAAAATATGCAAACATACCATTATATAATATTAAAATTATTATTATTGATCACAATAATTCTAAATAATATACAGAAATATACATCTGTGACTACTGTTTTATATGTACTATAGAAAAATTCTTATTTAATTTTCAATGTTACTAAAGCAGATTTACATGTCTGAATTATACATCAATCTATTTTCCTACTTATATACTTAGTTATCCATCCATCAACTATTTAGATATATTTCTGCCTAACTGTTTCTACAAGTCTGCTTTGCTATATATTTGACTGTCTTTCCATTTCTCTCATGACTGTTTCCCTGATTACACATCTTTCTACTTATATTTGCTTATTTGTCCAACCATACTTGCCTTCCTTCATCTATTGACTCATAAATCCATCTAACAATCTGTTCATTTGTTTGCCTATCTATATATTGATTTATCTATAATAGTTTTCACACAAAGAGGTTTTTGGGATCACATTTAAAACTTCTAAAATTAAATTCAAAAGAAGAAAAAATTATATAATTACTTTTATAACTATAAAAAGTTTGAAAGAAATAAGTCTGTGCTTTTCTATTATTCTTTTAATTTAATGACTTAGAATTAATCATTTAATTCAGAATTCAATCATTTATAATAAAAAAAATGTCTTTTTAGGGAAAAAACAAATAAAACCAACATAAACATAAAATAAATAAAAACAAAATCAATGGCAACTACAATTAAATATATGAATATTATATGAAAAATTCTCGTTTGAAATCTGGGATCAATAAAACAATACATTTTTGTTCATAAGATTTATGGCATTCAAAAATTATATTTACTGGGATAAAATATAATAAATCTTAAAAAAATAATTAAATAAAATTCTAATATTGATTCTGATAAGAAATATGACAACTGTAAAGTGCTAAATTATTTTTTCTCTGGTAAACTTTTCTAGACTTTATTATAATTTTGATAAATTTAAATCTCTGACAAATTTTATATTGCTTTATTCACTAATGGTAGTAGGAAATAAGAAATAAAACATCTACATCTTTGTATTCAACTTTAAATTTGGTTATCATTAACTATTACTATAATCTTTCTCTTCCTCATATTTATAAATAATTCTATCTTTTTCCTCTTTTTACACTTTTCTACTAATATTATCAGATCTTTTTTTTTTTTTAAGAAATAAGTGTAAAATCATTAACATTTTAAATATCATAGTAGATATTTCATAAATAATAAATTTGCAGTTGTTTCCCTTTAATATAATTTCCATTGTACATACAGATAATAATCAATTCAATCCAACTTATCTTCCAAATATGAAAATTATCTGATGTTCTGAAATATGCATTATTTTGAGAATATTTGATATATATATATCATTATCAAACAAACCACTATCTCTGCCATTTTTAATAAACAATCTAAGGATCTCCTCCTGGAATTTCTTTGAGTCTTAATCAACTATTATATATCACTCATAACTCAACTTTTTCTAAATCATGTAGATAAATTTGGGAATTTTTCCATCATAAAAAGATCTAATCTGCATTAATGTTTCCATGCATGTAATATAAAAATACTTTATGTAATAAACATATTTTATCAACTTTTCTTTTTGATAATATTTTATAAATGGAAAATATGCCAATAGGTAGCTTAACAGTTTAGTTTTTTAGTAGTTTGTCCTTTATGCAGAGCAAGAATATCATAGTATGTACTATATGCTCTATCAAAAACATTAAGACTGGGGCCTCTCTGTCTGCATGGCTGTCACAACATATGTATTTGTATGGCAAAGTACTAGCAGACCCAACTTGTGACTCAGTCTTTGCCCAGCATTGCATTTCAGCAGGGCATGATTGTGAACCGATTGCCCCTGTGATTGTTTGTAGAGAATGCCATGACTTAAAAAGATAAGTCAGAGGCTTACTTTATTGCTAGGCACAATCACATCATCAACAGAAAAGACACATGCTACAATATATCCAAGAAATGGAATACATAAATTCATTTGCATAAATATGCATTACCATTTTTATTAGTTACAATATGGCTATGACCATGAGGTCTGTGTCCCTTGAAAGCCCTCAGCCATATTTGCATTATTGTTTTAGTATATAAAGAATTTTAAAAAGTCATCTTTGTGTGTTTATGCATCTTTAGTGCAAATCATACTTATATAAGCCTAACACTATTTTTTATATAAAATAATATAGTTTGTACACTACTATGTAACATACAATATTATGATATAAAAGGTTCTAAAAGTATCTACTAATTTGAAAATTCATTTCTTGAGAAATATCCATTGATTAGAGAAAACATATCTTATTTGATCCAACAATTTGGTGTCCTATGCCTAGACAATAATTAGATGATTATGACAACAAAAAACAGTTTTGCAGAACAGATGTTATGATTTGAACTTTGATTGATTTTTTTTTTTGTAAAAATATCTGGTTTAATATTATAAAATGTTATAGTCTTTCTTTTGGGTTGTAATCTTAAAGCTCATCTGATTTCATCATTCAGTATGAAAATTGATTTGCATAGTGCTGTATTTGTTAATATAAAATAATAATAAACTTTGGTATAGTTTTTCAATTATTGCATACAATTGACTCACTGATGTAATTAATATCTACTATCAACTTTTTAGTATATTCATTAGAGATTGGAACTTTCTTTTGATATTGCTTAAAATTAGTTATTATTCAATGCATTTTTATCTTCAACATTTTTTTCATATATTATTATGGTCTCTGGAAACTATTTAAAAGTCAAAATTTAGTTTCTTTAAAAGATCTTTAACCTTCTTATTTTCCACTTATTTATCTTTCCTTGTGATTATCATTGCTAAATATCTATTTTTTTCATCACTATTAATAGTAAAGACTATTAATGGTTGTAAAGTTAAATCTTATAAAATCTATAAATATTAAAATTTGATTATTTAAAAAATATATTGAAATAAAAATATTAACTATGTTTGTAAATTTTTATTACATCTTAGCCAATATTTCCTTCAAATTTATTTCTAAATTCATGTTTAGCATTCCAACCTCCATTAACCATTTTCTCTTCTGCGGGTTTTGTCAATTTTTATTTGGTTTAAATCATAAATCTTTCCAATTGAGTTTTTTTATTAACCACAAATCTGTGATCTTGTAATATTTAATGTTTGTTGCCAAAATTGAATTCAAATTAATTAATCATTTATAAGTTTATATCCAATAATCAATAATATTTTAAAACTTTGCTGAATAATTATTATTTTTGATGTACAAAATATATTAAGCATTATTTTATCCTAATTTAAAGTATTTAGTTTGAATGTTTAAGGTACCAATTTGTCAACTTCATATTCAGCACTTTTTTTGCTTTGCATATATTTAAGAGCCTCATAGCAAAATATTTGCTATGACTGTTTTTTGTGTTACAATCTACAGTTCAAGCCTGACTGAATAAGCCATGAGAATTTTTTTCATATAACATACTTAATCAGGTTTAGGATTTTTCTTACATGTAGCTGATTCACATTGCGACTTTTTCGCTATTACAACTATTGAAAAACACACAAAAAGATATGTTACATGTGCCTGCAATTTCACACAATACCATCACTTGGCAGATTTATGCATAAGAATCCCTACAAGAGTTATCTAGAAGCAAAAGCATGTACTACAACATTCATGGCTACCAGAGAATGATTCCGGTTATTTCTGGGTATCCCTCATATCCACTACTTATGCTGAAATACTAAAGAATTGTGTAACTAAGCAAACAATGAGTGATCACTTCAATAGAACCTACCAAAAATCATCAAATGTATCACCGACTTAGTCATACTAACTTAATCATAATTATCCCCAGATTTTATTGCTGAAGCAATTCTTAAGCAGAGAAGTTACCAGCCAAATATACTATTTTGGAATGGAATTCAGATTCATAATTCAAACTTGTATTTTACTTTTGATTCCTTTGAATCTTGAAATTTCCTAACATTTAAATAGAAAAGTAATAACAATAAAATAAATTAGTTTTTTGAGAGATGTGACATGCGAGCACTGGATGTGTAGGTTGAGCTTTCATCTAAAACTCATCAGGTCTTGAGTCTATCACTCTACTGATGCACTAAATCGCAGAAAGTTTAATAAAACTTTATAAATATGTGTGTGCGTATTTGCGTGTTTAAGTTGACATTAAATATATATGACCGCATTTATATATGATGGCATAGAATCATTGATAATGATGCAAAGATAGAAAATGAAAACAGAAAAATGTATTTACAAATTTGGAAATACTGCATATTATTAATATTTTAAAAAATGAAAAAAAAGAAAACCATTTAAAATTCAATTCACATAAATAAAGTAATAAAACTATCTTATGAATATTAATGATATGACTTTCTTCAAAGTAAATCATTAATAATTTAAAGAATAAAAAATATTTACTAATAGTTATTATTTATTAATCCTTTTATATTTTCTTTTTCAATTTGAAGTTCGTAAAAATGCTAGCAATGCAGTAATATTAATGAGATTATGATTCTATAATGATCAGGATATAAAAAAAAACAATAAAATTTTAAAGTAAAATGACACCAGATGGCAATATAATGCAATTTAAATAGATTTATTCATATAAAACCTAATATCATATTGTAATAAATTACAGACAGAAGAGTTAATGAGAATGAAAATAAAAATACAAAAATTATAAAGAAATATAATTATTTAAGATTTCAATAGGTGAAAAAAAAGAAAACATTTTTAAAATGTGAATAAATCTTAAAGAACAAATAATAATGAGATGTATATTATTTGCTTATAATGCGCATGAAATATCTTAAATTTTATAGAAAGACATTGATGTTTTATGAATAACATAGGGTATTAACGTGATGAAAACAATAATAAAATTTATACCAAAAAATTTAAAGAAAAAATTGAGCTATGCAACAGATAACATATAATTAGTGATGGAAGCTATTCAAGGAGAGATGAAATAGAAATGTATGAAAGAATTGAAAAGTTAGTTTGTTTGATTTGTTTTGTCTTTTGAAAATTAACATAAGTTAAAATAGTATTGTTAAATTAAAAAAAGAATAACTTAAAAACAAATAGAAAAGATGTGAATTACATAATGAGGTACTGTGGTATTAGAGCGGTGACATGAAGAATTATAATCGTTTAATCATTAAATTAATTAGATTATTAAATCAAAAACATATTTTAAAATCTACATTTAAAAAAAAAACAATTTAACAAAAAAAAAATACGAAAAGCATTAATATGAAGAATAGTTAAAATGCGTGTTTAAATCAACTTCAGTGTGTGTTTGCATCTGCATATTCTATTTTAAAACATTGTAAGGCTTACACCTGCATTTATATATGTAATATATGCGGGATTCGAACTCAGACTTTCACACGACCTACAATTCTCAGTGCCATCTTATATTGCTGACTCACCTGATCACACACGTTTAAAAGATAAATAATCACCAATATACGTATTCGTGCTAAGCCAGCACTCATTAAAGTATGAAGATTGGTTATCTTAATATAAAGCTGAGTAATATAAAGATGGTAATCTGAACCAACTGATGACTGCTGGTTTAGCACGAAATAGTTTATTGGTGATTATTTATCTTTTCAACATGTGTGTGATCAGGTGAATCAGCAATATAAGATGGCACTGGGAGTTGTAGGTCATGTGAAAGTCTGAGTTCGAATCCTGCATATATTGCATAGATAAATGCAGATGTAAGCCTGTACAAGGTATTAAAATAGATTATGCAGAATATGCACGTGCAAACACACATTCAATTTGATTTAAACACGCATTTTAATTATTCTTCACATTAATGCTTTTCTTTTTCTTTTTTTGGTTAAATTGTATTTTTTTTTTTAATGTAGATTTTAAAATATGTTTTTGATTTAATAAACTAACTAATTTAATGATTAAACGATTATAATTCTTCATGTCGCAGCTCTAATACCACAGTACCCATAATGATAATATTTTCTGGATTGTTTAGAAATAACTTTGTTCTCATGCCTTTGTTTAGAGAAAAGAATGAAAAGATAAAAAAAATTATGAGGAAAAAAAGGTTGTAGAGATTGACCTAGAAAGATGAATAAAATGTATAGTCATTAAAGACAAAAAATGTTATATATTGTAATGGATAAAATAGTTTGATATGTAGCTTCACTAGAAAGGCACTAGATAATAAATCTAGACCTCTTTCTTATATCAAATTGTTATTTAATATTTCTAATTAAAGCAAATCCTAAAGAAAGAAATTAAGTTTACCAGCAAAGTCACACACACAAATCTACTAATCATATAAAGTTATTTTTCTTTTAAATAGTCCAGTGGTCATGGAATTAAGAAACCCTTTTACAATATTATATGTAATAGGAAGCCATAAACTATAATAAAAAAAATATTCTAGCTAATAACAAAGAGACAAATTTGTCAAGCATTGGTAGCTGAAAGATCAGCACAGCTGCCTTGCAAGCATTGTCTTGCAGACAGTTGTCGTGGGTTCACTTCCCAGCCGATGCTTTGACATATGAAAAAAAAAGGGAGAAGTTTAGCTAGCATGAGTCACATATATTACATTTAGCATTTCAATATTGTATATAATTTTACTGAAATTATTTATCAAGTAATGATCAATAATAAAATAAACAAAATCTATATTTAATAAACAAAATAATTTATTTTAAAAATATAACAACAATGTTATTGTAATAGCTTTAATAGTAATAGTTTGTTACACAACATCCGTTTATTAAAAGCAACTAGTACATACATGATTGACAATTTAACATATTGATAAATTAAACTTAGCCAGCTTTGATAAAATAGTTAGTAATCCAATAAACTATCCATTGAGGGTTTATAAAAAGAAGCAATTAATAAAATGTCTGTTAGAAATAAGATAAACTCAATATTATAATAGTATTTAACATATTGGCATTAAAAGATCAACTATGCTTAAGACTACATATATAAAATATTTAAATAATATTAATATTGACATTATCCATGTTATTATAAAGGTAGTTGTTACAAAACTAAATTGTTATAAAAATGAAGCCATAAAAAATTTATGACTGGTACTAAAAACATCAAACTAAACACATTCAATCACACAATATCTGAACCATCATTGGCCTGCTCCATTATACAAAATAAATACTCATTAGCAATTAAACATCATTATAAACATAAAATTATAATTATCTTTAAATAATAAAGATTATATACTTTATAATATGCACCAAAATATGATGTCAATATACTTTCATAAATAATAATAAATTATTATTATTAAAATTTATACCAATATTTTGATTATTTCAATAGAAAGAATATTTGAAAGTTTAATTTAAATACATATTTTCTTACAAATTACAAATTTATACAATGTTTACAAATGATAGAAAGTTAATAATAATTAATAGTTATAAAAAGAAAAATATCAGAAGGTTTATTTTAATATATATATATATATATATATATATATATATATATATATATATATATATCATAAAAGATTTATAAATTACTTTTATTTACTGTGTTTGTGTACCAGTAAAAGCTCTGTTTTGTTCAGCAGTTGATTGAAGAAATGACAACAGTAATAAACAGAAGCATATGATTTTTCCATTATGGAAATCCATTTTTAAATATACACACAGAAGCTAGATATATACAAAGTTGAAAAAAATAATTTTGCAGCAATTGATAATTTGAAAAAGACTCACATTCATGTTTATTGAAGAGATAGAAGAAGTCATCCAATTGAGATGTGTCCCTCTTTTTAGGAATAAAAACTATCTATTTAGAAATTCATTCTGTAGAACATAAAATTTTATTATTTTTTTTTCTTAAGGCATGATGATCCATATATTCATGTAATCAATCAGTATTACAGAATTTTGACAAAGAGCCATCAGAACAATAAATGATTTAGTAGTTCATTTATAATATTTAATATATATATATATATGTAATAAATAAAGTTTGATATCTGTATTCGTTTCACAATATATGTAATATACAAATCAATATATATATATCAAAATACAGTACAATTTATATAAATTATATTCTTTTAGAAGTACTTTCGACTATACACTTTGTAGTCTTTATCAACTATATAATGTTGAATAATCAAAATGAGACAACCCTTAACAATACCCATAGTTCAATTCAGATTTCCCAAAATTCTGTTATCTTAACATTTGATGACTGGCGATTCATTAACATTTGACGATTTCTTGAAATCAACATAGCCTCTTTTATTTTACGTTTATTATGACAACGTTCAATTTGAATAATTTTCATATTTTTATAATCAAATTTAAATCCATATTGACAAGATTTATTATGATCAAATATAACAGATGATGAAGGTTTATTTACATCTGTTCCATATTGATTCTCTTTTCGAATTCTATTATATAAAAGCATATGTTCTTTTATTCTCTTCTCAAATGTACACTTAGATTCACCAATGTATTGTACGCTGCATCCACATATCAATCTATATATAATAGAATTTTGATTAAACTTTGAATTTTGAATTTTAGAATTATTAAGCAATCTATTTATGTTATTTGTCATCAAATATTAAGATAACAGAATTGTGGGAAATCTGAATTGAACTATGGGTATTATTAAGGGTTGTCTCGTTTTGATTATTCAACGTTATATAGTTGATAAAGACTACAAAGTGTATAGTCGAAAGTACTTCTAAAAGAATATAATTTATATAAATTGTACTGTATTTTGGTATATATATTGATTTGTATATATATATATATATATATATATATATAAATTGTAACCGTAAATTCTTGATGGCCAGCTAATGCCATCGAAGGCCATTGCCCTCTCAACTACCTCTCGTGCCGAACACATTGCGGCACCCAAAAATTGTAACCATTTGATTGTGCGGTCCCAATTACGTAACATAAGTGCACTAAGAATTGTAACCTTGATCACTGATCAACTCTCACTCAATTATTGTCAGCTATTAAGAGCTGTAACCAAAAAACATATCATGCTATCTATTTAATGCACCAAAGACCACAATCAACATCTGGAGCAACTTACCATAGACCAAACTAATGATCTAACATAAACTTTTTACAATTTATTTGATCGCAGCCAGGGTATACCACGAAGAACTATCATAGTAGTATGATAAAATACATTAAACAAATTATAAGTGCAATGTTATTACTTTTAAACCTTAATTTGCGATTTTTATGGTATGCGACCCTATGGCCGACCATGTACAAGATGGCATAATTTGTGGAATTACATAAGATTATGAAATTTTAAATCATCTATATGATTTTTAATACGAATGCTAGTCCAGGTAAAGCTTTGCAATAAATAAATATAAATACTTGGGTTCTTTTTTTTATAGTTTACTATATTATTGAGACTCTTATTATACTGACAAATGACAATTTAAAAACGTTAAGTAAATATATTTAATCATGTCATTATTTGGTAAATCTGTTTACAAGTTTAATAATTCATTTATAATTTTATACTAGAATCAACTACGCAAAGCCACAATGATGGAAAAGGTAAATGGGATTTTATTGTACCTTACTCATCATAAACTACCAAAGACGAAAAGCATCCAAATGTTTTCTCAAAAAATATTTATAAACTCTTATATCATGTTGACGATAATATGTAATTCAAGGTATGCTCTTCAATGTATGCTCTATCCAAAATTTATGATTTCTGATGTTATGAATGACACATAGCAACGGCACAGTAAGTTTAATTATAAATCAACTTTTATTTACAAATTTATGAGCAATAAGTAATTAATTTCAATATTCTAAATAAAACATAAATAAACAAATAAAATAAATAAATGATAATTCCATTGACTTTCTTCAATAACATCTCATAGGTACAGTTTTAAAAACCTAATCCTACCTTATATTTCAATTTGATATACTGAATATTGAGGAATTTATAATAAATTCAGCATCAATTCATGAAATATTTAACGTCATTTCCAGATTCAATAAATCCCTACTGTACACCTATAATAATATAATAAATAATATGATGTCTGTATGATTTAGCTATAATGTAATCATTAATTAAAGTGACAATTTAAACTTACGTTCCGGTAAATAATAATCAACCAACAGTTAATTATTATGAAGTACTTGAATAGAATGTCCTGTTACCATTTAATAATCTAACCGATAAATTATGCTTACAAATGAAGAAGATGATTTAGCAGATTAACTAAAATACTTTGCCCAACTTATATCTGTGAAGCAAAACATATTCCTGTGGATGCATTCATCTACATGTAGGAATTAAATAATACTAAACGTTTTGTGTATTTAAACACCATCATAAAGTAATACGTATAATCACACAATTCCGCGGATTAACCACCAGTGCAGGAATGTGTGTAAAATACAAAAATGGCAATTAAAATAATCTGCGGATTAACCACCAGCACAGATTAAAGCCCTTTAACATTCTAAAACAACATTATTATTTACTTCACATTAAAGTGCAAAATCATCCTCCTCAGTTCTTCTGACTATTCAGAATACACTAACACTTTAGCAAATGTGGGTTCTTGCATAATAAAATGTTACGCTAATCAGGACAACTAATGTACTAATTATCTTGCTTAAAATAAACATGTGTAATATAATATAAGTAATATTGGCATAGAAATATAAATCTGGAAAGACTCACAAAATATCTCATAAAGATTGATACATTTCATGAATTCATTTAATACTGTTTAAGCTTTTTCGCTAGCGCTATTCTCTTGAATAAATATTTTATTCAACCCCTATTAATTTAAACTTAATAAATATAACTTTTGAACTTCACATGCATGTTCATATAACGATAAAATTAAATAATACATTATTCATCAAATACATAAAATTTAACAGGTGTGTGTGTGATATAAATTAACTGTATAGCATTTTATAGTTCACTACATGAATTATAGCAGGTGCGTGTATCACAAATTGGATTGTATAGCATTTTATAATTCCAAATAGGATCCGTGGAATCCATGTACGATGCATCGAACAATAAATATACGAAGCAATAGCTATATCTTTAGTTGAATTCCATACATGCAATTTTATCCGTTTGTATTTGTTATTATAATCACCATTAGATTACCGATTTTACGTGGCTACATAAACATGAAACAATTTTAAAAACGTGATACGCAGAATTTAAATGAAAATGTTTTTCAAAAGTTATTAATCTCTACATTTCTCTATTAAAAATGTTCCAAGTTTATCACATCCATGCGAATATTTATTCATCCACGCTTAAATCTAGGAATACCAATTATAGCAATTAATTCAATCATTCCAACTGACGATAAAATTAGAAAATAACTTTGATTAATTCTTTGAAGACTATTTATTATCCAAATGTTAAACAAATTAACAAGCAAATAGATTACTGTCATTGTAAAGTTAAATATCAATCAATATTATATTTTACCAGAATTAAAAAAAATGGAAATATTAAAATATTTTGATAACTTTAACGTTTTACTTTAACTTAAAATTCTTCTTTTTTAAAAAAACAAATTTTCATATTCATAAAACTTCTGTAATTAAAATACTTATTTAATTTTTCCAAATTGCAGAATAATAAATATTTCAAAACATACCAAAATCTTGTATTTAATTCTTTCAAACTTAAACTGGGAAGCTCCGACATTTTAAAAATGTAATATTGGAAATTATTACCGGTGATTCGATCCACTTGGCCAGCCGACTTGAACAGACTTTTAAATTTAGCAATTCATCTTATAATTAATTACCACTATGTTATATTTACGTTTATAGCAAATTTTGTGGTAATCCGTTTACTTATTAACTATTTTAAAATAAGCTTAGCAAATTTACACCATTTGCCTTTACCATTTTCTTTTCTTTCTCCCTCCAAAAAGCCAACTAACAGACGATCTTCCCTTAAATTCGCGCTCTTTTCTTTTATTACATTGAGACGCATACGTAATTACTGTATTTATTTTTAATAATTAATTTTAATTGAACAAATGGTTTTTTAATTCAATGGAAATAATAATTTAAGATCATTTTAAACAAATAAAACAAAATATTATTTTTAATAATATTTTACCAAATTTTTATTTGTTGTCAAAATTTTAAAAAGTTAAACATTCTGATATGAATTAGTATATGGAATGAAGCAAATTTAAATTTATTAAAATAATATAAGAAAGTAATCTGTTCAAAGTGCAGCTCAAGCCAATCAAATCACCAAAAGAAGAAAGAGAAATTTTTATACTAGTTACATCAATTAATATATTTTATACTAAAATATATGGTTACAATATATATATATATATATATATATATATATATATATATATATATATATATATATATATATATCAATTCTTTACAGATTAATATTTTAAATCAACAGAAATAATTTCAACAAAATAATACTTTATTCAATTATAAAAACATTGACTTTCTTTTAAATTATAGTTTATTAAAATCAACTTCTATAAATTTAGAGTGCATAATGTTTTTAAATAATAATAATATACACTCAGTAATGTCATTAAATAAAATTTATTTTCTGTATCTTTTCTTAATTTATAAACCAATAAAATATATTCCTATGGAATATGTCATTTCAATATATATAATGTGTAATACAAATTGTAATTACATAAAATCATATTAAGACTTAAAAAACTTACCTAAATGGAGAGGAAATAGTTCTTTATTTAAAGCAAGGTCAAATTTTTAGAAACTAGATAAAAGATGACTAAATGGAATGATATACAATATAAAAAGTACAAAGAAATCAAGACATATTTCACAAGATCTAATTTAACAAGTTGTATTACAAATGTTATATATAGAGCTTGCAAATGAGCTCTTAATAAGCTTTGCAGAATATCCCCAATCCCAGACCATTTTCTGCTACTAGCTTCCTCAGTGAGGTGCTATGGCTGAATGGAAGACATATGGATGTCTGAAAAATTCAGATTTTTTTACTTAATAGCTATCCATTAGATAAAGTGCTGGGCTTGTCCTGGTGCTTGAATTATCTAATGGATAACTATTAAGTAAAAAAATCTGAAATTTTCAGATATCCATATGTCTTCCAAGCCAGCCATAGCACCTCATTGAGGAAGCCAGTAGCAGAAACAGGTCTGGGGTTGGGAATATTCTGCAAAGCTTGTGAGCTCTATATATAACATTTGTAATACAAGCTTGGTAAGTTAGGTCATGTGACATTTGACTTGATTTCTTTGTAATTTTATTTTTTGCTATTAAGGCTTTAGAAATTTTATATTGCTAAAATCATTAATATAAGGTGTATCTGAACTTGGTTCAGTCCCATATGGCAATTTAAGTTAGATAGTTGGATTGGAAGACATATGGATTTCTGAAAATTTCAGATTTTCTACTTAATAGTTATCCATTAGATAAAGTGCTGACCTTGTCCTAGAATTTTTAATCTAATGCTTGAATATCCTAGCACCTCACAGAGGAAGCCAATAGCAGAAACCAGTCTGGGGTTGGAAATATTTTGCAAAGTTTGTTAAGAGCTTATTTGCGAGCTCTATATATAATAATATAAAAAGTATATCTTATATAAAATAGAAATTTCAAAAATGAAATGTGTTCTTTTAGAGATGAAGAATTAACCTTTATTTATTAAAAAGATATATTTGGACAATATGTTGATTAAAACTGGTATTGGAATAAAGATAAGTTACTACAGCATGCTTTGAGTTTTAAGATAAAATAATTACAAGAGAGAGAAAAAGTAACTAAAATAATAAAAAAGTTATATAAGACAAATAGAAGCAAAAAACACAATATGACTAACATTGCTGATTTCATTTCATTTGATTTGAAAACTATAACATAACTATAAATAAAATAGAAATTAATTAAACATTACAAGGGAAAAAAGAGAATAAAATAGTATTGAAATATGCACTGGAGTTTAGCAATTCATTTATTTAAAATGTGAATTATGTAAAGCTATTGTTTTTAAAATGGCATTATTAACAGTGACATGAAATTGATTTACTCACTAAATAGCTTTATTATGTTTATTTCAAGCTATAATAAAGAAATATATTTCCCTATCACAATAAAGTTAAGATTATTGACTAGTACTGTTTTATAAAAATTTATTATTGTTATAATACATACTTTTAAACAAGATACATTCCTGAAATATCAATGGAAATTTGCTTCTGAATTTATTATTTCCATTTTTCAAAATTATTACTCTTCATAAACAATCTGAATAAATTGTACTATATATTATAGAACTAGAAATGCTCCTGAATTAAAAAATTTCACTTCATCATTATTGTTATTAGAATTGTTATATAAAGAGCTCTTTATATAACATTTGTAATACAAGCTTGTTTAAATTAGATTATGTGACATCTGACTTGATTTTTTTTTTGTAATGTTATTAGAATTCTGAACCAATCTAAATTGTGACTTTTGAAAAGATTACTTTCAAAAAATAAAAGTTTAATATGATATTCTACTAAATTATTAAATATACATCAATTTGTACTTTTATTAATGAAATATATTTCATCAATTTGAATGGCCACATATATATGTGCTAGCATCATTGAAGATTTTTGCTTAATCATATTGAATAAAATACAGTGTGTGTAATTTAAATATGCTATATTTCATTAAGGTGGAAATCTGAAAAATGCTTCAGAACTCTATTTCAGAGACTGTGTTCTAAAAAATGATAGGAATCCCAAGATGAAGGTCTTTATTTTTTTATATTTGGTAAAAAGAGTATAATTATTAAGTTTAAATATTTATTATATTGTAAAATGCTAATATTATTTTATGCATGTTTATTTGGTATAATTTTTATACATCATTTATGAAGTATATTTATCAAAAGTTCTCAGAGTATTGATATCTTGATCATGCTATATTTTAAATGTGTTATATTTTTTCTAGCTTGAAGTTATATATTCTTGAATGTATATGAAAATGCTGATAGAGATAGAAGCTGATGTATATTTTTGTTTATTTTATGCCATATTCTTTAATAAGCTATGTTTGGCACTAGTTATTAATTTATCATTTTCATCAGTTAGTTGTTGTTGTTTTAAAAGAGATTGCAGCATTAGTCTCTTTTATATGGTGTATATTTTATCTTACCAGTGTATCTTTTAAACAGATTTATCTTAGTCTCTTTCTTAAATTGCTATATTTATTAGTTAATTATATAGTTCATTTATCTTATACTAAAGCATATTATGCTTTATTAAGGCAAATCCCTTTATAATTATTGGTTTTCTCTTGACAGTGCATTCTCATTGAATTATGACTAGTGAGAAAGTCCTAGTTCATTTATTTCCCTTAAATCTAGGTACCTTTCCCTTGAGTCATGCCATCATTTACTCTGCCTTATCATCCTTTATGTAAATTTATTTGTAATGTATTTTTGTATAAAATCATGGGTAGTGTACTACTATGACCTTATCCTGGTAATTGATATATTTTCTTATATACTGGGGAATGCCACCCTTACCTTCAGTTTCATTCATAGTATATCTAAGTGTAGGTTATTTGTATGATGTGTAGGTCTTGTAGCTGTGCTTTTCCAGAACTTCAAGATATAAATCCAGTATATATTTAATATTAAAATTTCAAAATTGTGTATCTGGCTTCAGTAAAGAATATGCATCTTCTTCAGCATTTATCTCACCACAAAGATTGATAGGTTATATTTTATAGGGGTATTGAATACATTCATTAAGGACATTAGAATAGAATGATTATTTCATAAAAATTAGAAAACTTATTCAAATATCAATGTTGTCAAAGGTTTAATTAACCATCTCATTTATTTTTTTACTAATTCATTTTAAACTGTAAATTATAATTCTCCATATTAATCTTTGCTTAGTGTATCCAAAGAATTTATTTTGATAATATTGTAAAATACCAAGATTGATTGTGTGTTAAATGTTTCAAATAAATGTTATTTTTAGTGTCAATTTATTTTCTTGCTTGTTTATCCGAAATCTAAATATCATAAAGATCGTTATAAACTGTCTTTACTTTTATGCACTGAGATACATAAATATATAGAATTGGATATGAGAGTCACTTTATTAAAACTGCATGTCTGATATTAACAAAAACATCCAAGAAAAAGATTATTTTATTCATCAAAAATAATTATAATTATTTATTCATTCTTGGAAGATCTCTTAAGTCAATTTCATTTATTTAAAAGATTACTGTGTTTGTTTTAGAGATCATTTTACATTTATTTAAAGACCACTTTGTTCTATCTAGAAGATTACTTTATTTGTTCATTATAAATTCAAATAAAAGGAATTACAGTACTTGGTTTCACTTCAGAAAAATATTTAAGAAGAATTTATTAGTATAATATTTTGAGTGGCTATAAAATCCCTTATCCATTCATTATATGTGAATGCTATCCCAGTATATTGTTTTATTTTAAATTAAAAGTTTTCATGTTTATTTAACATTTTAAAATTATTATTATTGTAATTTAGTGAGACATTATCTTAAGGGTAAGAGTATGTCTCACTGTTTTGTTTACTAGGATCTCTTTCTTTATTTAATAGTTTCCAAATCAAAAGAGAAGAATAAAATTTAGAATTATTAAATTATTCATCATATAAACTCAGAGATATTCAATTTACATATAATATTATTAGAAAAATTTATTTAAAAACAAAATTATTTTAAAGAAGAAGCCAATGTGGCAAATCCCAAGAAAACATACTTTTATTTAGTTAAAAAAGTTTAATGTTGCATCTGATCATGGCGATAAAATATTCATAATAGTTGTAAAATGTGGTGTATTTGAAAGATGTTTTGTAATAGAGAAGTTAAAGTAAACTAACGCTTTAATGACATATGCTTTAAATATTAAGAGCTATTATATTTTAAAGAGTGAGTATGAGAAGTCTCCTCCTCTTAATTTGCTAATATATTGTCTTTATTATTATTATTATTATTATTATTATTATTATTATTATTATTATTATTATTATTATTATTATTATTATTATTATTATTATTATTATTATTATTATTATTATTATTATTATTATTATTATTATTATTATTATTATTATTATTATTATTATTATTATTATTATTATTATTATTATTATTATTATTATTATTATTGTTGTTGTTATTATTATTATTATTATTATTATTATTAGTTACTCATATTATTGCTTTTATTACTGTGGCATATGGCATTCGAACTCTCTGCTTAGCCAATACTATTATTACTTTTGAGCTAGTAGTTTTATCCCTTATTTACTTTCTGGTAGCTTTCGTGAGAATATCATTCTCTCATGTCATTTATTCTTGGTTACAATATATATATATATATATATATTGTACTGGTCAGAATTGTATGTTCATCTAACAAAAGTACCTCGAGTCCAATCATGTGCAAAATACATAAGTCAGGAGCAATCATGAACTCTGCCCTATTACCTATTTTCCAGATCTATAACATTACGAACAACATTTCTGATAATAACAAATGAAATTTTATTCATTTCTGTCCCAGAGCAATAGCGGAGACAAAAGATCTATAGAGAATGATAATACTACTAGGCTTCGAACCCCCACCACCAACAGAATGAAATAGCTTAAGATTATAATTAGACTTTTCATCAAAATTCATTTATAAATTTAAGTTGGCCTGTCAATGTAAATGAGCTATATATAACGCAATCTATTTAAAGATGTGTATGCATAAATCATGAGGCAAAGCAGACTTAAGTACTAATTATATGGTTAATAATTTATTAATATTAATTCAGAAAAATGAATAAACAAATATTTAATTTAACAAACATTCACGAATCTATTTACATATAGCACTAATAGAATTTTGGGTTTCACCTGATTATGAATGCTGATTTGCATATTCAAGGAATTACATAATAATAGCACATAAGTTAATGATTAAATAATATGCAAATCTGCAATTGAATATGATGATTAAAAAATGTACAGATAGTCAAAAGATACAGCCTAATATGCTAACAGTAGATATCAATTTTACCATATTATATAACTTGGACGCTATGATTATTTTCTGAAAAATGAGTGACCTTAAAAACAGATAAATGGGATATAAGTTACATCAATTTACTATGGTTCATTTGAACCACATACGAAAATATTTTATACTTTACATTATTCACTTAAATAGTCATTAGACCTTAAAATGTTCAAACAGAAAAGTTATTTGTATTTTATTCTATTCTTTTCTGACTGGAGAGGATTTATTTAACATTGTTTGTTAGCACACTTGAACATTGTTTCAATGAGAGGGCAGGTAGCTTAAATAAGCTTTACAATGACATTCCCTAACTTATAATGTAAACGAAAATATGAGACGGATTTAGAAATCATGTCATTACATCTTACAGATAAAAATGAGCAAATATAAGAATATGAAACCAGAATCATGGTGCTCACTAAATCATGATGCTAGAAAAGATTGAGTCCATTTTAGGATGAACATTTCATCAATTATATAAGAACATGAAATGTGCCTGTAGCATTTGAAAAGAGGATGGCATAGGAATACCATGCTATTAACCCATGCAGAGCCTAAATGACCACCTGACAATATCCTGGAGTTGGTGCTTCCAAACCCCATTCAAAAATATGCCATAAGTAAAAGAATCCCATTCCTCCAGGTTTTAAAATTTGACAAAGCAAAATGAGGAAATTTCGTAATGTTATCTAAGCCAAGCAATGCTAATAATAAAAAAATAAATCAGATTCTTAATGACACTGATATGTGGATTAAGGCCCTCATAATTTAATACAATCTAGCATAATGATATGAAATAATTTGATCCCTCTCGAAAGGTATGCAAATGACCTTTAATATTAGTTAGAATGTCACAACATAAAAGAGGGAATATTGTTCCCTTCATTAAACAAATATTAATATGCTAACTAATAATTAATTCCATAAATAATTACCATGCTAGATGGCATGATGGGCAAATGATTGACCATATAATAAAAAAAACACAAAGGTAAGGTCATTAAGTTTACTTTAAAATATAATATGAAAATAAAATCAATAGCGAGAACATGGTAATAAAGTGATAGTTTAAATGTAGCAGTGAATAATCTGCCACTAAGCAAATAGAATAACTTAAAAATATTATTCAATTGAGCAAACTTTTAGTTAGGTAAGAAAGCTTACATTTACGATTTAACATCCTATAATAACGAGGATATCTAATAACAAAATTTAGGATCGGTTCGCTAGATTGAACTATTAGCGTATTAAATTAAATCATACAAAATTTATATAATTAAAATTAAAAGTTTGCCACATTTAAAATATTAAAAATGGAAATTGTAAAATCCATTAAAGAAATGCATAAAAAAAAATAAAGTTATACATTCGTGCATTAGATTTTTATAACAGAAAGAGAAAGTCATTACTTTATAGAATTGTTACAATTAGCATTACAATACCATGTTTAAATAGAAAGAGAATTACATTATAAATGATTTAGGTTTTAAAATAAAAGTTTTGAAAGAGTTCATATTAGCGGCATGATTAGGATTTACCTTCCATTACTTGATGTCTTGACATCTGTATGGATTGGTACGTGTAAGATTATAAAATGAGGAAAACACGGTGGGCAATGCAAAGTTTGAAAAATAATGGCTGGCATCTTCAGATATTTAGTTCAGCATTTAATTTAAACAGTACATAAATGGAGATGGCATGTTAGCATAGCAGTATGGAAATGATTTTTTTGAGAAGAAAGGGAAAGCAAATTTAGTCCCTCTACTCTGGATTCATATTTCAAAATTTAAATTGATGTGGATCTGTTCTGCAACACTGATTAAAATGGTGCACTCAGAGCCTTAGCCTAAAATTTTGGCTCTATTTATATGTTAGCAAGACCTTCTCAAATATTCTCTCTTTCCACTTGATAAGGAGTGGATCTCTATTAAGTGGCCTGAATGCACCTATTCTTTATTTACAATGATAATGCAACAAGTTCTAGAGAGTATTGTTTTAATCTATTTCGAGAATGGAAATAGATTCAAAAGATATAATTTCCATTAATATTATGTTTGCTAAGGGGTTTTAATTTATTAATTACCCTTTTTAAATTAAATCTAGAATATTCTTTTATTTATAAGTTTCAGAGTTATTTTAATTACTCTCTAGAACTTTCTTTGGTATTACATTATAAAATAAAATACGTGAACTATAAAATAGATAT
Organism: Epiperipatus broadwayi; assembly: GCA_028023455.1. NCBI lineage: Eukaryota > Metazoa > Onychophora > Udeonychophora > Euonychophora > Peripatidae > Epiperipatus > Epiperipatus broadwayi. The sequence continues at coordinate 620,789 of JAQFVV010006315.1, forward strand.
AGATATTTAATATTTAATTATGAAAAATAGATTTTTATTAATATCAAACACACATACATGATTATTTAAAGGGAATGGAAATTTAAATATTTCCGACTTAAAATTATTAAATATTATTTTATAATAAAACGTTTAACTTACGAAAGTACAAAAACAAAGGAGGGTTTTAAAACTTGTATGTGTGTCCTTTCACTCTCTAGTGATTTAACACATATATAGCTGGGTTAAAATCTCTGATTCAAGGTTTTGGAATCACCAGACAGTGAAGCAAAAATGTGTGTAACATATTTTCCACTTCAATATACATGTTTAAAAAATTAATGTAATCTGATGTAGTAAGAATTATAGAAAATACATATTTTGATAATAATATCTATCTGTTTAATCTTTTTGTTTATTTTATATTATAGGGCAATCAACATGTTTTAAATTTATTAAAGTTTTAAATTTTCAGTAGATAGTGATAAATAAACTTAAGAAATTATTAAATATACTTTGTTTATTAATTTAATAATTACAAAACATAAAAAACTACTCAGGTAATACTGTTCTAGTTACAATTTTTACATGTTTAAATATTAATTAAAACAAAATAAAAACAAACCAATATCAACGTTTTTAAGTATATGGACATATCATAAATTTATGTAAAAAATTAAATATATTTTTTTCTATATGAAAATATATTCATATGTTTGTATTCTAGTGAAATTTTTTCACATTACAAATATGTGTTCGGTATCCTTATTTTTTTATGAAATATATATATATATATATGCCATATAAATAAGGTTGCTTTATTTTCTACCTTGTGGACAATTATTTTCAGAGGACATACCAACTGAAAATATAGTTTCTCTTTTAAAAAGGTATTTTTAGTATTGTGTTCTTGTATTTCACTGTTCATTTTTCAGAAATTAGCAGTTAAGTAACATGTAAAGAATCTTGGTTTCTTTGCCAGCTAAATAAAGAACATATCAGTTCTTTATATTGAATATTTACATATCCAGAAATATAAAAAAAGAATAAAATAAATAGCCAGATGGCTGACAGTTAATAAAATGGCTTATCCAATAGCACCACCATCCCCCCAAGTGAAGGAAAAGACAACTTCTGAGTGGTGAGTCTTTTAATATCCCTCTCTCCTCATTCTGAAGTTAAAATGGCCATAAACAAATGATATTATAGATAATTAAACTTTTAGTGCATTAAATATAAAAAATTAAATTCAATAATGTATACATTTTATTATTTTTTAAATTAAAGGAAAATTAATATGTATGGACAGTTTAATAAAACTGTTTTTGAAGTTTGTTACTAAAAGAATAACATATACTTTTAAATATATATATCGAGCCCATTTCAATTTAGCCTGTGGCTAAATTTAAGTAATGTGCATAAAAAGAAAATACAAAAAAAATCATCATCACATTTTTATATGGGAAGGGAGGCTGTAGGGCACCCAAGTTTAAACCCTACAGGATCAAGTTCCAAAAGCCTAAGACAGAAAGAGGGTGGGGAAAACATTTGTTCTTTATTTGTTTGTGTGTTAACAAAACTCAAAAAGAGTAGTACACACCTTTGATTATTTAATAGTAATTTATTTTAAAAAGTGAGATTATAACACATATAGACAGTTGTCTGTGGAAAATCTATTTAGTTTGTCATTTTCATATTTCAAATATTAACTTTCTTCAAAATTAATCTATACTTTCTAAATTCTGCTATTTTTATTCTCTATTTCTATTTTGTTTTCTATGGTTGTAATTTAAGTTCAAAAGTTCTAAGGATTTAATTTTGAATATTGAATTATAGTTTCTAGAAAGCATTTAGATTTTTAGATAAGCAGGTCTTCTAGATAACAGAGTGTGGGTGTGTGCATGTATATTCCATAAATAAATCTACAGTTACACATATTGAAAAAAAAAACAATTCTGTTGAATTATTTTAAGATTTCAAAGGCTTTGTTGTTATAAAGACTTCTTGTTTATACCTGTGTTTATTAAATTCACAAGGTGAGAAGTCCAGCTGAAAACCTTACACATCAGAGAGATCAAAGAGAAGAGATAAAATATTATGGTTCTAAATTTGTGATCAGGGTGGAAAGAAAACCATTAAGATAATATTCCTTCCAAACTTAGTAATTATCCAGAAATCATATTAGTATGGGTTTATTAATTTTTTTACCAGCAGTCAAATGAAAACATATGATCAGTCTAATTAGATGAATTAACTGAAAATAAAAATCAGGTTTCCTCCATGTGTACACCTAATATAAAAGTGCCTGGAATGTCAATTAGATTAGACAGATTAAATATTAAAACTGTAAGAGCACAAGAAATTCTGAAAAAAAATATTAATTTGAATTTCTGTCAGATATTTTTTATATAAAATTTTTTTTGAAAGTTTTCCTACCACCATGGCAGGCTAAAATCTATATATATTTCATCTGGCTATCCAACCAGCCATAAACCTGGGAACACAATAAAAATGTCTGAATCAAAATTATTCTACACCTTATGACTGATTGGGAGAAATAAGATTGAAGTGACTGACTGCTCATCCATGTTTTAAATAGAAGAAAACATTCACCTGCATTAGAAAGCTGAATGAAAATAAATAATCTGCTGATATGTATTAAACCATGCTAATTCAGTTATTCCAGTAATTGAGTTTAAATCCCAGCAAAATTATAAATATGAGAACAACAGATATCCACCTATTAAAAGAATTATGCTGAACAGGAAAAGAAGAAACAGCTCCAGTGTCAAATGGTTCCTACTGAAGCAAGTAACTTCATCATCATCATCACCATAAAAGAATTACAAGCCTCAAGTCAAAAAGAGACTATTCCAGGTAACCATGGAAATTGGTCATATACACATGGTACAGATTGCTATGTGTTTGCTGCAAAATATATAGACATTTAGCAAGCTGAGTTTGAACTTTTGGAAGCCTCAAGAAAATAAAAAGGACTGGTAATATAAATTTTAATTATATATTTTTCTTTTTATATCAGGGATTATTAGTAAAAAATTTAATAAAGTTTTATCTTTTCTTATCTCTGAAAAAAACCAAAATCAAGTAAAACCAAGAATTTCTTCAGTAATAATAGCTATAAGCTTGATTAATGATTTTATGTATGCTAAAATTATTATACCCACTTATTGATGAATTTTGTTTTCTAAAAGGTATTATTGTATATTAATCTAAATTTATGAAATGTTGTTAATATGTAAAAGATTTTTTTATTTTTTATTTGTTTTTAAATAATATTTTATTCCTAATGGGGATCAACACACACATGCACAGTAATATAATATTTGCCCCATGTATATAATTGCATATGAATGTGAAAATAATAGACATATAGCATGGAAGAAATTAGATTATGGAGTAGTAACCTCAATAGCTTGAAGGGGAAGATAAATAATTTAAAACTAGTTTTTGAAAATCTTTTACTTCTCAATTTGATTAACACTTTTTCTAATTAATCATTCTACAATATATGTTAAGTTTAGATTATAAGGATATAAAAGTATGTGTGCACAAAGAATGTTTATTTTTTTATGAAATATTTTACTTGTGGATAGAAAATTTTAGCAATTTGTTATCCAAATTGATGTACATTATACTATGATAAACGTTGGATATTGTCATTTACAGGAAAGTGGGAAGAATTTAATAGTAATCTTGTGATTTCAATATAATAACTCATAATTATTAGTCATATAAATTTTCATTTCTATCTTTAAATTGTATGTATATTTTAGTAGTGCAGTAATAAATGTTAATTTGTTTTATTAAACGAGGCATATATTTTTATTAAGAGTATTTTTTATTAGTTATGATCATTCACCAGTGAATATTAACTGTTTAAGTTCTAATTTAGATATACTAAAGTTAGCCAAATAATTATGAATTTTTAAAAATTAAATTTTATGTTAGGCTTAGTTCTAAAGCTGTGGATGGAAGTATCCGCATCATCATCATCATCATCATTATCACATTTTTCAATTAATGAGCTAGATAAATGCGTAAAGGCCATACATAAATAATGATTTTGGCATTTGGTTATCATTTGTGAGTCATTATAGGATAATAATCATCATTCCATCATCTATATCATTCAAGGATGAGTGAATTGCCAGCCTAAGTTGATAGTGTAATATGAGCTAGTAAAACTTATGAAAGTATTAAAACACATTTATCATATTAAAATCTAAGGGGTAATTTCTGTCTGATGAATTTTATATGCACAACTAAACCTTAAGGATGTTTTTGTGTTTCCCTTAATGGTAGTGCAAACAGTGATATAGGTCTAAAATCAAAAATCCTACATTTTGTTATAAATAAGGTACCGAAGGGGTTCAAACCCGGTACCTTTGAAAACATTATAGAATATAACTTTGTCTAGGTTCAGATAACCTAATGGCGCCCTGTTAGACCACATTCACTCATATTCACTTATTATTCACTTAGATATTCACTTAATATAAAACTAAGAGATGAAGTAGGTAAAATTACTGTTGGATTTATTTTAGAAATAATTTTATTAGGTTACCAATGTACTCACCCACTTGATATTATTTCATAAGTTATAAGGTCTTAATAGTTTATTTAAGTTACAATGTGTTACTACTTGTTTATTAAGGATACAATGGCTGCCTAACCAGGGTTTGAAATAAGCCAGATACCAGATAACTAAAATGACTAGTTTCTAATCATTATTAATATGATATTATTTTGCCATCTTGGAGTTGATTTATATTTATCTCATCATCATTTTTCTCCCTCAAGACACAGACATTATATATATTTTAAGGATATTAAGTAGATATAATATTTTAGCTACAATGTATTAAAAATCTTAAGTAGAAATGGGGGAGAGATGTAAGTAAAATATATTTCTATATGTTAAATATGTTTGTTACTGTTTATGTTAATGTAAGAGAAAGTTTTTATGTAATTGAAGTTTATTTATTGATATGTATTTAATAATGTTGCAGATCCTTGAAAATGACTGTATGAGATAAAACAGTTGAAACGTTGGAATTTTGTATTATATAAATGTATATATATATGTTCAGTATTGAGATAAAAAAATAAAGTTTTTGAAAAGAAAAAGGAGGATTTTTAATTTGTTGATAATATATATATTCAAAAATTACTAAAAGTAAACAGAAATAGTTAATCTAAATAATTTATTACTTAAATAAGTTACTTTTATGCTAGATTAGTGAATAAAAAATTAATGAGAATAAAAACTAATACAATATTATTATAAATATATAAAAATAAAATGGTTAATAATGAATAATTTAGAATGAAAAAAAGAAAAATATGTATATTTTTTACCTGAAATAATTTCCAGGCACTGATCAGTTACTTGCTTGCATCCAGAAAAATTTAAATAATTTAACTTTTTTAAGGCTAAAAGTATATATGTATTGATAAATAAATAAATGTTAATAAAAGTATAGATTATAATTGGAAAAAAAAAAAAACTGTTTGCTATAAATATCCTGTATAAAAGAAGCATTACTTGTTAAAAAATATATTATTTCTTAACATTTCAAGTAAGTATGGATTTTTCTATAATACACTAGGCAGGCACACATTATGTAGAAATGTAATGCGATCTTTTAAATAAATTTCTCACTGCAGAACTAAGCCCTCTGCAGCATACCCTCATAGATAAATAAATAGTGAGGGAAAATCCATCACAAAGGCTGTTAATTCCTGGACAGTCCGAATGAGTGTTTTCCAATCTCTTTTTACCCATGACTAAGAATATTTACAAGTGGCTATAAGCTAAAAGTGTAGAAAAATTCTAAGTCTTTACGGATTGAAATAAAAATTTAACTCCGTCTGAATTTGAACCCCAGATCATAAACTTAGCAAACTAGTATTTTATTTTCTGCACTATAAGGTTCTTATATATTATGATCCCACACGCACTTATATATAGTTGTGTATATTAATTGGAAATGAACAATTGACACTATATTTGTTATATTTAACTTTATTATTATTATTATTATTATTATTATTATTATTATTTATTGATTTCGGAGCTTTAGTAAATTCTCTGCCTTTAAAGAAAACTTAATTACATATAACAATTACCATTTAAAATTGCTAATAATTCTTAATTATTTATTACTATACAGAATTGTAATCAGTAATTAATATTCCTTGAAGATGGTTAAACAGAAATATTTTTACTCGTTCATTTCAATTAGGTACAATTTTAATACAATATTAATAATAACAAAGAGTATTATTCGATCTTTCTTTGTTTTATATGCTCATTACGAAAGCATGCTCATTATTCTCTGTAGTGTTAGTTTTAACATTTAATTTACTATAAATGTAATATTCATTACTGTAACACAAAATAAACAATGTGAATATACTTATTTTTTGTAAAGACAGTGGGTAGATAAATTCAAAATATATCAAGCATTAAAATTTACATCAGATAAGAGTCTTGAGTACACATCCATTATTTATTACAGTTAACTACGTATACTGACTAAAATTACATATATTTAAAACAGTTAAATAATAAAAAAAAAAAAATTCTAAAAATAATTAAAAAAAGAATAAAAGGAAAAACTCAAATAAAATTTTAACTCCTAAGGAAAAAAAAGAAGAAAATTTTTTTTTTTAATTGATAAACCAATAACTAGATTCCAATGCAATAATTACCTGAAATAAATATAATATAAAGATTGCTTGGAAGTTGAAAAAATGTTTCATCTACTCTGAATTCAAATCCTAGATGAAGATAAGTAGATGCATGAATTATTATATAATAAAATTCTTATATTTATATAATAAAATCAATTGGTGGAGTTTATTATAAAAAAAAGTATTGAATTATTGAATATTTATTATAATTACAATAATATTTACTAAGGCGATAAACCTCAAGAGTGTGCGCTTGAAAATGCGACGGTAGGGATCTCTACAGATCTTAACCACAAGCTTATGCTTTGGAAGAAAAGAGATGGAAAAGATTTATTTATATTAAAAGTCCAAATTTATAAACTTATAAAACAAATTAGATAATCATAAAAAATAAGACTGCAAAATAATTAATAAACAAAAAGTAGAATTAATGTGCAAATTAGCTTAGAGATAAGACAACTTGCTGATATAGCAAAATAATTAGAAGGAATATATTATACAATAATGACATTTTCTAATATAAACTAAATATGTTAAAAACTTTAAAGAATTTAATAAAAAATGTAATGTATGTAAATAGACTTTATATATAAAGCTATCTAGTTTATTATCTAGGTTATTAATTGGGCTAATATAAAATCCAAAAATGTGGATTACCATATATTGTCTGTTGATTACTCAAGTTTACAAAAGATGGTCTAAAACAGAGCAAATACAAGAAATATGGTAATTTTTAAAGTCTGCTTTTAATGCAGATGTTGAAAGTAATCATAATCACATGGTATTATTCGGTATATACTATTTTTGACAAAACTGGTTACGGATAACATAAAATTATATAAAGTACATAAGCGTTGGCTTAATGTGAAAACTATAATTCTACAAGCAAATTGACAGTTTGGATTAAAAACCATAATATATTTCTAAATCTCATGCTATCAGCCTTGATAGCATAAAAAGAGCTGATGTACATGTGAATACAAAATCTGATTTTTTTTCACTGAAGAAAGCAATATCTGGAAATTAATATGAAGACTGAAATATAACATGACCATTTAGAATGTAATTTTAATTCAATTTTATAATTAATAGTTCTGATCTAGAATGAATTACTACAACTAATGTAATTGCGAAATATTACATATAACACTATTTTTTTTTAATTTTCAGGCAGTGAAAACCTTGCATAAACAAAAGACAGTCTCATGTTGTCTTCAACAATACCACCACTTCTGTATATTTACTGGTTACAAAAGAGATGGTGATAGTATGTCTTGTAAAATAAATATCAATGTACCACTGCCATGGTCATAAATTCCACCATTGAAAATACCAATTTAATGCAATAATTAATTGTATCTTTTTCCAATGTGAATCTTATTACCTTCTATACTTAATAAGAGTGTAATTGATAACTAATCACATAACATGTTACACTTTTTACACAATATAGGATCTAAGTTATTTAATATACCATAGTACCTGAGATGACTAACATACAAATTACATTTCATTCCAATAGTAAACAGTATATTTCCTTATATCAACCTGTTTTCTAGACCAAATCCCACTTCAAAAAGCCTTTTTTTCAATAGCTTACTAAGCAAAAAAAAAAAAATTTAAAGACAAAAGTGTCCAAGATTATGAAAGCTCAAGTTGTAAATGAATTAAAAAAAACATTTAATTTTACTTAATAAATATCTAATCTGATTTCTCAAAATAATTAGAAACAATATAAAAAATATGATAAATATAGCTATCAAATTGTTAAATGTAATTTTATATTTCTTGAGCTCATTTAAACCTATATACCTATATTTTGATAACTTAAAGTTTTCCAGATTTTAAATATAGTCATGTGTATCTCCATACATGCACATAAACACTCATATATAGAGAGAATGGCACAAATTTTCTGAAATATTTAAAACAACATATTTGAAAAATCAATAAAATTAATCCTCATCTTAATCCCAATACATTCTCTCCAAAAGGTTAGTCTCACAAATTTTCATTTATTTATATATATATATATATATATATATATATATATATATATATATATATATATATATATATATATATATATGTCTGCGGCACATATTCTATAAAAGCAAAATAAAGTTTAAATTTTTACAAACATAATGTAACATTTATTTAAATGCAAACACAATTTAAATACATTTCTTTTTAATAGTTTCATAATTTATTATTTAACTTATTCATTAAAGTATGATGTTTTTATTAATTAATTTTAATATATAATTTTTTTTAAAGTACAGGCTTTTTCATACTTGCACTCCAATATGTAATATATAGGAGATTTGAACTCAAACCTTCATACGGCCCTCAACTATCCATGCTATTTCATACTGCTGACACACTTGATCACACACATGTTGGACCAACTGATGAGTGCTGGTTTAGCATGAAATACATATATTGCTGATTATTTATATTTTCAACATGTGTGTGATCAAGGGTGTCAGCAGTATGAAATAGCATGGATAGTTGAGGGTCATGTGAAAGTCTGAGTTTAAACCCCCTATATATTACATATTGGAGTGCAGGTATAAAACCGTTTTTACTTTAGAAAAAAATTATATATTAAAATATAGTAATGTATAGTCTTCCCATCCCTCATATATGTATGTAAGTGGATTATGTCCTGTACATGAGGAGTCAGAGTGACTTATGGTCAACATGGGTAGGATGAGAAGGTTCACACCAAATGAGGTCTTTGAGCATTCCATCATCAGATTTTCAATGAAATGGATGGCTGAAGTGTATTGAAGCCTTCCCATTAAATTATGAAGTTTGGCTATCTTAATATACAGTGTGCATTGATTGAATATGTGTGAAGATGATAATCTGGATGAGTTGATGAGGGCTGGTTTATCATGAAATACGTATATTGGTGATTATTTATCTTTTCAACATGTGTGTGATCAAGTGTGGCAGCAGTATGAGATAGTATGGATAGTTGAGAGGCGTGTGAAAGTCTGAGTTCAAACCCCTTTATATAAATTAATTTTGTTTGTTTTTGATTAACTTCTACATTATTTCCTCACGAAAAAATTCCATACATTATTCAAAAATTAATGTGAAAAATTTCTTTCAAATTCAAAATGAAACGTTAAAATTTTTATTTTATGATTCATGCAATATTTTAAACATAAATCGCTTCTTATGGTTTTATTAAAAATTAATCATATTTCTTTCTATCAAAGATAAATGACAAGATAGAAATCAAGTATGTTTTTTAAATTTATAATTCCTGTTATTTTTATAAATTTATTATTGTAATTTTTAAATATATTTAATTTGTCTATGATCACAATATTTAATGTAAGATTATCAATTAGAAGTTTTTATCTAGATTGATTAAAAGTGCTAAAGCAAAACTAAAATCTTTTCACTTTCTGAAAAAAAAAAAAATAGAACTTTCAGGACCAACAAAATTCTAATAGAAATCTTCCATGCTGAGCTTTTTACTAAATCTTTAATTGATTTTCAGATTTAATACTATACATTGGAACAATTTTAATTCAATCCTTACTCTATTTAACATTTTAGTCTTTAAATCTGATTTTCAGATATGAAAATATTATACCTTGAAAATATATATATATTAAAAAAAATTACTGCAATAAATTTTATGTAAAGAAATTGAGAATGAAAATGTCACCAATCATCATAAGAAATATTATATTTTATCAGAAACTTGATCTATCTACCAAACACACAAAGTAAGTACCACTTTGTTTGTCTGCAATCCAAAAAACTTACATGGAAAACAAATTTAGACACTGATAAGTGTAGAATAAAATTTTATTTATTGTAGATATAAACAATGTATATTAAAATTGATTCTACTTAATAAGAATCAAGGTAGAATCATGTATTTATCTTAATAACTTTATATGTAATCAATATCTTCATTAATATATAATATAAGAAAATTTATGGTGTGAAATTTTGAGTGAATATATTGAGGGTAAAAATATCTTCAATCACTTTAAACTCTCACAGAAATTGTGTCAGTATTGTTTTAGACTATCCATAAAAATGGAACTATATCTTATACACTAAGAGCCAAAACAGAAAGAAAGAAAGAAAAATTAATAATAATAAAAATGTATGGAGTTTGAAAGTAATTTATTGAGCCAAAAAATACAAAGTTTTATAGGTGATTGTTTTAATTAATATATTTGTTATTCAATTTATTATTGTTATATTAATAAAATTTAAATATTTTAAATAATATCTGCATTCTATTTTCATAATATTTCATCAACTTCAACCTCTAAACATGTATTCTGAAATAACAACTCTAGATATGAACTGCAATAAATATGAAGATATTTAAAACCAAAAAATTCAAAAACCTTTCATGCTTTGTTTTTTTTTTAAGTTGTTACTGCTTCCTAATTTTCTATATATAGACCATAAAGATCTATCTTATGTTAATTCAAAACTTTATTTAATTAATAAAAAAACTGGAATATTTACTAGACTGGAAATAGATATTAACATCAATTACTGTCTGTAGATGTGAGATCAGTTTCCAATTTAACTTCCCAAAAATGCTTTTATATAGATGGTTTGAGTTATTAATTCAAACTTTTCCTCTGATAAATAATTCAATTTTTTAAAGCTTAATAAAATATACTACAGTAATTAAAAAGATTACCCAGAAGCCTCTAGAGAACAAGACTATAAAAAAAATGTTTAATGCTAGCATTATTTATTGGACATTTTGTATCAATTCCATATTTATAATTTTCATGATTGAAATGAAAAAACATGTTTTGCATAAAATGTTAATTCAAAATTTAATTTAATTAATACAAAAACTAAAAATAGATGCTAATATTATTTACTGTTTGTAGATACCATATCAGTATTCAATTTAAGTTCAAAAATGTTTTATACATATAAAATGATTTATTTACTTATATAGTGCTATGTTTTTAATCTGTAATAATAATTCGACTATACTTCTACACTTAGGTTAAAAAAGATAGAGTGATTCATTTTATTTTTTCAAAAGACTTTATCTTGTTTGTGAAAAAAAGAGTATTCATTAAATGTTTAAATCTATCCAGCACATGTGTAGTGTAATGATCCCTGATTAATATTTTAAGTGTTTTATATAAATAATATGAATCATTAATTTAATTTATTTTGTCTGATAGCTGAGTAAAACAAACCACAACAGTTAAAACTACTAGATAAGCCTCTAATAAATTTGTATTTTTATGTACCCTTAACGAAATTTTAAAAAATAACTACTGTTCAACAAGTATGGACTTTGAAAATAATTTATTTAGCCAACAACACAAAATTTTATTGCTAATTTTTTAATTATTATATTTGCTATACAGTTTATTATTTATTATATTACTTAAAATGTTTATTTTTATTAACATAACAGTAATAAACAACATAGTAAATATATTAATTTATAAAAATTATGTTTTTGGCTAAATAAATTATTTTCAAAATCCAGACGTCATTTCTTAGTGTTCGTTGGCCATTTTTAATCTGGTAAGTTGTACACAGACTAAAACAATATTTTCATGTATAACTACCAAATAAATAAAATGAGTTATCCGATCATTTATGTGAAAGACAAATTTTGATAATAATAACTGTGGAGAAAAAGTTATTCATTGTAGATGGACTCAATACTGCATTTAAATTGGCTCAACTTAATATTCTCAAGATAGATTCCTTAAATATTCATTTTAATAATCTTATAAATAATCAATGTCTTGGCCAATATGTAATATTGTAATTTTTATGGCATGAAATATTATGTAAATATATTGAGAATGAAGCTCCCTCTAACAGCCACATATAAATAATATTAAAATTTCATACTAACTCATGTCTAATACTCAAATAGACAAAATATATCCCACTTTCAAGAATTTATATGAAAAACAAATTTAGACAATAATAACAATGAAAATGATTTTGAATGTTATATTGTTTACACCTACAATGATCATTCTCACAATTGCCTCTATCTTTCACAGGATTACAGGCAAAGAGGGACTCATTTTGTTTGTTTCTAAATTAATCATGAATATCATAAAATTTTAACATTATTAAATATGGTGATTAAAAAGATCTTTACTCTTAATAGAGCTATATAGTATTTCACTCTAGGAAATTTTTAATATTACATATTAATAAAGACACTGATTATTCGCAAGATTATTAAATTAATACTTAGTGATTCTATATTACATGATCACTATCTCATCATAGCACGTAATTGTTATTAAACAATTCAAAACAAAGCAAAACTCTCCATATAGTAGTGCCATCTTGTGCTAACAAGAGCAATCAATGGATGCCTAGGCTTGTGCATAAAATCTCTATCTAGTGCCTACTCATCCAATATCCCCAGACTAGTTTCTGGCTTGTGGCCATCATCAGTGAGGAGCCTTGGATCTGAGAGCACTTCACCTAGATCTTAGGATCTAATGCAACCCTCCAGCAGCCATCTTTTAACTCTATTTAACTACAAAACTATGAGAATGAAATTGAAAACACAATTAATATTTTCAATCTAAGCTTAATAGCTTATATAGTCATATGGGTCTGAACTCCATTCAGCTCCCATACATTTTTGTGTCTTTGGCTCTTTAACAACCATAGCCACCACTATCCTATTAGGCAGGACTGGTGTTAAACCACTAAACATCACATGATCACTATCTCATCCTAGCACATAATTGTTATTAAACAATTCAAAACAAAGCAAAACTCTCCATATAGTAGAGCCATCTTGTTGTGCTAACAAGAGCAATCAATGGATGCCAGAGGCTTGTGCATAAAATCCCTATCATCCAATATCCCCAGACTAGTTTCTGGCTTGTGGCCATCATCAGTGAGGAGCCTTGGATCTGAGAGCACTGCACCTAGATCTTAGGATCTAATGCAACCCTCCAGCAGCCACCTTTTAACTCTATTTAACTACAAAACTATGAGAATGAAATTGAAAACACAATTAATATTTTCAATCTAAGCTCAATAGCTTATATAGTCATATGGGTCTGAACTCAATTCAGCTCCCATACATTTTTGTGTCTTTGGCTCTTTAACAACCATAGCCACCACTATCCTATTAGGCAGGACTGGTGTTAAACCACTAAACATCACATGATCACTATCTCATCTTAGCACATAATTGTTATTAAACAATCCAAAACAAAGCAAAACTTTCCATATAGTTGTGCCATCTTGTGCTCATAGTTTTATAGTTAAATAGAGTTAAAAGGTGGCTGCTGGAGGGTTGCATTAGATCCTAAGATCTAGGTGCAGTGCTCTCAGATCCAAGATTCCTCACTGATGATGGCCACAAACCAGAAACTAGTCTGGGGATATTGGATGAGTAGGCACTAGATAGGGATTTTATGCACAAGCCTTCTGGCATCCATTGATTGCTCTTGTTAGCACAAGATGGCACTACTATATGGAGAGTTTTGCTTTGTTTTGAATTGTTTAATAACAATTATGTGCTAAGATGAGATAGTGATCATGTGATGTTTAGTGGTTTAACACCAGTCCTGCCTAATAGGATAGTGGTGGCTACGGTTGTTAAAGAGGGCAAAGACACAAAAATGTATGGGAGCTGAATTGAGTTCAGACCCATATGACTATATAAGCTATTGAGCTTAGATTGAAAACATTAATTGTGTTTTCAATTTCATTCTCATAGTTTTGTAGTTAAATAGAGTTAAAAGGTGGCTGCTGGAGGGTTGCATTAGATCCTAAGATCTAGGTGGAGTGCTCTCAGATCCAAGGCTCCTCACTGATGATGGCCACAAGCCAGAAACTAGTCTGGGGATATTGGATGAGTAGGCACTAGATAAGGATTTTATGCACAAGCCTTCTGGCATCCATTGATTTCTCGTTAGCACAAGATAGCACTACTATATGGAGAGTTTTGCTTTGTTTTGAATTGATTCTATATTATTAAGTTGATCTAATATCAATGCAGCAATGTTCACATCTACAATGAATAAAATTTAGTTCTTTCCATTATCCCTGACTAAATTTGTCTTCCATATAAATTCTTGATAGATGGCAACATAGAACTCACTTTATCCATTTGGTAATTCCTCATAAGTTTCTATGATATTTTAATGTTATTTATATATGACAATTGGAGGGATCTTTCTCTCAATGAAGTGCATCTGTTTACGATGACCATGAACTGGATTTAATTTTTCAGATTATAATATGATTTTGAGAGATTTGTTTCCTATACTTTATCATAGCCAATTTACTTAACTATTCTTAAACAGCATTAAACTGTTGAACATCCACTTGGCAGATTGTTTGAAGTGTTAGTATTCAGTCATTTATAGTTAAAATCGCATGTGCAACAGTTTAATGATGTTTAAATATTACAGTTTATAAACATCGCGCTATATAAAATAATTGATTTATTTAACTATTCTTAGCAAAACAAGAATGGCAAAATCATTCAAACTCAGCATCTAATAAGGTTGATAAATAATAACTTTTTTCCCATTATTATTCTTAATTCTAAATTATACAATAGCTATTGTGTATATGCGTGTATATATATGCATATAAATAACTTGATTAAAGCATTTAACATGTATCTGTAACCAATCATTTTTTTTAGGTTTGCAGTGTATTCCAAAATCTTCCTATTAAATCATGAGCTATACATACACATTTGATAACTAAAACAGCCTTTCGATATTCGACTGCAAGAAAAAAGATAATGAAGGAAAAGGCAGTTATTTCCAGTCTCACAAACTGCTGAGAATTACTTTCTAAAAATAACTTGACACACATTTAATGATTAATAATTAAATAGGTAGCTAGATTGGTTATGGATTGGTTAGTGATAAAAAAAAATCCTAAACGGGATTGCAATTGGAAAAAAAATTCCTAATTTTATCTACCCTGCATTTGAACCCAGAATAATGGACATATATATATAATATTAAGTAGGTCATAATATATATATATAATAAATTAATAAATCATTAACACCTAGACAGCTTCTGACAATTCTTGGAATAGTATGTTATAAAATTCTTAATATTGTTCACACGTTCTATAATAATTTTATATTTAAGATATGTGGGAGATGGATTCTTTTTTAAAATAAGCGTTTTGTTATTGGATGTATAAGTTTGGAATATTAAAAGATAGATTTATGAAATCTAAAATCTTAATATCCTAACTGCATAAAGATTGATTTATTTAGAAATCTTTTATTTGAATTAGATTTTAATTTAAAATTAAATAAATTTTATTTCCGCATAACTTTTTTTTCTTTTACAATAAAAGTATAGATTTTTTTTAAAAATTCAATCAAGTCTGAAATATTTCATTTTCTGCGCACACACACCGTCCATAAATGTATGGCTATGTTAAAAATGTTACTCAAGGATATTTTTAATAGTTGGACAATGTAATATTACAACTAGCCAACAACAGTTAAACCTTTTTTGCTCTTCTTTAATACAAATCTTTTTATCAACTCTACATTTTATCATAAATTCTAAAAAGTTTATGACAAAAGTAATGATGAATTTTCTTATTAAATCTTATATATGATTAACTGATATATATATATATAAGTTACGGTTGAAGTGATTAATCGGTTTGCATTAATAATTACCAGTTATTATTAATAATAACCAAATAAAACAATCAAAGTGATTAATTTTATATGTATCACATGAATCGGTAGTTATTAATAAATCCCGATTGTCGACGGAAATTTAATAAATTTCAATACCGTTATCAGAAATGAATTTACAGTCTGCAAAGAAACTTTTATTTCAATTAATGATGTTCCAAATATGGAAATAAGTTTAAGAGAGTGTGCTCGTAGGAATTCCAATTTAGGTTTTCAAGGATTTCAACAATGCGATGGCACAAGCGATTGTAACTCAAATCACTGCAAACGTAAAAAAATCAAAAATTCTTTGCAATTCTAAATGCCACAAAAGCTCTTATAGTCAACAAAACTTCTGATTCATTGGCATATTGTATCTCAGAATAAAAACAGTACCTACTTGGGATAGATATTGAGAAGGGATGATTATGTATTTCAAAGATATATACATAACTGCTGGAAAATTTACAATAATATTTTGAGAGTTTATGGTAAAAAAAAACGCTGGCATTAAAAAATTCAATTCGAGTGTTTGTTTTCATAAGAATCACTCTTATCTTTAATACTTGTGATTAATAATGTTGTATATGCTAAATGCTGTCAAAAGAAAAACAATTATTCGTTTCTTATAAGTTTTCATTTGTTTTGATATGTGTAACAGTTTTTGGTCAAAAATGTAAATCTGTCTTATGTTTGTATTTTGCTTTGCAAACACTATTTTTCACTACGTTTATTGTTTTTAGTTTTGTTCCTCATATAATTTTCTGAGTTTTGAAATAAGATTTTTTTTTAATATTTCTTTTCTATCACTTAACCCTATGAAAAATTGATTTTTTAAGAAAAAACTTTGGAAAAAATCAAGATATGATAATTGAATAATTTTTGAAAATATTAAAAAAAAAAACAATAATAAAAGTAAAAAAAAAATATCTTAAAAAAGATCGATGAACTTCATCAATTTTTATTTTGAAATTTTGATTAGAATTAAAATTTTTAATTAATCTTTGATCAGTATAAAGTAAAATTCCATTCACTACATAAAATCATTTATATTAATGCAGTTATATAAACTAGATTAAAATTTATTACAAATTAATAAAATAAAAATTATCTATTTTACACTGTTTTGATGACAAAAAAATAATAAATAATTTTTTTGCATATTTAATTTGTTTAATTTTATTATTAATTTTAATCACTTGAAAATATTTATTCCCTAACTTCTTGCTGGAAAAATGAATTTTTATGAATTTATTTCAAATTACAAGATTCATAATAACTCCAGTTTGAGTATTGTAAAAACAATAAATTTTTACATCATAAAATTAAAATATCATTAAAAATCATATAGATGAGAAAGTATATGATAGTTATTAATACTAATATTCAAGAAGTAAATATTTATTGATTTTTTTTCTCTATAACACATTTGTTAACAAATATCTGAGGAAAATCATTTATTCCCTAACAAAACAAATAAAATGAGTAGTAACGATGCAATCATTTGTTCTCAAATGTTAATTACATATTGCATTAATAAATAATTAATTTTGAATAAAAGCAATGGATATGTGCACATATGCATTCACATATATTGAAAAAGATATAAATATCTATTTCATGTGCTCAGCAAGGAGAAGGCTAGTTTAATATCATACATTAAAATTAAAGATTACAAAATAAGATTTTATACAATAATCAAATTTTGAAAGAATATGGATATAGACAGGCATACAATTTTAGATGTAGAGAATTTTATTTACTTTTAAGATAACATAGTTTTCTTTAAAAAAAAAAGTATTTTTTAAAATCAAAAAAGTTTAATCTCTTAGTAAAAAAAAAAATAAAGCCTTCTTTTTACAAATTTTAATTGTCTAAACTTGAACTAAAATTAGACAGGATATACTTTTTAATTAAGGTATAACATAAAATAATTAAAATTAAAAAACCAAAAATGAAATATATTGTATATGTTATGTCAAGACTAATTAATTTGAATACAATCTTTATAATCATTTTATGGGTAACCTATTTATATTGTGTTGTTTTTTTTTTTTGTTGTAAATCTCTCATTTGTTTTCAAAAATAGAAATTTAGTACCATACGTTTTTTTTTTTTTATTAATTAAGAGATTAAAATTTTCTTAGATAGAAATTTTATATAAATAGCCCGGCAACAAAATTCAATTTATTTTGTTCAATTTATTTTGTTTTCTTGTTGGTCTTCATTATCATAACTGGGCATTAGACAGTATCTGTAAATTATTATACAATAAATATAAATCTCCTTAAATGCACCAAAAAGTGTTCATATAAATTTCTAGTTTGTGCCCAGATTCTGTCCTAGATATGGATCTAACTTTAGTAATAATGATCTCAGGATCATCTAACCAACTAAATCAATCAGCAATAACTACTACTAATGTAAACTGATGGTGACAAAATAAAACCTTCTAAATTTGCAAAATATGAATGCAGATAATTAAATATAACTCTAAAAAACCAAGGATCCTGCATTACAGACTTATGAATTTTATATAATATAAAGCTTATAAATAAATTATATAAAAATGAATATTTAAACTGTAACTACTAATCACTGTGGAAATTTGTTAAATTCCAAATAATCAGAAGTACTACTCTTTGCTAATCCTAGGTAATTATATTTAAGTCATTTTAAATGTACAGACTTTTTGAACTTTGTTTAAATTTCTAAGTGAACTTTTTTTTCACCTAAAAACCTTAATATTATTTCATTTTGCCATTTACTTTTTAATTAATATCCTTTCATTTGAATTAATAATTATGCATATCCCAAATTTGAAGATTTGCAATTTATTAAATAAATTATTTTATTATAATTGTATCAGTTTCAAGTTTCAAAATGAGTGAGTGAATTGTGGTACTAGAATGTGCATATAATTAATCATTTAAAGTTATTTAACAAGAAGCATTAGTTTGGTCCATAAAAATGATTCATCATTCCAAGTTAAATCCAATCACATTTTTAATTATGATTTATGGTATAATATATGTTATAAAAAATTAAATAAAGAATAAATTAATATGTAGGATGATGTATTCATGGAAATCATTTATTGAAATTAATAAGCAGTAATACTATCATATTTATTAAAATATTTCATTAGGACCAAAGAATATTAAAAGAGAAGAATGAGAGTTTAAAAATTTGTTGGTAACATATTGGGACTAATGTTCAGATGTGCATGTATCAAGTTAATTAAATGATAGTGGGCTTGAATTTATTAATTAGAACTTTTAAAACAGATTCTATATCTAATACAATATATTTGTATCACTTATATGTTATATGGCAAGTAAAATATTTAGATAATTGTATGAAGTTCATAAATATTTTAAAAAATGAAAGTAATCCCATTATATATATGTGGGTATGTATTTTAAAGCATATTTATAGAATATTGATTCATGCACCCAGTTCTTATAGCTTGAAATAGAATTATAGTATGTTTAATAATTATTTGTGTGCTTATATATATATATATATATATTAAAGTATTCACCATAATTAGATAAAAGATGATGAACATGTTTTAATATTTATGTACATGATGATGATAAACCAGTGCCATTCTTGAATACATATTGTGATGATGACTAAAACCTGTGTAGATAATTAATATAGATTTTCCTGATTAGAATCTGTATTATGTTCACTTACTATAATGTTAAGTTCTAAAATGATATTTATGCACACATACCTAACTTAGTTTTGATAAATAAAACCAACTGACTTACATAAATAATATCAAATATTCTATTTCATGATGGTATGTGGGAATAAGCACAGAAAAGTACATGTGGGAATATCAGATTATGTTCTAGAGTCCATATTTATTGTATAAGTCAAAGTTTTTAATAACTGTGAGAAATATTTTGTAAATATTAGCTTATGATAGTATTTGGTTTGCAATAAATATTTGTTGTTTATTTATTTCAGCCTGAAGCTTATTTTGTTATTTGTAATTTTAATTATTTATTCAATCTTATACCAGTGTAAACAAACTACTGAAATATCCTTTTTGCCAGATTAGATAAACTTTGAAGGAATCTTAAGATTTTCTCCAGAACTAAGGAGACATATATAAAAATATTAGTAATAATTGAAGTCTCTGTAGAGATCTGTGGTTGAACATCTTCTCCAATAATTTTAATTCCTTATATACATTAATACATGTAATGTCAAATAAAGACTGATCTTCATTAGCATTAGAATTCTATCATCTACAAGCAGAGATAGAAAATTCTAGACTATGAATCTAATAGTGCCTTCTGGTGATTGATATCAACCACACCTATGGATTCTCAGCTAAACATTGCAATATATATGATCAATTACAAGCACAAACAGCCAAAGACTTTTTAAAAAAATTGTAATGATTATACTTTTGAAAAATGATTTTGAAATAATAAGCACTTTATTGCTCACTCAACTATCTCTGACTCAGTCTATCATTTTGACTGATCTCTTTCTTTTTTTTTCTCTCCTCACTCTGCTAATTTGCATAAATATTTCATTATTGTTCTTATATAAATTAGATATACATATTTTTTGCACTGCATAATTTTCTTATTCTGCATTTCATTATTTTTAGAGTGACTACAATAATTTTTGTGTTGACCAGTTATGAACACACACATGCTCATGTAACTTTAAATCTCACAAATCATTTAATAATATACTGCACCATTTCTTTTACAATAATACTTAATATAATAATTCTATCTACAGAAAATATTTTTTACTATAATATTTTATTGAAGTCTTTATAAATAGGCATATATTAGTATAAGTGAAACTGATGTGCAAATTAGATAGTTTTCTTTATTACAAATTATATTTTTCAAAATTGGGAATTTATTTATCCCAAAAAAAAAAATAACAATAAATTGCTTTTGCAAATAAAAAACTGAATTTTACCAACCTAGAAAAAAAGATAGTCCTTTTTGAAAAAGACATTTTTGAGATGATTACATGATTAATATTTGGTCCTTCGAAAATAAAAATATATAAATTGACAAAAAAACATCTATTCATTTAAAAAAAGATGAAAATAAATAAATTCCATTTTTTTTTCAGAAATAGATAGATAGTTAGGTCATTAAAAATAAAAACTACTCGGTATCAACATTGAAAATACATCTTATATGCATTAATAAATTCCTTTGATGCAATGAGGAATGAGGAACATAATAGGATTTTTTTCGTTCTAATGCCAATCCATTGGTAAAGTCATACCCATCATTTTTTTAAAACATTCAATATTTATACTATCTACAAAAAATAAAAAACTCTGAAATTGATTCATTATTTCTTCATTTTTTTATTAAAGATAAACAATCAAATTTATTGTAAATTAATCCATAGGCTTTGCTTACACATGTTTATTAAATATTGTTGATTCCAGGTGAGGGAAAATCAATCTACCATTTGTTTTCTGGGTATTATTGGTGGTCTATTCTTGGGTGGCTTTATGTATCAAATTTTCAATAATGTCTTTGTGTATTAAAGATCCAATTCTAGAGGGGAGCCAGGAGAGAGACCAGGCTCCATGTTGCAGCAACTATGTCAGGAGGGGCTAGTGCTTCATCTCTGTTCTTAATCTTGGCAATTCTATTGTAGAATAGTGATTGTAATTTGTTGGCTGTAAGATTAACGCACAAATAGCATCTGATAAACCATAATGTGTATAAAGGGAATATGGCCATTCTAATTGATGGAAAAAAGCCTCTTTTTATGCTATCAAACTTGGAATATACAATTAATTTCATTTGGGTATTTAAAGTTAATTAGGTTTTAGATTAAAAAAATTAATTAATATGATTTTTTTTTAAATTTAAAAACTAAAAAACAATTTTTAATTTAAATTAATCGTTAAAAACTTCCTTCAAAATAATTTTTTTATATTAATTAATATGGTCGAAATATACATTTTGCTTCAAATTGTTACTTGGAGCAGATTTTAAATATTTTTTTTTTATAAAAAGAAAGACAAGCATTTGAAAAATCTAAACGTATGAAAAATAAATTAAAATTATAAAATATTTTTTATATCGATCACAATCATTTATGAGCCCCCCCCCCCAACTATAAATAAAAGATAAGACGCAGCATTGCAAGACAACAACCTTTCCAAAAAACAGAAAATTTATATACACTAAATGTATAAAGTTAAGCCTACAAGCTCTCAATATATGAACCTTTATATATATATATTATTCAATGCCTCGTTGATTGGATCAGGCATTATTAATCTTATCACTTTTTAAAAATATTTTTACCTCACATAATAGCTCACAAGGCAAATGTCTGATAATTTAAAATTCATAAATAAATTATTATTTTTTTCAAACTATGAATGATATGTCCATTGAACGTTACTTTAAATGCACAGTTTCCACATTACCCCTGCCATAGATTGAACAAATGAAAGCGACTAATATTTTAACAACTATAATTATTCTTTTGAAGTAGTAAAAATTAAAGCTGATTCAATTTTTTTTCAACAAAATTTTTAAATCTTAAAGACTATTTGCATAAAAGATGTCGAGAAGTTGCATGCTGGGTTTAATTTTGCAAACATTTTTTAAATTGCACACACACACACAAATAAGTCAAAACAAACTTTATTCTCAAATCTTCAGTAAAGTGAATTTAACTAAGCTGGTACATGTATTATTGGTGTCACTGAAGATGATGGCGATCATATTAATGATAATCTATAAAATCTCATCCATCTCTGGCTATATATTTTATTCACAAAAATATGATTTCATTAAGCCAGAGAAATTCTTGATGAAATATTTTATCGAAAATTAATCTTTTACAACCTAGCAGCAATCTGAATTTGCTGAAAATAAAATTAAAAGTTTATATTTTAATGGAAATATAATGTTTTGAAAGATATAATCCCAGTAATAATTATATGTTGACTATTCTGTCATCTAATATAAAATGTTAAATGTGTTTAGAAAAAATTCAAACTTTATTTAAACTTTTCAAATACATTCAACTGTTAGTAAAAAGCACAAAAGTTAGTATATAAAACAACATTTCAAGTGATATTATTATTCTTTCTACTACAAATGTTGCTGGTCTGACGAGTGACAGTATTAGCATGGGAATTTTAGATTTATAACCAATTAGGCTATCTTTTTCTAAAATCCTTTTTGAAATTTTTTATTCCCCTTTCTTCAAAATAAAAATATATTTACTAAACGATAACTTACATCTAGATTTAAATTTAATTTTTGTCTGGCATCTATGCTTTATATCACTGTCTTTTTCTATCTTAATAAACAGATAAGATGTAAATATGTGAAAAAAAAATTTATATTTAGAATGGGTGTTATATTTGCACTTTTACAACTATGTTTATAGAGGTAGATAGAAAGATAAGTAGGTAGGTAGATAGATTAATAGGTATTAAGATATGTAAGAAGATAGGTAGATAGGTGGATGAATAGGTAAGAAGGTGAGTAGATAGATATGTAGGTAGATGAGTGAATGGATAGAGTATGTAGGTAGGTAGATAAATGGGTGGGTGGGGATAGGAAGTACATGGGTGAGTAAAGGGTAAATGGATGTATAGGGAGAAGGTAGATTAATAGGTAAAAAAGAAATGGGTAGGTGAGTGGGTGGGTAGGTAAGTTGGTTGGTAGGTGGATGGATAAGTAAGTAGAGAGTGGTGTAAAAAAAGGGACAAACTAGATGGATGAATGAATAGGTAGAAAAAGTAGTGTAAAGCAGGGAGAAAATAGGTGGGTGGGTGAGTAGTTGGATAGGAAGATAGGAAGGTAGGTAGATCACTGAGTGGATGAGGGAGAGAAAGAAATCAGTAATGGACAAGTGGATAGGTAGGAAGGGAGAGAGTATTTAGGTAGGTATATTGGGGAGAGTGATATATAGATAGATAAGTAGGTAGGTAAGTAGGTAGGTAGGTAGGTAGGAAGAGAGGTAGGTAGGTAGGTAGGAAGAGAGGTAGGTAGGGAGGGAGGGAGGTAGGGAGGGAGATAGATAGATAGATAGATAGATAGATAGATAGATAGATAGATAGATAGATAGATAGATAGATAGATAGATAGATAGATAGATAGATAGATAGATAGATAGATAGATAGATAGATAGATAGATAGATAGATAGATAGATAGATAGATAGATAGATAGATAGATAGACAGACAGACAGACAGACAGACAGACAGATAGATAGACAGACAGATAGATAGATAGATAGATAGATAGATAGATAGATAGATAGATAGATAGATAGATAGATAGATAGATAGATAGATAGGGAGGTAGATAGGTAGGTAGATAGATAGATAGATAGATAGATAGATAGATAGATAGATAGATAGATAGATAGATAGATAGATAGATAGATAGATAGATAGATAGATAGATAGATAGATAGATAGATAGATAGATAGATAGATAGACAGACAGACAGACAGACAGACAGATAGATAGATAGGGAGGGAGGTAGATAGGTAGGTAGGTAGATAGACAGATAGATAGATAGATAAATAGATAGATAGATAGATAGATAAATAGATAGATAGATAGATAGATAGATAGATAGATAGATAGATAGATAGATAGATAGATAGATAGATAGATAGATAGATAGATAGATAGATAGATAGATAGATAGATAGATAGATAGATAGATATACCAACAGCAGACAGACAGACAGATAGACAGACAGAAAGATAGATAGATAGATAGATAGATAGATAGATAGATAGATAGATAGATAGATAGATAGATAGATAGATAGATAGATAGATAGATAGATAGATAGATAGATAGATAGATAGATAGATAGATAGATAGATAGATAGATAGATGGATGGATGGATGGATGGATGGATAGATAGATAGATAGACTGACAGACAGACAGATAGACAGATAGATAGATAGATAGATAGATAGATAGATAGATAGATAGATAGATAGATAGATAGATAGATAGATAGATAGATAGATAGATAGATAGATAGATAGATAGATAGATAGATAGATAGATAGATATAATTTTGTTTTCATGTACTGCGATCATCCACTTGAACTTGGTAATAACTAATAATTCTTACAATTGTATTATGATAACTTTATTCAATTATATAAACTTAACTTAAACTTTTTCCGCCTATTAAACTCTTAAACTTTTTCCGTCTATTAAACTCATAATACTATTATCATAAAAGGGAAAATCATAGAGAATTATATCAAAGTCTAACAGCATTCATTACTCTTTTAATTTCAAACTGCTGTATGATACTCTAGACAATAAATCATATTCAGATATAAATAAAAAAAAAGTTGGTACTTATTTTTTAGACCATACAAGCCTCCTGAGGTGCTTTTTATGTGCCAAAACACATAAAAATGCCATTTACATGGCCAAACTTAGGGCCTCTAGAACAGTTCTGTTCATATTAGCTGTTATCAGGCCTAGATGTTGTTGCACACCAATGTTAGGACCCCCTAATGTGCTTCATGAAACTCTGAAAATTGTCACACTTTACAGATAGCTACCGTATCACGTGAGGGTGTCTAGAGAACAATTAGCCATAACTCTTGAAATGTACATTTCAAGTAATGATCTTACACCCTAGCTGATGTAGTATTACATAGTAATAATTTTAAACCCATTGCCACACTTCCATACAGAACTTTCAAGGTTTTTAACAATTGGAAAAGGGTAGGAACAAGCACCATTGAAGAGAACTGAAAAGTCAGTTTTGCATGAAAAGACATAGGAGATAAATCAAATGGCTGAGGTTGCATTGCTACTGCATCTTTTGGATGATTCTTCGGATTCGGATCGGTAAAAACATCACACACACCCCCACATGTTCCATCGCTATGTGCTGACACATTCCCCATTCCTGATCCTGAAATCAGACAATAAAAAAAAAGTCCAGTATGGTAAGGTTATTAAAATAATAGCATGTTTTTAAGAACACAAACAAAAAGAACTTGTTCATTTCCAATAAAAAATAGATAGATAAATTAATGTAGCCTTTTTTTAAATATAAATATAATATCAGACAGCGGACAATAAGGAAATGGGACAATAATTAATGTAGACTTTTTTTTGCAATATCATAAATCAGACAATAAAGAAAGGCCAGCCAGGTAATGTTATATGTATGGATATTAAAGAGTGCAAAGCATCATCAGGCAGCTTGGGTGGTCTAAAAAATAAGTACCAAAAATTTACATAAAAATCTGCTAATATATGCTTATAGATAATTGTGATTACAATAAAATGGAAAATATGTAAGAACAAATTAAAGAAATTATTGAATTCGAATATAAAACTAATTATATAATGATAATAGATAATGAAATGTTATGATTTAAAAAAAGATGATGAAATTGTTAGAAATTAAGGGTTACAAATGCAAAATGAGAGTCGTTAAAAATTGAAAAGCACAGAAAAAATTGTAATAATAAGATAACATATTATTTGGAAATCATAATAGAAATATTATTTTTTTACCATCCTTATAATAATTGAAACACGGGCTTATTATATACCTGTGTCTATATATGTAATATATAGAGTATATGAGCACAGACTTTCTCTGCTCATATACCCTATATAATCCTTATAATAATAAATATGCTGGAATATATTGTTGTGATTCAAAATAGATTTTAGATACAACATTAAAAATGTGTAAAAACATATTGGGACAAATATTTATCATTTGAACCAAAACTTAGAAGGAATAAGCTGAGATTAGCTTTTAACAAAATAAAACTCAAACAAAAAGAAAATGAGCAATTAAAAAATAAAAGAGAATATTAGAGAATTATTGAATAAGAAAGTGAGCATAAGTAATAGCAGGCTAACTAATAAAATAAAGTAAAAATAGTAATTATTTGCATAAAGTTTAAACGTTGCTATACTAAAGGCAATCATTTATGTAAGAAGTAAAAAGATAATGATGGTTTAAATTAATGAAATAAATAAAATGTTATAAAGAAGGTAAAGCCATACTAATTCTGAAGAAATAAAATAGGAGGTATGCAAATCATAATTAAGAAGTAAGATAAATAATAAAATCAAAGGGCATTACTAAAAAAATAACAAAATTTTGGATGGAAAAGCAAGGTTGAATAAATGAAGAAACAGTTGACAGTAAAAAATAGTAAACTTAAATGGATACATTGAAAAAAATAAATCTGGAGACACTGTCATCTCTAATTATTGTATATAATTTTCAAGGGTGTTTTTATTTATCAAAATGTTAACAGTTTAGGATTTGAATTCCCTTCACATTTTTTTTGGCCCAATTGTGAATACATTTCTCACTTTTATCAAGTAAGTATATATATACCAGATGTCTGGGAGATTATATCCATTATCTTCCAAATATGTGCAATGGTTTTGCACTTAATTTTCGATTTTTCCAAGGCTTTTACAAACTTGATATTCCATCATCTGGAGATTTTGTGGAGCCTGTTGTAGCTTTTATTCCATTCTTCCTTTAGATTTTGAGACCATTTACATCTACTTTATAATTAGTTCTTTTCAACTCAAAATGTTGGCAATGTTTGTGTTTTTTGTTTGCATTGCATATCACACTAAAAGAAATTGAGTTATCACTTTCTTTTATATAATCCTGTGTTACTTTATTTTGAATATTTTTAACCTATTTTGTATTATCTTAAATTGCACTTAATCTATTCTTTCTGCCCTTTCCTATTTTATTCTATCTCTTATCATTAACTATCCTTAACCCCGTCTTTTATTTAACTATTCAATCCTATTCCATATCCATTTTGGTATTTGAAAGCACTTAGCTTTAAAATAAATTTCTTTATTATAAACAAACTTAGTTTGCTGTTAAATGTTTCAACATTTACTAAATAATTAACAACAGTTACTGATTTACTCGTTATCAATATTGAATTTCATAACATTTGGACTCCTAAAATTGAAGAAAACTGTATAATTGATGGTAAACTCAACAAAATCCTATAAAAAAGGGCAAATCACATTAAGTTATTTGTTGCCCATATATTGATTGCATTATTTTATATATTGGATAGTAGTGTTTTTGATAAATGATCAATAAAGCTATCATATATAAATGCACCAATATTTAATGAATGGTATTTTGGGGACATCTTGTCTCAGAAGCATAATGCTCTTTATTCATCCATCACATCATTGGTTAGTATCTGAATTATTGCTGCAACTACTCATCATCATTGATTTACATCATTTCATTACTCCAAATATGATCTCAAAAAATAATTGTAAAAAAATGGTTATATGTCTCTAACCATAATCATTCTTTTTTATTTCTCTGGATTGACCATAAAGAAAATGTTAACCAGAGTATATTGTTAATATAATTTAAATTTAGCTCAAACCAGTATTTTAGCATTTAGTATCATCCTTTGTATTAAATTTAGCTCAAACCAGTATTTTAGCATTTAGTATCATCCTTTGTATTATTTTTAATACATTCCCCTTTCTCCCATGTTTATGGTAAAACTTTTAAAATATACCCCCTTGACAGTATAAAAAACAATCTTCCCCTCAAATATGGTCAATATTTTATGCATTGGCTGTTCTTACAAATGTTAGTTCTCACAGAAGTAATTCTATATTAGTAGTTTTGTTTTATTTTATATTTCTCAATCCACAACTTTTCATTTTCTAAATAAACTACTGACATAAAAACATATTTGATATTATAATACAGACAGGGGAAGTTGTATGACATTCTTAGGGTTTACACATAATACTTTAAACAATAAGTAAATTTTCAGATAATGGACAGCGGTTCTATTAAGGTTTGCACTTAGGACATACACAGTGAAAAAAATTGTTACAGTGGCAATAAATTACAATAATGATAACTTTTTTTCACTTTTATATATATATATAATTAAAATTAACCCAAATCCAAAATTCAACTAGACCAGCATAAAAGTAATATTAAAACACAACCAAAGGTTTCACTGCTACAAGCAGACTTCTCAAGTGTAAAGAGCTACAAAAACTATACAATATATATAATATTAACCATTACACACAAATCCATTCACTTCCCATACAATAGTTCTTTACACTTGAGAAGTCTGTTTGTAGCAGTGAAACCTTTGGTTGTGTTTTAATATTATTTTTATGCTGGTCTAGTTGAATTCTGGATTTGGGGTAATTTTAATTATATATTGACTAGTTTAGCTTTATGCTTGTAATGTTTATATATATAATTTATTATTAACAAACTATATACAAATATTTATATATTTACAATAAAATAAATTTGTTACATAGGCAAAAGTTTAATGAAATTACAACTGTAATGGAAGGATAAGTTCTTTAACTTCTATGGCATGTAATCCAAACTTGAGGAGTGTTATATTCTAATATAATCATGATGACTAAGCTGAAGAAGAGTTCAGCTATTTATTTTCAGGATAAAATCTGATGGGGAGGGTTAATGGAAATAAGTTTTAAGCTATGAGAGAGCATAACTTAGATAGATTATTGGTTGTTAAGTCTTGGTCATGATATTCCTTAATAAACATTTGAGAGAGTATAGGTATGAATTGAACCCATCTTTAAAATTTAAGTACATTGTACATTTTACTGTCAAATATTATAGAACAGCATGCAAGCCTCATGGTTCTTAAGATGTAAATAATTACAGATGCATTATAGGACTGATGGTATATTCTATATTTTTTAAGTAATTGCTTGAGGTTGATTGTATACTCACAAAACATGAATAAACAAAGAGATGAGAAATATGGACAGGTATGAAAAAGGTGTAGCACTTCTTCTAGATCACAAAATACACATGGGTTCAAGATTTAGCCTAGATCATGAGCAAATGTGTACATGAACATACTTTACCTATTTTAAAAATAAGCATTATACATAAGCATACAGTCTACTGACCTTGCTATGTCTATAGACAGTATCTATTTAGAAGGAGATAAAATACAACATAAACAAATTAAAAAGACTGATTGCACCAAAAAAAATACTTTAAACAACTCAATAATTCTGGAGATCCAATCTCAAGAGTCACTCATGGAAGTGCACTCTTACAAAGCAATGGACCAATCTGAGATTAACACACTGGATTCAGATCGAATCCCCCAAGCCATGGATCAAACTGAGATTAAGACATATGATTTATTTCCCATCTTTCACCATGATGCAACCTCATGCATTGCAATGAATCAAACTACCCCTTTTGCTTTTAAAAACAATAAAAAAATCAAAATACTTAACCTATGCATTAAACATGCCAATAAAAAGCAATAATCCAACAATACAAATACATAATATGAACAATATAAATTTTTCTGCAATCAATGTGCATGGGCTAAATTCACATAAAAGAATTACACGGATCAGTTTTTAAAGAATCAACATTGTGACATATTCATCCTAACAGAACAAAATTGTCATCATCCATTCAGTTAGCTATCATACATAAAACCAAAAATCATCTTCAATACAGAGTGTAAGAATTCTGATACATATAAAAATTCCATTAACAAAAATAAACAGTGCACATATCTGTTATTGCAATTATCTTTTCCTCATAACCATTAGTAACAGCAATTTTATATCAATATACTGAAGACTAAGAGCCAAAGGCATAGCCAAGACATTCTTCATTGTGCAAATAAAAATCTTTTACAGCATTGAAATAAGTATCCTTTGTGGTGACTTCAATTGCTTTTATAATGAATTACTATCTACATTATAATAATGATTATTTTCATTGTTGAATTAATATTGTTTCCCTCAAAAATATGAGCTTCCCTTTTTAGTCACTTCTGTTATTTTTCTGGAAAGTTATAAATACCTAGTTCTCAATTTCAACTAATATTTGATGGATCATTTTAATTCTATAGATTAGTGGCTATCTTCAAGTGCTTCTTGTGTTGCTTTTATTATTTTTATACCAATAGTCCTCCCACATTTTGGTCTAAAACCAAAAACAATGTTACCTATTTTTCAAAAATTATTTTGACTTGTTTAGTAACATCTTGTTTTGTTTTACAGTCAATCTTTCTCTTGCTTGTATTCTTTCTTAATAACTAATTCTTTAAAAATTGGACATGTGAAAAAATGTAAAGTAACTTGAAATTACATTTGCCCCCTTTTTTTTTTTTCAAAATCTGCAACATGTAAACTTATGTAAGATTAAACCATAAATTACTGAACTTTTCATAAAATATTGGTTAAAAACAAATAAAATTATTTACAAATAAATGTTTCATAATATCCAATTTTTATATGTATGTTAGTTTAATTCTATATGGTCATCAAAAACTATGTTGAAGCATTTAATACTCAATAAAGTTTTTCATTTGCTGAAGAATTGTTTCTCAATGTGATTTTTATACTAGATTTACACTCAACTTATTTGATGAGACATATTTTGATTTAGACTTTCAAACCCACTCATATAACTCAAGGACTTGGGAAATGGCAGGCCTCAAAGGGTTTTTGATGTCTTCATATACATAAAATAATTTTCACACATAAACACATGTATATCTTTAAATGTCACACATGTAAATATAATAGTTTTCATTTTATAATACCAAAATTTATTTCTTACATTGCTATTCAAAGTTAGTAATAAAAAATTGCCAGACTCTCACACTCTTACATTAATTATATTTGTTTGATGAATATGGTTGATTTTCTTTCACTCCCAAAGAAAAGTTAGATGGCTTTTAAAATATATTATTACACTTTGATAGTGTTCCCAAAAACTTTATTATGTATTCATTATCATCCTCATCATCATCATCATCATCATCATCATCATCATCATTATTATTATTATTATTATTATTATTATTATTATTATTATTATTATTATTATATTTCAACAATATACTTTATTGGACAATAAGTAGGTTACATGTGGTGTCACCAGAAAAGGTACACTGATAAAATAGATTTACAGATTGTACACGAGTTCATTTGTATATTTACAATCAAATGCATAGTCTTTGTTTATAGTTTTGCAATCTGAAGCTTTGTTATAGCCTTGATCTTTGCTTGATCAGAGACCAAGTTGCTGCATATATGTCTGGGGATGTGATCAATTTGTCTCTATTTTGTATCTGCATTAGCTTGTTTTGAAATGTTGAAGGGTGTCATCTAGTGTTTTTCTCAATTAGAAATTTGCACCTGATGCACCACAGAGTATACAGTAGAAATGTTGCTGCTCTGATGGTGGGTATTGATTTGCCTTTGTAAGCCTCAATTAATTATTCTATCCTGGTATTATTTATATACAGGAAAAATATTATTATTATTATTATTATTGTTGTTGTTGTTATTATTATTATTATTATTATTATTATTATTATTATTATTATTGTTGTTGTTGTTGTTGTTGTTGTTGTTGTTGTTGTTGTTATTTTCTTTATTTACTGCATGATTTTGTTCTCTCCAATTTCCAAGCTCTTTTCTCGTTTTTCTAAGCTGTAAATGATTTTACTTTCTTATATTTTTTAAAATAATAGTTTGTCCTAATGTTACCTTAAGTATATGTAAATATATATTTAACATTTTGAGTGTAAAACTCCAAATACTGGCTATACTTTATTAAATAACCCTTACTATATATATACATTGCATAACACTTGCTAAAATCTATATAAAATATTTGACATGTCCTATAGTTATGTTGTTACAGTTGTACTCCCCCGCTAAATAAAAAATAGCTTAAATTTTTACAGTCCATTGATTTCCTTTTCAATGGGCTGCAAAAATTCAGGCTAAAGCAATATAATTATAGGGCATTTCAAATATTATGTACATTTTTTTTCTCATATGTCATAGCATCGTCCGAGACGCGAACCCACAACCGTCTGCAACCAACTACTTGCTTGCAAGGCGGCTGCGATGACCTCCCGGCTAACAACGCTTGACAAATATTATGTACATTTGATTAAATTGCTTACCAATAAGTGATTGAAGTCCTTTATTATTAAACAGAGTACAGTTAGCCAAACTTAAATGAGATAAATTTGTATGATACCTATGGGCATGAAAAAAAATGAATTCAAATATTACATTATCATTAACTTAAATTAAAATATAAGTAATATATAATAATGTAATTAAATAAAAATCTAGGCTTATAATTAATTTTTAAGAGAAAAAAAAATCATAAACTTTTACGTCATTAAGATAAAAACTGTCTCCTATTTAAATAAATAATTTTGTTTCATAAATAGCAAGACAACCCAACTTTAATCATAGTACAATTAATAGTATGTTAGCATTAGATTTTTAAATATATTTTTAACACTATTTGAGATAGACCTTTAGATATCATATAAACATACAGTACTAAGTTATCCAAAAAAAATTTTTTTCCTTTATTAGTAGCAATTTTATTTCAATAAAATTACTTAATGTTAATGAATTGTATTTTAATATATATATATATGTGTGTGTGTGTGTGTGTGTTAAAATAAAATTCTTTACAAATAATAGATATAGAGGTATCTTCCAATTCATTTATATATAAATTAACCGCAATATTGTAATGGTGTATCAACTAAAACATATAAGCCATCATCTTGATAAAAAAGATTTTTAAAAATTTTGTACAAGCACTATAACAGTATATAAAACAAGAGTCTATTCATACATATTATTATGTAAGTTAATAATAATATAATACGGTTAAGTAAAAATAAAAATAATAAATAAATACTTGGTGGCACTTTGAATATTTATCATATTTATAAGCAAGTAGGTTCTAATCTCTAGACTAATTAATGTATACCTTATTTGTCTATAGTATTTTCCTGTTTTGCACATTTTGTCTATTCCAAACAAAAGCCAAAAATCCTCATGATATTAGTGAGATTTATTTATTATCACTGTGATGAATATTTTCTTTGACTGGAGAAATCTGGGCTCTTCAGTTGACTACTTCCAATACTGTTTTATCTATCTATATATTTAAAGTTAAAGTCACAAATTATTAAAAGTTAAAATAAAGCTCAGGCATTTCTTATGGTTCTCTGCACTACGTTATAATGCATAGTTTTACTAAGAATTTTATATAAAAAATATTTATTTAGCTATAAAAACTTTTGATACTGAGCAATGTTGTAAAAACATTGTAAAGTCAGTGGAGCTTGATAAACACTGATCATTGCCAGAAAAAAATGAGACAAAAAAATGTATTTGATGTCATTTTCAATAAAAGATTTCAATAATCACATAGAAGATTTTCAAATCTATCTGGTGTTGGAAATAATTATCTGAATTTAAGAAAGTTCTTATTTCTATAATAGGTAATTGTAGTTTTTTAAGAGTAAAATTAGTGACACATTGTTGATAATATAATCAGAGATTTCACAAACAGAGAAAAGATGTTTTCATTGTTAATCAATGTTGTTGTGCTGATATACAGATGATTAAAATTAATAATGAACTATTGTTTACATTAGTATTCTTACAATAAAAATAAAAAAGGACAAGTCCTGTTTATAAAAAGAGTATAACTTTTAATAAAAAATCTTGCCTTGAGAATAAAATATTTCATATTATGCAGTATCTCAAGTTTGAATTTTAATCTGAATGTGATATTTCTATTATGACTGCTGAACTACCAAATTTACAATGAATGTAAACCACATACTGTAAGAAACCAGAATACTAGGTCACTATTTATATAATTGTGGGCCATATAACACATTAATGAATAATTAACAAGATTTAATCAGATATCTGAAGAAGTTTCCAATAAAGATTTTATTGTGACTCTACTTTTTAGGCCTTTAATGAATTGGATACTTTTGCTTTGCTATATGACTCATGTATATTAGTTTCTAGTTAAGTAGTTATTGACAAAAATAATGAGAAGTTTATGCCCCTCATGCATCCTTACTTTACTATTGCTATATTCTTAAAGCATCTTAATAATTGTATTTTCAGAAAAGAATTTGTCATAGTAAATTGCAATTCAGAGAAATATCATTGAATAGCTGAGTCATTTGTGAGAATTTTTAATAACCAATTTGTATTACATGTCAAAAGACACTCTTCATCTAATTTGCAGACATATGTTGCAAATATATAATCTTCAATTTGAACTGTAGAATGTCTGATGTTATATGTATATTCCTATACATTTCATAAAACTTTGATGTGGAAATGGAAAAATGTAAATAAATTAAACATATGTTATATAATAATAATAATAATTGATCATGTATTTATGGCTGTTGAAATTGTTGAGAGTTATACTTTTGCTAAATCCTAAAGAGCAATGTGAAAAAATTGCTTATATTTTAATGAGCTTAGTTATCACTATATTGTAGTAATCAATGGGGAATAAGTAAATATACGACACATTTTTATTTTAATGGAAACATATCACCTTCAATCACTATCAATTTACTGTAGGATCATTGCTTTGTTTTATTTACTTTTTCTTAAATGAATCTTATGTGCTCCATATCATTTTAACAAATTGTATTATTTCATCCATCCATCAAAAATGTGACCTTTTTTTCTTTCCAGGTTAATCACAATCTTATTGCATTCAATTTTAAGAATTCAGACATCCATTCATTATCATATTTTTTAGCAATATGTGCAAACCAGCTTCATTTTGGTCTTTTGCTGCTTTCAATGACATTTATTTTTTATCATGTGTTTCACTTTTAATACCTCCTTCCTAATCCCAAAAAAATATTTCCATAAGTCACTGAGTATTTTGATGTCTTTATATTGCTCTTTTATTAAATGTCCAATTCTCAGATCTGTAGATAAGCACTGGAAAAGCACATTCACTAAAAATGTTTGTTTGAAGATTCATGACGATAGCATTTTAGTGGTAATTATATGTTGGATTAATTTCTTCAGCAAATATTAAATATTGAATGTCTTTGGGAAATTTAAAACTTTATTTAAACTTTCAAAATATATTCATCTATTAGTAATAGCATACAGATTAATATATAACACAACATTTCAAATGGTGTTATTCTCCTTTTTTCAAATGTTGCTGGCCTGATCAATGACATTCCCATGTTAGTACTGTCAAGAATAATGGCACTTAAAACATGTTATATACTAATCTGTGTGTTATTAGTTACAGCTAAATGTATTTTCAAAGTTGTGGACTTAATCAGTGAAGTACTGAATAGCTTCACGCTCTCAGATCTAACCGCTTCAGCTTCACCTATTTATATAGAAAGTAGGTTGAAGTAAAGAAGGGTTCCCCTCTTTTCTTCCAATGTGTAAGCTTATGGTTAAGACCTGTAGAGGTCCCTACCTTCGCATTTTCAACTGCACATGCTTTAGGTTTATTATCTTAGTAAATATTACTTATGTAATCAATGTGCGTTAAATAAATTTATATTAAAGTTTTTCTGTATGAGTATTCAAAATTGTAAAGGATTATCCAGAAGTACAACAGACTTTTGTGCATTATAAAAATTATTTTATGAATGAAAGTATTGGAAATATAAGTATGTGTATGAAAATTTTACATAGTTTAATAATAAACAGTACTCACCATTATGCAATAATAGTTTTATCAGTGTATGTATAATCATGAACCAAATGAATGAATTATATGCCTTTTGTATGTGCATATGAGATGGATAATAATTCATATGTTTTTCTTATTAGCTCCTTGCCTTTTATTAATAGTAATATCATTTTGAGGCAACTTTACATGGATATTATAGTAGTTTTATATATGTTTAATCCCACCATGAAAGACAGTGTGGCTCATTCATTCATTGGCATCATCTGCATATAGTACTAGGTGCTCATTTGTATTTTTGCTAGTCCATATAGAGTATATTTTGGTATACATCCACAGGCATGTTCAGCTTTACAATTC
The DNA here is from genome assembly GCA_028023455.1 of Epiperipatus broadwayi. NCBI lineage: Eukaryota > Metazoa > Onychophora > Udeonychophora > Euonychophora > Peripatidae > Epiperipatus > Epiperipatus broadwayi. The sequence goes on from JAQFVV010006315.1 coordinate 658,108, forward strand.
ATTATTAGTTTCATTATAATTTATTTTTAATTTAAGGTATATTATCAGTGTCGAACGCAGTTATTTTCTTGCCCCAACATAGATATTGTTAATGTTATAAGTGTCTTATATTGCATAATATTTGTTACTATCATATTTATTTATAAAGCTTCTCCATACTGTTTTTGATTAAGAAAAGTATATATCTTCTAGTGGCCTGGACAAAGGCATAGAGGTTGAAAATAAAGATTGTATTTGATAAATAAAAGAACTATTGGATAGTAAATATAACTTATGTGATATAATTATAGAAATGGTTTTAAAAAAGGTATACCAATGTATAAAGTTATCAATATTTGTAAATATAGTATAGTAGATTAAAAGAAATAATAATTACTGTAAATAAATATTTTATAATATGGATTATTATATGTCGTAAATAAATATTTTTACTATTAATTAAATGTTATGACATCACTGCATTTACACATCTATTTATCAAAAAATCTACTTTAATAATGTTTGCATTAGTAATTATTTTTAAGAGTACATTTCAATGGTCAGATAGTATTTATACATTCATTTTGCTTAATAATGATTTACTTATTCTATCTGAATTTCTAGATGTTATATTCCTTACTTCATTTCAAATGCACTTGTTATATAGTTGGCAGCATAAAAGATGCCCTTGCTGTCTTCTATATGATTTTGATATTGCTTATTAAAATTTTGCATTAGAAAATGTAAGATTTCTATATTTTGTGGTTAGAAGTGAAGTACTTATATTTAAATAATTGTAAAGTATTTAGAAATGTTTTTCAAATTACCAATTATTTATTAGTTAAGTATTTGAGTATTGTGTTGTATTTCATTTCTATTTTCTTAAAAATAGTAAGATTCCAAAATAAATTAAAAGAAGTGTCAAATATCCATGTCTACTTTAAATAATAATTATTAAATTTTTGTTAAGAAGTTAAAATATTACCATTAACATTTTGTTCCAAGCGCATTTTATTCTGAACTTGAACTCTGAGACCAAGATATTTAAAATTGAAAAGAACCTATATTTGAGATCAAGATATTTAAAATTATCAAAGAACTATATTTGAAATAAAGATATTTAAAAAACTAAGATAAGGTATTTTGAATGATAAAAGAAACTTATATTTTAATAATTATATTTAACCATGATATTGTCTACAAGAGGACTCAAATTCTGATGTCTTAAAAATCCGTGTTATATGGCGCCTGTTCATGTAACCTTTGATTGTTAATCATTGACTCTTTGTTTGGTTCATTTTCTGTGACCAATTGATTGTTGGATTATAGAGTATGGTTTTTGGCATGCCAAGATGGAGGTCAGAGAATTAGATAAGTGTGATACCAATGTGACTATCAAGTTATAAATCATCTATTAGTAGAAATTTTAATTTCAAAATTTTAGGAAAATTTATCTTTATGCTAATGAATCTAGTTTTGCAGGTGTTAATCTTTCAATTACATTAATTAAATCTTGTATTATGTTTATAAAACCTGTACTCATTAATGGTAGATATTATTAATAAAATGTTAAATATTTATCACTATCCTAATATTACAGTCAATTTTACAAAAAAAAAAAAATCATTCATAGATTTTTCTGTTTATAATGGCAATGTATTAGTTTAAAATGTTATATTAGTATTTCTTTAGTTTTATAATATTAATAATTTATTAAGTTATGAGTTTAAAAATATATAAGGATATATTGTATATCTGGAGAATCCAAAAGATTGATATAGCTATGTAAAATAGCTATATAAATTGTTTTAAATCTAAGTAATTACAAGTACTGGCATTACTAAGATAAATTGTTGTTTTGTTGTGGTTATATATTCTGACAGATGCAATATTGTGTGGATAACTTATTTATATGCTAAATATTGGAAAACTATTTTAAAGAAGTTTTGCATAAAAATTTGATATTAGTTATTTTGTTGTTAAAAAATTGAGGAAATAAAGGATATTGAAGAATTAGATGAGGAATAAGTATGGCTTATCCTACTAATCAAGATCTGTTGTCATTTATGAAAGAAATGAGTAGGAAAATTAATAGTCAATTATCCAAATGAAATAAATAAGTAAAAGATTAAGCTATAAAATTGATAATCAAACTAGAGAGATAAAAGAATCACAGGACAATCAGTTAAAAGAATTGAAAACAATTTCAGATAGCAGAACCCTAGAAGTAATAGTCTCAGATTCAACTCCTAGTAAAAATAGAAAATCCTCAGGAGATCCATTTAGTTGATTCAAAAGAAAATTACCAAAAGAGAATTTTAAGGAAATGGGATCTATGCAGAGAGAAGTATTTAAACATCTAATTATGAATTTCAGTTGTTGAAGATGAATTATAAGCAAGTAGGGAACATTTTTGGTAAAAAATTTAAATTTGAACAGAAAAATAAATTAAAAAGATACAGAGTAGAAAAATATGTAGATATATTAAAAAGACCAAAATGCAAATTTAAAAATATGAATAAAAAAGAATAGGTATTAGAAAAAAATTTTGCACAGTATCAAATGAATCAATACCTAAGTGAGACAGAATATGAAGATATTAAAGTTAAGTCAATAGAAATTTTAGGTAGGTCTGAATTAGAGATCAAATTATTAAGAAAAACTTGTATCAAAATGAAATATAATGTTAAAAAAATATCAAAAGAGATAAAAATAAAAACATTTAAGTCCTATGAGATTATGAGGAAGAATTATGTTTTACAAAAGTTAAATGGTTTCAAAATTAAGCATTACAATATAAGAAAGTTAATATATCAACCTTTTTTTTTAGCTAAAACATTTTCATATGCAAAAATAAAATTGCAAAATGAAAACAAGTTTTACAGAGAAAAATTTATTAAATAAATCTAATATTAATGAAACATTATCTTGAGGTGCTAAGATAAAGTACAAAATATCTGTTAGGCATCCCCTGGTAATCAATGTTATGTCAGAAAGAAATGATAAAACAAAGAAGAAAATCAAGAAAAAGAATTGAGTTTACATATAATGCACACAGCTTAAAGCTCATCCCATCAGTGGATTAAATATAAAAATTTTGGCTGTCTTCTAGTGTTAAAAATTATTTTATTTAATAATGGAATAAGTATAGCTAAAATTGGCTAATGAAAAAGATGAAATAACTAATAAGAAGAGTAGAATTGGTGGTTAAAATTAATAAAAAATAAAATGTATGCTTGCTATAATATATATATATTTTTTTTTATTGGAAGGAATAAAAATGTAACCATATATTTAACCTGTGGGTTAAATATATGTTTTAAAGCATTAAATTTTTTTTATATAAGATTATAAGTAAATTTTTTTATCTGTACTATTAAAATAAATATGTTAAATTATATATTTCAAATAGTATTAGTTAAAGTAATTCAATTATCCAATCTAATTATCAGTTATTTAAAAAGTTATCGTAGATTGTTTAATATTTTTAAAACTAAAGAAGTGTTAATCTAGAGTTTATGTTTCAAATTGATTTAATAGATAAAGTTGTTTTGTGCTGCCTGAACTGGTTAGTTAATTTTGTTAGGATTTTTAGTCATTGCTTTTTAAAATAAATAATTTTAGAGTAATAGTTATGATTTATTAAATATCAATTTATGTGATAGTACTTAAAATTAGAGTTTAAAAATAATAAGTATAACTGACTGAGATTAGTATTAATTTTTTAATTAGTTTTAAATATTAGTTAGTAACTAATTTATTTTCATTGCATTAAGAAATGGCTATATTTAATGTGTGTGCACACATGAATGTTTAAAGCATGCAGATGTAATATTAGAAGTTTGAAAAAAATTATTTAAATTAATCATATTTTAAAATTAGTTACAATTAGTTTTTAAATATTAAAAAATAAGCTTTTAAATAATGCAAATGAAAGAGTAAAAATGGTATTTGAATAAAAAGAATAGTTAATTTGTAAATAAATACATAATTTTTATTAGTATTAAATAAATCATTTATTGTAATAATTAAGCTGTAATTTAAGTTTTTTTTTTCTAGATATCACAAGACTGAATTATCTGGATTTAAAATGCAAGGTCAAAGTCAGATCAATCAAAGGCAATAATGTGTTATTAATTTAACTATTATAATGTAGACCTGTAAATCATTGGTTTGATAAAAAATACAGTAAAAATCTGGAATGTATAGAAAATGAACACCCACTAATATAAAATAGACACACTTCACTTAAAATCTGCACTTCGAATTTTAACTTTATTTTAGTTTTGAAATAAATTGTTTGATTTCTACTTGAGTATTTTTAAATCAATGTTAAAGATTAAAGTTTTATTTTTATTATCTTTATATTAGAGTAAAGAACTAGCAAGTCATCCAGGCAGTATTTCTTCTGAAAGCATATGTTCTACTGATTTATCAAACAATAATTTAAAAGATGCTAAACAATTCTAATGTATTTTAAAAGAAGTCAAAGGAAAAGGAAAGTCACATAAGGAAAAGTATGTTATTTCATTATTATATAACATTAGTTAAATTCTGAACTTTGTTATAAGACTATCTCTGGCATATTTTAACTAACTTTCAATTAGTTATTAATACCAATTATTATTACTAAAAATAGTCAATCTACTTATTTCAAGCTCAGATATAGAATGAATTTTTATAAAAGTATTAAGTCAATAAAAAATGGAGTAGTGACAATTATTTAAAAGTGTATTATAAAATTATCACAAAGGACAAGTTTACGGAAACCAATCATTTAATTATTATAAGAAAAAGACTATATTCAGAATGTTTCATGCTAAAACAAATAATACAGCTATTCATCTCAAGTTTACTTATTCATTTATTTTTTTAAATATTTTTTAAATGAGCTGATTTTTTCAAACATATTATATATTTAAAAAGAGAATAAATGTAATTTAAATTTACAGCATTTGACTTATAACAAAATTTCATAAAGAGCAATTTTAAATAAAGAATTATCACTGTTTGTTGCTCCGCTGATTTTCATTGCCATTGAAGATGTGTTTTTAAAAAAACTATGTGCTATTTTAATCATTTGCCATCAGATCCTGTTGTTTTTACTTGTGAAATTTCACTCAAACATTTTCTCAAAATATTTCTAGATATATGTGTCTGCTCTAGCTTATTTAAGAAGTGCATATGGATTTCTGTATTACTTCAAGAAAAAAAAGTGTTGAATAGAGAGTTTTCCTTATAAAAAAAAGAAATGAACTTTTAATCTTTTAAAAATAGTCTTATAGTTATTATGTATATATTTTTGTTTATAATTATAGCCATATCTTATATATTATGATTATTATTAATTATGATATTATACATATGTTTATACAAACAGTATTAAAGAAAAGGAATCAGTAAGACACATGGTAAAAGGCTTAGTTTATATGTCGGTTTTATTATTCCAGAGTGTTTCTGAATGAATATTCAAAATTATAAATGTTTGTACCCAGGGATGTCTTTTGTAAATTATGAAAAGCATTTTATCAAACTATTGTAAATATCAGTGTACATGTAAGAGTTTTACAATGTTTATAGAGTGGTGTCACCATTATGCAATAATAGTTTTGTCAGTATACATATAATCTTAAACTGAATAAATAAATTATATGCCTTTTGTATGTATGTGCAAGATGGACAACTATTCATGTGTTCATTATAATCAACTACATGCCTTTTACTATTAGCAATATCATTTTGAGGCAATTTTAAGTAGATTTATAGTACTTCCATGTGTTTAGAGCATCTATGAAAGAGAGTGTGGCTCATTCATTCATCAGCACTGCCTGCACATAGTACTGGATACTCATTTGTATTTTTTCTAGTCCATATTTCTCTTATCGACTATGCCTAGAAAGTCAATATTAGATATTTTGATGTATATCCACAGGCATGTTCAGCTTTACAATTCATTATTAGCTCAACTATTTTTTTTTTAATTTAAAGTATATTATCAATGTCAACCATAGTTATTTCCTTTCCCCAACTTAGGTAGTGTTAATGTTATAAGTGTCTTATATTGCATATTTGTTGTTATTGTATTAACATTTATTAAGCATCTCCACACTAATTTTCAATATGGTTTTTGATTAAGAGAAGTATATAATATCTCTTAGTAGTCTGTATAAAGATATAGTGTTTTACTTTATAGTTACTGGTTGGAAATAAAGATCATATTTGATAATTAAGAGAACTATTGGGTACAAAATATAACTTTTGTCATAAAATTGTAGAAATGGTTTTTAAAAAGGTACACCAATTTATAAAGTTATAAATATTTGTAAATATAGTATAGTAGGTTAAAACAACTAATAATTTTCACAAATAAATATTTTATTATATGGATTATTATATATTGTAAATAAATATTTTTACTATTAATTAAATGTTATGACATCACTGCATTAACACATCTATTTATCAGAAAATCTACTTTAATAATGTTTGCATTAGTAATTATTTTTAAGAGTACATTTTAATGGATATATAGTGTTTACACATTTATTTTGCTTAATAATGATTTACTTATTCTACCTGCATTCCTAGAAGATAAATGTTATATTACTTATTTCATTTCAATTTATATAGTTGGCAGCATAAAAGATGTCCTTACTGACTTCTATATTATTTTGATATTTCTTATTTAAATTTTGCATTAGAAAATATAGGATTTTTACATTTTATGGTTGGAGTGAAATAATTATATTTAAATAATTGTAAAGTATTTAGAAATGATTTCAAGTTATCAATTATATATTATGTAAGTATTTGAGTATTCTGTTCTATTTCATTTTTACTTTCTTAAAAATACTATGATTCCAAAATAAACTAAGAGAAGCATCAAATATTCCATGTCTAGCTTAAATAATAATTATCATATTTTTTGTTAAGAAGTTAGTATTACCATTAACATTTTGTTCCAAGTGCATTTGATTTTAAATTTGAACTCTGGGACCAAGATACTTAAAATTAAAAACCTATATTTGAGATCAAAATATTTTAAACTTGCAAAAGAACTTATATCTGAGATCAAGATATTTTAAAATTATCAAATAACCTTTATATAAAATAAAGATATTTTAAGAACTAAGATAAGGTATTTTGAATGATAAACGAAACTTGTATTTTAATAATTATATTTAATCATGGTATTATCTCCAGAGTACTCATACTCTGGTGTTTTAACAATCCATATTATAAGGTACCTGTTCAAGTAACGTTCAATTTTTAGCCAGTGACTGTTTGGTACATGTTCTGTGACTGATTTGGTTACAATATATATATATGATACTAACACATATATTTTATTAGTGATTGAACAATGAATAAGTTGTGTTATGATAGTATACACATGTTTTGATTCCCATTTGTATAAAACGATATACTATTTTATTAACATTTTCTATATTATTTATATTTTGACTACATATAAGGAAAAAAATTATTATATTTGAAATAAGACTTATCACATCATTGAATAAATTTTGTCATGCACTTAAAAAAATCTTTGCCTAGTTTTAATCATTCTTTGGAGGAAAGTTTGTTTTGCTTCAATAAAAAATTTGTTAAAAGCCACAAGCTGAAAATCATTATTTGTTATATAACTTATATAAAAATGTGTACTCATTATATTTTATAAATTCCCTTATTATGGGGAAAAGAATTGTTAAAAAGAATACATGTTTATCTATAATTAGCATAAAAAAAAATTTGGGAAAATTTGAAGAAGTTTTAATAGTAAAGTTAGTAAAAATGAAAGTAAGAATATTAAAAAATAGTTTACTATAGTGGTACAACTGCCATAACTTAATTAATTATATTCAGGGCTTGTTATTCTTCCAAACTAACTTATTACATGAAAATAAATATAAACACTCTATTAAAATGTCATAGAGACTGAAAAAATTTCATTTAAAAATGTTCTATATGATTGGTTTGTTAAGTTCTTTATTTTTCCTATATGACAATAAATTGAATCCATTATTGTTAGGACATATCTTTCATAAATTAATCATATTCTATAAGTATTTTATACTAAACTTAGCTCTTGTTTTAATGAAATTAGAAACCATTTATGTAAATCCATTACTAAGTACTGTGATAGGTTAACTAAATTTGTTCAATTCAATTGTCCCTTATAACATTAGGCATGCAAATAGACTCAAACTCTGATATAAGCATGGTCAGTAAGAATTGGTGTATGTATGAATCTGATCTAAGCTTAAGTGATTCACTTAAGCTTTTAAAATTGTTACTGATGGGTGAGTGCATGAAGATTTATAATGGTTATGAAGATTATGAAAGGTTAATTTCCTTCTGCACAATTACAGATCCCATTTATGTTATAAAGAAATGCAGTATTAATTTATTTCATGGAATGTAGGATTATAATTAGACAACGTATTGAATCTTTTAGAAAAAATGTCCACTACAAAAGAAATTAACTGCTTTGGAAGAAGTTAAATAAATAGACTTTAGCACTACCACAATCTTTAATACTTTTTTCTACTTGTTTTTTTATTTCTTCTTGTATAGAATTGTTTTACTCATTTATAAATGCTTTCTTATGGTATGATGCCTAAGAAATAATAATTACTTGGATAAAACAAAAAAAAGGTAAAAATTATAAGCCATTCTAATTTTTTTTTTTCTATTTAAACATTTTTACAAATTTAATTTTTTGTTTTTACTTTAACCTTTGTATTTTATATCACATAAATTAAATTTAGTTTATATCTATTTAATTGAACATATATACTTTTAATTTAAATTTAATTTTTAAAAATTTTCAACTATTGTTATTATTATTTTGTGGCAATAAAAAATGTGTACATTCATAAGGAAAGATAATAAAATTAATATAGTTCATCACATAGGCAGGTTATATTGCAATGAAGAATCAGAAGGTAGTAATGTGGACTTCTCCAAGGATCTTTAGCTCTATCACTATCTAAATCACAAAGAATGTTTTTAATTATATCTGTAATCAGTAAATACTTTGTTAAATCCATTATTTACAATAAAAAGTAACAAATTGTTTTTTCTCTTCACTAGTAAAAATTGCAATTATAAATATGCAACTTTTTTCGCATGCGTTAGTGAAGCTATAATTATACTATAATGTGTAATAGGTCTGCTTAGCGCTTTCGAGATTTAATGTTCGAATCTCATACTCATAGCTTTGAGAATGGAGACTCATGATTTATTGTACACATATGCAAATGAGTTTGAATTTTTAATTAGTTAGTCCATTGTTTGGAGAGAGCAAAGCATGCCTCTCTTCTGTTAATGGCACTGAGATCATTTGCTATGTAAAAAGCTTCTTTAACTTTTCTTTTGGCATCACTCTTCTCGGTACAAATTATTTGGGCAGAACTGGGTTTGAATACATTGCCTGTAGCTGCTTGATGGTCCCAGAATACCGATGTTCCTTCATTTTTATTTTTAACCCTGTTGAATGCATACCTGTGTTGGTAAATTCTTGTATTTCTAACCCTCATATAAGTATGTTGAAATTTCTATAAAAATTCATTAAAAAATGAGATATCTTAAACGGATTTTATCCAGAGGATTCATTCAAATCTTTAAAACTGAAAATTTTATATGCTTTGGTTTTTCTGTAAAAACAATTAAACAAAAGAGTCAGAATGTGCAAAACCATGCATGTTTCCAACTTACATGGATTAAAATAAAATAATTCTATGTTTTTACTTGTGACATTTCATATTTAAAGCCATGACTTTCCTTGTAATTAAATTATTTTAACATCCTCTTCTCCCAAATTGTGAACTTAACCTTAGATGCATAACATTCATCCAGACATTTTTATATAGAATATTGTCCTAATTTTTTTATTTTATGTGTGTTTATTATTGTTTTCCCCTTAAAAAATTCCTCTTGCTAAATTTCATTTATATATTTCATTGTATTTTAATGTGTGCAAAAAGTCACATTCTAAAAAATGATATGGTGGTTTAATTAAATTACACTTTTGAAATTTACATTTCAAAAAACATGGATAATTAGAAATGAAAAACATTACGTTTATTATATTCCTGTATTTGAAAAATGGCCCACATATACATCTGAATGGATATTTCATAGATTGGTTTGTCCATCGTTTAAAATTTTCATTTTTTTTATCTCTTTGATTTTTTTCCCCCTTTAACAGTGTTAGAATAACCACATTCATTTTCGACTGATTATTAATGAATTTTATTATGTAATTTTAGAAATCCAACAATAACTTTATAGAATTTTATTTCTATAGTTTTGTTTTATTTTTTTATTGTTAGATTAACTTTTTATAAATTATTGAGATTTTTTCATTACAAATTATTTCCATTACTAATTATTTTAGACATATTCAATTATAATTTCTTTTATTCATTTGAAAAGAAGTAATATTTCTTATTGGTTCAATAAAAATATTTTAGAACATTTAATATTAAATACAGATTATAAGTAATCAATGTCAAACTTGTTAATTCAAAAAAAAAATATTATTTAACATAGATATATTTTAATAAATATTTTATATATAGTAAAATTTAATATTTATTCTAAAATTATGTTAAAATTAAAATTTCATGGGTACAAGAATAACTTTTGAGGAGGGGTGATACATATGGCTATTTATTATTATAGTTCTGATATTTTTTGCAGAATGGTTAATTAATATAGACTTGGATTACTGATTATGTTATTTATCTATCAATTATTTTATCAAATCTAGAATTTAGAAAGCAGATCAATTACTCACCTCATTTCTCTTCTTTTAATATGTTCCTTTCTGAATTATATAATTAAGAGATAAACCATATTAATCTGCAGTTGTCTTCATTCTGTGATTTTATTAGTTTCTAGGTATTCTATATGTTCTGGATCAATTCTCAACTGAGAAGTGTGTTTGGTCAGTTAAATGGAACTATTTCCATGTCCACTTCAAGTTTAGTACAGTTGTATTTTAAGATCAAATCTCCACTGAGTATGTGAACAATTTTTTTTATAAAAAAAATCAGTTTGAACTAAGTGAATGAAATTGTTAAATCCTAAATCAGCTGACAGAATGCTCAAATATAATTACTTTCTGAATAATTTACTACACAATTACTTTAATGAAATTATCGTGTTCAGTCCCCATTTTCATGCTCAAAAATCATACAACTTCTGAAGCAGTAGATGAATATAGACAAATATTAATTTTTATTAGTTTTTTAATATATATATATATATAATTCTTAAATATTCAAAGACAAAAAAGTATAATTTTACAATATTTTGATAGCATCTATGTTTTATGAGACTTATTTTAATTTTAGAAACATTTATTGGTATGCTACGAAAAATATTTCAAAGAGAATAGTATTCTGTTTGTTAACTAATGAAAAATTATCTGAAAAAATATGTCTCATACTGAATAAGTAAATAGCGGTTTTCTAAAAGACTTTTAACATCCTTATAATATTCGGGAGAGGAATGATATACTTGAACATAAGCATTGCAATGAGAGAGTACACCCATATTTAACTGTGTGATTTATGCCATATATATATATATAAATGCATGAATATTTATGCCATATATATATATATAAATGCATGAATACCGTCTACACTTAATATTAATATCAATAACAATCAATAATCTCAATCTATAGTGAAACCAGCCTCCTTTTTACAATTTATACTTATATCATTTCTTTAGTCATTTCTTAATAAACTTTAAGACCAAAATGTTATCTCTATTATAAATTCATAAACAATTAATTAACTATAACTAAATCAAAACAATAGACAACTCACTAAATAAATTAATTTAATTAATACATCAAAACGATTTTCATTCTAGATAGAATATTCTCCAGATACATATTTAAAAATATATCACGTGATAATAAATGTTCTATAGCAATATACATCTTCTAGTGATCATCACTAGAAATAAACTCATGAAAAAATATTTTTATAAACGTTTTAAAATACTTTAAATATATATACTTTAATAATATATCTTCACATTCATTTTTCTTAACCACTTTTCTATAATAAACTAAATAATACATATATATATAATGAAGAAAATATAAAAGTAATAAAATATAATGAAAATAAAAAAAAAAATTATGAAACAATATATATAATAAATTATATATAAATGCATTCTATAAAAGTAAAAACAAAATAGGCACCGTTAAGCAATTGGAAATTTTAATATATATGAATATATATTTAAATATATATGTGTATGTAGATTTAAAATTTAAATAAGATATTAAGTAATTGTTTGGTTGATTATAGATAAATAGTTAAGAAAAACTAAAAAGATGAATAAGAAGATATATTATTAATATATATTTAAAGTATTTTAAAAGGTTTATAAAAAGATTTTTTCATGAGTTTATTTCTAGTGATGATTACTAGAGGAGGTATATTGCTGTACAGCATTTATTGTCACGTGATATATTGTTAAATATTGCATCTTGAGAAGATTCTATTTAGAAGGAAAATCAGTTTGCTTTATTAATTTATATATTAGTGAATTGTCTATTATTTTGATTTAGTTAATTCATTGTTTAAGAATATATATAAACAGTAGACTACAATTAAATAAATCTAATTAAATAATATGTTGATATGTGGAATTTTAGTCTAGTTGGTCTGGTATTCAAAAATTCTAACATATATGATGAAGTGTAATGTAATAAATCTGGTCTAATGTTTTATATTATAATAAATGAATGATTTGTTTCTTGAGAACTCACATGAAATTCATTGAATGATGTTTAAGACTTTAAAGCTTATATATGCCATATATTATGCTAAAGATTTGTGGAAATTTATATTATAAAATACTATGTAGGGTGTTTAAATGTATAATCTCTTCCATTTACTATACATAAATAATGTGTAAAGCCATAAGCTGCTAAAATCTAAATCACTAAGCAAGCAAAAGTGAATGGAAGAAATCATAGGTCTAAATATATTATATATTCTTTAAAAGTGAATACATATTAATTAGAGTATCTATACATATTGCACAGAATAATGGATTAAGAGAAGAAATGTAAAAAATATCTCTTGAAAAAGTAAAATCGTTAATTCTATTTATCTGTTGACAATGTAATTAGAAATGATTACAATGAGATGTGAAAAATCTGATAATGGAATGAGCAGAGACAATCAAATGACATAGTCAAAGACAGATTCTAACTCCATATTTTGCTAACAATAGTTTTTTGCTTTACAATTGTATTGCATCATGAAGTTCAAAGAAGTTTCAAGCCTTCAAAAAGTTTTTCTATTGAAAGCTAATATGATATTATGAAGTTTAATAAGAACTGGATATAATTTTTTCTAAAATAGTGAGTACAAAAAAAAATCTTCAAATCTATTTCTTTAATAATTGTTTTCAATTCATGAGTTTTTAGGAAGGAATAGCAAAATGTAACTAGTTCCTATTTGAACCATCAATAGAAATTTTAATATATGCGTAAAATATGAAGGGATATGAAATCATTACATAATAATAAATTTTAAAATTAGCTAGAAGTTCATATAATGTAAAAGATTGTGGAATGTTTTATCCAAATAACACAACAATTAATATTTTACAAGAAGAAATTTTTTTTATCACACTATTCAAAAATGTGAATAAAAGGCAATGTATGGGGACTGAAAATAATAATACTAAATGATGGACTCAAAACTCATTGGAGTTTTATGCTTTTCTCACCAGAGAAAAATTGGCATCATATTACAATCATTTTTTTTGCTATAATTATATTGATACACATCTGACCAATTCATATTAAGATATGATTTTAACCTTTTGCTAATAATAGATAAATATCTAAATACTGACAAATATATGATGATCAGTAAGCTTAGCTATGGACTAGCTAACTGAAGCCAAAAATTAAAATCTACTTACAATTTAAAAGAATCCAATATTTACTTAATCCAGATTCAAGCACAAGTCATGGTAATTTGGAAATTTAACATTTTCTAAATGTCAATATTTTTATAGCAATCACAATTCAACAAAACATACATTGAATGAAGTGGTATTTTTGAGTGGAGCAAAAGAGTTTTAATATATTGAATTTTATTTACATTTGCACTCTCTTTAAATATTGTGTTTTAATGTAAATCTTTTTTATAGATGTATAGTATAAAGTTCAGCATATTATTATTTAAAGATTATTAATCTTTTATAATGGTGAGAATTTTTTTCCTACATTTTTATAAGATTAAGTTTTGTTTTGCTGAATTTTAGATATCCAGATACATAGTCTACTTTGAAAACATAGATGTAATACTCAAAATAGTGACTTAATTAAATCTAATATATGATCTATATATATATATATTAGCAAAAATCAAATATTTAATGAAAGAACTTGTAAGCAGTTTTAAGATCAATGTTTCATAATTATGAATCATAAAAAATATTTGTTATATCATGAACAAATGAAACACTGTTTCATTATTTAAACTTTAAATTAGTAATATTTCTGATAGTTAACAAAAAGTCAAAGTTTTTTATCTCTCTGAAATAATGAATTTAATATATGTATGTGCATGGCACATTAATTTATAGTTTCACAACTTAAACCAAATACTTTAAACCATTTTCATCATCTCTCATCCCTGATAAACTGCAGTCTCAGATATAGAGAGAGAGTTAGACAACCTAATAAGTATTTAGTCAATGGTGAAATCAATTGCATATCATAAATAAACATAATCTATTTTATATGGATATCTTAACTGTACTAGTGTTCATTTCTATTTGTATGGATTAAAATTAATAGAAATGTACTCTCTCATGTGAACTTGATTTTGAAGAAATATTAAAAGGAGGCTATATTTATATCTGCTATGTAGTTGATTTTATCCTTGTCTAAAATCTTCGCTAGATTTGTTATCTTCATGTAAATCTGAGGCTGCAAATATAAATGGTCATTTTGTATTTGCTTGATAATCTATCAATGACAGTAGTGGCAAAAATAATTTAACATCCTTCTCTAAAAGTTGTCAAAATTAGAAATTATATATATATATAATTTTAGAAACTTCTGTATCTAATAATACTATATATAGATTAAATATTTTGTGGTTTATTGTATAAACAAATTAAAGTGCTTTTATTTAAATAAACTAGGAATGTGTTTTCTTAACAATGTTACTAAGGAAACTATCAATTTCCATTCATAGTCCTCAACGCTAAACAACTTTTTTCTCTAGTTTCTAATAAAAGACTTGAGTTTAATATAGAATTAAATAAAAAGCTATTATTGGAAACTAGAGCAAAAAGTGTTTTAGCTTTGGAAACAAAAGTGTTGATTGATAGTTACCGTAGCATCACTGCTAAAACACATTTCTAGCTTCTTTATATGTAAATGACTCTATACTTTAAAATGTTTATATTATATATCTATTAAAATATTTAATTCATCATATACAACTGTTTGGAGATGAATTATTATTCATGGATCTTAAAAAAAGGTTGTAAATCTTCTGAAGTTCTCATGCTTATAAAAATAGTTGTATTGGTTAAAATCCTTATAACAACTTTAATTAGAAATGAAAGAGGATTTTTATTACTTTATATTTCTAAATTAAATTTAAGACAAAAAACTCTATTAACTAGATTAAAAAGTAGTTTCCAATATGACATTTTAATTTGTTTTAATATATATATAAACAGCTAGATAATGTATTTATTGATGAGAAAAACTTTAAGTGGTCAATAAAATATTAATTTATCCATAATGATAAATTGTGATATATTGTAAATATATATATAAAGCTGCTTTAATATTTCAACCAGCAGAATGGTTTTCATCAGAAAGCGCAGCAAAATGACTATTTCCAGAATTATATATATATATATCATCCCGCATCAACCCACTGCTTCAGTATAAAATATTGTATGGTTTAGTTTGAAGTGAAAGCCTTAGGTTATGATTGGGGTTGATATGGAAGCATACTTTGTATAACTACTACTAAAAAAATGTTATTCATGTATCAATGCCAGCAAACTCTGGAGTTTGCCTTGCATCTTGTTAATTATAGAAAAGCATCATTTAATGTGTTTGCGAACAGTTGCCTTTATTGTGAAAATTTTTAAGCTACTAACCTGCAAGCATATTGTACAGCAAATTTTTAGAAAGATTAAAGTTTTTAAAATTATATATGCATCAATTCCAATTCAAAACTATATATATTCAATTGGATTTTACAAGATAATGGATTACAACAGTCTGATCCATAATGTATCTATGGACTTACAATAAAAGTAAATTTTCATAAAAGAAAATCATTAATTTTACTAATATTATTTTTAAAGCTAAAATAGCTAATTTCTTGAACAAAAATTGATTTAGTCATTTCACATCTTTCTAGAACATTTTAAAAGAAATACAAATAATTAAAAATATAATCTTTTAAATCGATGTATATTTTTTATATCGTAATGATAATACTTTAGAGATAACACAATTCATATCATTTAACTTCATTGTATAATTTATTCTATCAACGTATTTAAGATTCTACACATATGCAATTTTATATTAAAATAGCTACTTACAGTCTTAACAGAAGTTTGTGGGTGCCATCTGGTATTTGTTATGACTTTTTAAAATATAATCTTGATGTGGTTATTCTTTTTGATATATTGATTACATTTTTTATTTTAAATAGAAATTTACTCTTCATTTCACTTTCCTTTCTCTAACAAACTTTATTAAAAAGATCGCTACTTTTTAAATTATATTTTTTCTTCTTGTTCCTTAATATTTCAATACTAATATGTATATTGAGCTGTGTAAGTATAAAATGACCTAATAACAATTGTTCAAGTCATATTAACAGCTAATTTTCTTTTTAAACTTCCAGAAGAAAGCAGTCATAAACTACTGTTGCATATTACATTGAAAATCATGAATTGTATAATAAAATAGAATGTCAATATTATGCTTTAAAATGTGAATCTTGTAAATATCAGCACTGCAGACTTATATGATATGATTAAATTAAAACCATTTGGATGTTGAACTGACAATGTTTTCATGTAGAAAGAATATTTGAAATTTCAAAAAATAATAATTTTGGAACCTGGAATATGAAATTTAAACAAAAAAAAATAAATCTTGATGTAATCAATATGGAAATAAATCTTACACATTGATATTTTATGAATTAATGAAATAATGTAAACAATACTAAAAGGCTTTATATCAAGAAAATATAGTCAGAATGAATAAATGGTATGAACTTCATTAACAGGAAAAATATTGCAAGAACTTCAACAGATTAATTTTGTGAGTTTGTGAAATTCATCCTTTAATTAGAACCATATTTTGATCCAATCAATTTAATAACATTTATTACTATCTACTTTTATAGATGTAATATTAATTTCTAAGTATTGGATGGTAGCGCATATTGAAAATTTTGTTAATATTCCTTTTGGTATCAATAATTGTTCTATATTCTTAAATGTGAGTTTAATATTTGTGGAGATAATTGCTATGATGTCTGGAGAATATATTTATATATTATTAAATTTGTAATACAGAAATTTGCTTTTATATTAAAAACTAGAAAATTCTTTGAAGAGAACTGTTATTTTGGATTATTATGATACCTGAGATTGGCTAATCAGTGTCTTGTATTAATGCAACATAGATGTTCTCTGAGATATGATAAAATATTTCTGGTAATATTTGTTGTATCAGATCTACAATGTCATTGTTAGCTTAATTCTTTCAATTTTATCAGAAAAAGGATAATTTATTCACAAATGCATTGTGTAATAAAGTCTTCTGCTGGCATTTTTTTTTTTTTTTTTTTTTTTTTTTTTTTTTTTTTTTTTTTTTTTTTTATAAATTAATAATAAAAAAATATAATATTTTAAAGATTTAAATTTTTTATAGATACTCTATCCATTCCACACTTAGATGTATTCACAACATTTTCCTTAAAGAACTTTAAGGTTATTTTTTAAAAAATATATAATGTAAGATATCATTTTTTGCTATCTATGTTATTCTAAGCATGCTCAAATGCATTATTATTTTACCTTATGTGTTGCTTAATATAACTGAATTCATGTAGTATAAATAAAATTATGCAGGTTGATGATGTGGAGTGCATTAAAATGTATGGTGAAGCTCTAAAATTTATATGGTAGAATAAATTATGTTAGCAGAGTAATAAGCATTCAAAAATTATCATGGCTGAAGATCAAAATATATCAATTGACAATGTTCTCTGTTGCCTAGACAACTCAATCTGCCTTTAAGCAGAAAACTTATCACACATAATATATATAAAATACATATAATAATCTAAACACTCTTCAATACACTCTACAAATTTCAATGTGGCTATATAAGATAATAATTAAATATTAGCTATAGCTAGCTTACAGCAGTTGATGCCATCTTGAGTAGCAATTAAATATAAATATTTAAATCTTATTAAAATCACACCACACTACTGTTCCCACATGAATGGTCAACTTTCCATAAATTATGCATATTCACACAAGCACACTGTTTATTTAATGCATTGTCTGTCATATTTATCAAATAAATTGATAAGAAAATTCAAAGAATCACATTTTATAAATATGATAGACAAATTAATAAATAAACAGTGTGATTGTGTGAATATGCATAATTTATGGAAAGTTAACCATTCATGTGGTGTTGTGTGATTTTAATGAGATTTAAATATCAACATTTAATTGCTATTCAAGATGATGCAAACTGCCATAAGCTGGCTATAGCTGATATTCAGTTATTTATTTTATATAGGCATATTATTTTTTATAGAGTGTATTGTAGAGTATTTTGATTATAATTATACATATAACTACAATAAAAATAAAGATTATTTACATTAAAACTAATATTTTAAAAATGTAGAAGTATTTTTCTTTGTAAATCTCTTTAATTAAAAAGTATTGTTTTATATATGTAAAATTTTAATTCAATCTTTCATTATTTTATTGTTATTTAAAATATTCTATAGGTGGCTTCAAGCAAATATATTTTTAAGAATGCAATTAGATACATTCACTACTTACTATAGGGTAAAATCAATCACTGAAAGGCAAATGCATGATGTTGGATTTGTTTAATCTAATATCTTCTATTTTTAGAATTTCATGTTATGTCAATGAGAGACTAAGTGTCAAAATATTCCTTACATAGTGGTACCAATGTTTATTTATTAAGCCTTTGCTCCAACATTAGATTTAGAGAATTCAAATGAAACTTTTATTTCTTGCTGTATTACATTATTACATAATCCCTTTAAAGGATCTTGTTATATATGTTTGGAGTCTTTAAAGTAATGTTGGTAAAAATACTAGACTTTGACCAAAAGCTGTTGAAAATGATGGTATTGGTGCTACAAATCCAAATAGTCTGCAGCTACTAAATTTTTGCACAGCATGTGATTTGTTTGTTACACTTTGTTTATGAGGAAAAATTTATTCTAAAAAAAACTTGGATGCATCCAAGCTTAAAACAATGGTATTTAATAGGTTATACTATAGTTAGGAATCAAAATACAAGAGAAGTTTATACTACATGAGGACTTACAAGTACAGATTATAGGATGGATTATAGATTAATATGCCTCAAGACTAAGATGATACTTTTTTCTGAAGGTTTGTGATGATGGTATTTTAGTTGTATTTATATATTGGACTATTTCTATAATCTAATATTTATATATAAATAACTTATATTGAAAAGCATATGAAATTATGATACAAGTGTTAATAGAATGCAGCAATACATGCAAGCTCAGATGAGTTCCAGTGAAGTCATCTGATGTCCATGGAGAGCTGAACATTACAGCTTAATTAGTCTCCATGTATTGTCATACAGGAATCTGGATGAGATAAGATTGTCCTTAAGGTGGATTTCTTTTAACTTTGAAATGAAGATGTCTTCAGGATTAGGATGAGGAATGGTGAACTTGTTCCTGCACCTAGCAATCCAGGTGGAATAAGTGATAAAAATCGAAAGCCTGGAAATTACAAAATCCCTAAACAGAATACAGGTTTTGATGTCTAAGATTCTGTCCAGGGCAATATGACAGTTCTGAGCTATGAATGTTCTCCATAATCTAATATTAAGTATTAAATTTAATTTTATTTAAATATTCCAATTACATTCAAATGTTAGTAATAGCACACAGGTTAGTACATGCACACTGATAAGATTATCATCTTAATATATCTGTACTATTACTAACAGCTGAATGTAATTGAAATATTTAAATAAAGTCAAATTTTATCCTTAATATTAGATTATGGAAATAGACTAATATATAAATACAACTAAAACGATAATTGTATCAAAAAGTAAATCTTATTCCAATCATATTCACACAAAAAAATTGATAATCATCCTTTAAAAATATCTACTATATGAATTAAATTTTAACAGCTATTAAAAATTAAAATTGCTGAGAAATGGTATTATAATCCTATTAAATCCAGCAAAAGTACTATCTTATATAATAATGAAATGTGGAATTCTCTTAAGGAATGTGTTATATATTCAAGTAAATCTGTTCTTGGGTTCACAAAAAAGAAAAATTATGAGTGAGTTTCTGAAAATAATAATATTAGTAGTAATTTGATTAAAATAAAACATATGGTCATTTCTATTTGGCAGAATAATAGATTAAATATGAAACTTCACAATAAATAGAGATATTTGAAGGCAGAAATTCAATGTTTGAAAAGAAGGCTTAAAATGATTTTTGCACTAAAATTGCATAAAAAAATATAGACCTTTGCTGATGATGGACGTTTTAAACATATTTTTGATGCACTGAAAGCAATATATGTACCTGAGAAATGGTATTATAATCCTATTAAATCCAGCAAAAGTACTATCTTATATAATGATGACAATATTTTGAATACATGAAAGAAATATTTTGATTACTTCTGAATAATAATACAAACATTGAAAGGTTGATTTTTAATAATGTATTCATTTTATCTACTCATTTAGATTTAAACAAAAGATATCCAGCCTACAGACATCAATAAGCTTTTTGTAATCTTAAAAATGAAATAGCTTGAGATTTTGATGAAATACCTGAGAAGTTTTAAAATTGTCATCATCATTTTCAATCATTATCAATCCACTGAAGGATAAAGGTCTCTCCAAGTTCAAATGACCTTTCTTGGTCTCTAGCCTCTCTTCTTCACATCACCCCCACACACTTCCTTATTTCATCTATCCACCTCATCTCTTTCTAGGTCTTTTACAATCTTGGAATCCAGTTTAAGATTTCATCAGTCTATCTATTATCATCTCTTCTAGAAATATGTCCAGCCCAATTCCACTTTAGTCTCTTAATTATTTTAATGATATCAATAACATCTGTTTGTTCTCTTATCCATGTATTTCATTTTCAACCTCTTTTTGTTATTCCTAACATGCATCTCTCCATACTTCTTTCAGTTGTCAGAAATCTATGCACTGCTCTTTTGTTAAGTGTCAAGCCTCAGATTCATAAGTAAGAACTAGCAAAACACATTTATTTAAAACCTTTTCAAACACAAAGGCATATTTCCTTTTAATATTGAGTTATTTCTACCAAAGGTATTTCAATCAAGTTTATTTCTATGATTAATTTCATCCATTAAGTTTCCATCTGTAGTAATAATCTTACTAAGGTATTTCTAGTTATTAATTTCTTCTCACTCATCATTATCAATCTTTATTTCCATATTTTTTGAAAATCCATTGAACATTAATTTTTTTAATGTTTATCTTTAGTCTTACTTTCTTACTTTCATCTGATAACTCTTGCAATACTTGCTAAAGCTCTAAAGCATTATTTTCAAAAATAATTACATCATTAGCAAAAATCTACCTGATTTAAATAATCTCCATTACTTTTATTCTTTTAACTTCCCATTTTAATCCACAAAATGCTTCTTGCAGCAGTCCAAAATATTGATCTGTGTGATGTGAAAAGTATTTATATTGTTACAATTTTTAAAAATATAGAGAATAAATAAAAATCTTGGAACATCATTATTATCCACTACAGCAAAGATTCTTTCAAGGATTTTGTTGTTTCTAGTAATTAATGAATGATTATTATACATACAGTTGTTGCTGCCAAGAAAATCCGAAAAAATAATCAGAAACAAAAAATTACATATTTTTTAATCAAAGCATTTTATTAAATTAATTAATTAATTAATGGTTTTGTTTAAAGTTAGTTAGTTCTCCTCCAATGTTTATTCAAATTATACAGCTTCTCCATGATTGAATCAAAAAAATGTTATTACGAGTGGAAAATCTGAAGCATTTGAAATGAAAATTAATTTTAAACAAGGATGTGTACTCTAAGATTGTTTTCAGTTTTTATGACAGTGTTTTTTTTAATTGTTTATACATGATACAATGAAATAGTGATCGAGATGTAATACAGGTTTGATGATAGAATGTTTAATTTGAATCAATTAAAAGCAAAAATAAGATTATATCTTACCACTAAACATCACAAGATCACCATTCTTACGCTTGTTCATAACTGTTATTAAGACAGGCAAAACTCTCCATACAATAGTGGCACTCATGCAAGCCAGAATAATCAATGGATGCCAGAAGGCTTATGCATAAAATTCCTATCCTAAGATCTAGGTGCAGTGCTCTCAGATACAAGGCTCCTCACTTATGAAAGCCACAAGCTAGAAACTAGTCTGGAGATATATTATGAGTAGGCACTAGATAGAAATTTTATGCACAAGCCTTCTGACATCCATTAATTATTCTGGTTTGCATTGAGTGACACTACTATATGGAGAGTTTCCTGTTTTAATAACATTGTATCTTCTTTGATTTTGGTATTCATAGTGTCCTGATGATTACACTATTTTTCCCAGATCCAAGAATGATTTATAAAATGTGTTTAATGTTTTAAATACAATATATAAAAACTACCAATTAATGTTCAAAAAATTCAAGTTCATTATTTTTCAATAATGAAAAAAAGTTCATCAACTTTTACCTTGGATGAATATCAATTTGAAAATTCTAATCACTTAAATAAATATCTGGGTAGTCTTATAAGTGGAAAAGCAGACTTTGATACTGAGCTGTACTGCTACTACTTTTAACAAATAAAAGAAACTATAATTCATCACCAGAAAATAACTACTCCAATTAAATTACCAGTATATAGAACTGTTATTTTAATTACTTTATTTTATGGAAATGAGATTTGGACATTCTATCAAAGCAACATAAAGGCATTAGAAAAGTTTCATTTAGGGATACTCTGAAAAAATGCCAGGATCATTCACAAATCGATAAGTTTTTCAACTAGTTGGATGTGATAATATATACTCTGTTGTTGTAAAATCATAGCTTTATTGGATTGGATATGTAAAAGGAATGAATAATGTAAGACTTCCTAAAGGGTGTTTTATGGTGAACTTAAACATGGTTTTTAAAGAAGAGATAGATTCCCATTTATGTCATAAGGATTATCTGAAAGACATTCTAAAGAAATTCAGTGTTGATTGTTTCTATTGGAAAGACATAGCAATGAATTGAATACATTTCAGAGCTATAATTAGACATAATGTTAAAATATTTCAAAAAGAAAACTTTTTACGCAAGAGAGTACTGTAAAATATCAAATTAATACAAAAATAGATCAGTATGTTCTATAAGTGGATGTATTAGTGATTTATAGATTGAGAATTTAGTTATGGCAAAATTTATCTCCAAAGAAGGTTTTTTTTCTTCTTGGAGTGTATGGCTAGCAGTTCCAAGTGGCTGTTTATGTATGTATATTGTAAAAATAAAAAACAACATAAAAGGTATATAATTTTATATTTGAAATTTTTATCATATCTAATCATATATAATAAATACATAATAATATTAACAAATTCAAAACCAACTCACCTGAGTGCATGAAGAAAATCATTGGTTACATATAAATAACAATCAAGAACTAATTCTCTTAGGTGGCTGTTAAAAAAAAGTATATAATTATACTTAGATATATAAATATATGAGAAATGATAAAAAAAAGTATTTTCCTATTGTAATTACTTGTACAAAGATAGTCAATTCTAATAAAATGTGGTGCAAGGTCTGTGGCAGGTTAATGGAAATAAAAATCTACATCTTATGGGTCTCCAAAATTTATTCCAAGGTTGATGAAATAGATAAATAAAAGTGAAACCTTACAAAAAATATTAATCAGATCTTCTATATATGTATGAACATATATAAATATATTAAGCAATAAATGTCATCGGTTAATTGGTTGTCACATGCAAATCATATCAGCCAATGCATAAGTAAATCAATATGACATTAGAAATCTGTTATCAAGATAGGACTAAATTATTATCTAATTAAATATTGCTTTGACAACATATTGCTGACATTATTAAGCATTGGCTCTAGTGGTATGATTTATATATAAACACATATTCTGGGATGGACTAGTTTATATATGTTTGCATATTTTGAGATCACAATATTAAGAAAAAACATATCGGATAACTTATTGCTGGTTTTCTCATAATAGTTATAAGGATGTCATGCAATTGGCATATCACTCATAAATTATGGATTAGTAGTAATTGTGCTTTAATTGGAACTGTAGTCAATTGTCATCGCTGTTCAATGATCATAAGTTAATCACCATTCTGATCAACTTTAATTTCTTTTATAATATAATTTTTTTGTTCGCTATCATTTTTATATGAGTATATAACCTCATTGTTCTCTTATTCAATTTAGCAAATTTTTAATTATTTTAAATTTATGTTATTTTCATAAATTAAATTGCAGGTTTATGATCATACTGCAATAGGAAATGTAAATATCCATAGCTGCATAATAAACACATAAAACTTCATTCTTGCAATGTAATTGTCACTCATTCCTACATCTCATGTAATGAAAATCAGGTTTTTGTCAGTTAGATGGCTATTATTCCATTGGAACTGCAATGGTAAGTAAATTGTATTTATTAATTTGTACTGAAAATAAACAAGTAAGTAAGCTATTGTTGTTAATTAAAATTAAATGCTTTTTTAAAAAAATTTTACCCCCAATAATAACTACCTTAAATTATTCGTTTACTGAAGAATTGCAAACTAAGTTTATATATTTTAAACCAATATCAAATTCTAAATCAGAATCAGTATAATGGAAGTAATATAAAATTTTGGCTGCAAATAAAGACAAATATGATTTAGCAGAATATTTATCATCAAAAAAAACTATTCTAAGAATGATAATTCCAAATCGTATTTGATTGTTTTATAGTGAAATTTTTATCCTTGGATCATAAAGTATCAACTGTTGAAGAAACTTTAGCTTTTCATACTTTAGAGGATCTTTATAATTGTAACTCCAACTCTCACACAAACAGTCAGCTGGAAAAATGACCATTCCCATTTAGCATTTTTCTCAAGAAAAGAATTCATAATATAAAGTTTTTCTTTTTCTATAAACTCTACAAGTCTATCTCCTCTCTCATTTCTACCACCATAACCAATTTTATTCACAGCACTTTGATCTTTCAATTATTTATCAATTCTACTATTAAAGTCTCCCATGAGAATTTTAAAATGTTGTTTGGTCTGATCAAAAACCTTTCATATATTCATATAAAAATCTGTTACTTCTTCATCACAATAAAAACATTATTGGGGCATAAACCTGAATTATCTGCATATAGTATCTATATTAAGTTGAATAACTAATCCTGCCATTCTCCTGATACACTATTAATCTCTACAAAGAATCCTACTCCACTTGACATTTCAATGTGTTTCTTTGTAGTATAGTACATGTCCACTTTCTAAATCAACTGAAAGTGATCTGCGATTGTAAATATCTAAGTAAAAGTTCTTCATGAAATGGCAATCTGGATCCACAATCAATAGATTCTTAGTACTTCCATCTTTGGTTGGCAACTTGGCTAGCAGCTTTATTATCATTTGGAAATAAGGACCATAATTTAGTTTGTCTGTCATGACTGTAAATATTACTTTTTAAAAAAAAATTAATTCACATACACACATTCATTTTACCTTCAAGAAAACTCAATTGACATTTCAGTTAAGAGCTAGAAGACAAATAACAAGAAAGATCATAGTGTTTCTTAAACTTAAACTCAGAGATAAAGAGCCAATAAACTCAGCACACTGGCTGATGAGTGATGAGTGTTAGTGAGCTTCTCATCCGTGATTGTAAACTATATGAATAATCATATAACAAGTTATAATGACAAGAACATATGGAGAGTCTCCTTTCTATTAACAGCAAACTTCTTTCTGCGGCCATCTTGATAATATATTAACATTAAAAGGTTAATTAATTAAAAACGCAAACTGAAAATGGTTATTTTTTTTAAAAAGCAAAAATAACAATATTATGAAAGCAAGCTGGAATGTTCTATGAATAAAAAAAATCCTTGAAGAAAACTGTAAATAGCAAATTATTTATAATACAATTTTAATTTTAGAAATGATAAGTCTTGATGCTGATAATCAGATCTGCATTTCAATTTGTGTCATTTATAAACAAAAATAGGAGACGTTTGCAATTAGTGAAATATTTCTACAAATATTACATTTTTACCTGAATTATTGTAAAATGTTTTTTAAAGTATTCTTCTAATCAACATTGGTGATTGTTTTAAATTTTATATTTCTGATTAATAAAAAATATTTTATATCTAGCAACCCATATTAGCTTATTGATTCTCCTTCTCAAAGTTTGCAAAAATATAGAACACCTGTTAGCTAGATACCATCATTAATTTGATCCCTATAAATAATATATTAAATTTACTGCATTCTTTAACGATTCTCTTTTTGAAATTTCATTCCAAATTCAGATTTACATAAGCTTCAATGACCAAAGGAAAAATATCATAACAGCTAATTCTTAGATTCACTTAACCCTATAAGCAATAATAATACAATAACTAGTTGTTGTGAAGATACTTGATACCAAAACTAAATTAATGATAAAAATATAGTATTAAAAAAGATAAACAGCATGGAGTATAATAAAAAGAGGAAATGATTTCTTAAATATTTGTCTTCATGGCTCCTTATGTATTACTTGAAGTGTTATGTAATCCTAATATTAGTAATATTTTGAAATCACTTAAAGAATTGAGATATATAAATTTTGTGTACTAGTGCAAATATGAAAAATAAGAAAGATCTACAGCTATTAGATGTTAGTTAGTAATAGTTGGTCTCAAATAATTTTAGTAAGAATACTGAATAATTTAATTTATGAATAAAACTTCTGGAACATAAGTTTATTTTCAAGGTTGAATAATGGAGGTAATTTTAAAAAAAATATTATATTGGAAAAACAAATTGGAAATATGTTATATGAAAAAAACTTTATTAATGTTTTGGTGGCATCATGATAAGAATGTGGAGTTAGTTGGTTTTGATGTAAAAAACTTTAAGTGTAATGTCATATTGCTTGGTTATAATAAATTTTAGGTTATATTATTGATAGAAGATTATTGAAAGAGATAAAGATATAAAGAATTATTTTCAAATCTATAGTAAAGCTTTAAAAACTATAATTGACAAGTTTTGTGAAAAAAAGAATACAGATGTATAAGTGTATTCTATAATACATTGTTAATAGAACACTACATGAGCCAATTCTTTGTTAATAATGATGTATTTGACACATTATTTACTAGAATATATAATAAAGTAATAAATATGGAGAGAGGATGGAAATAAAAAAGAGAACATGTTTTTGTCTTGTTTTAGTGAGAATACTGATGGAGTATTCAGGATATATGATGATTAAATTGTTAAATGTATATAAAAAAAATGAAAAAAGAGGAAGAAATAGACATCAGTATATATCTGGGTAAAAATGTTTCATTGGCTGCATTACAGGTAATAGTAAATCATGGTTATTACTTTTTTAAAAAAAAAAAAGGGGGGGGGAGCATTTTTTTGGTAGAAGGGAGATGTTGTATCTACTGAAATTTTAAATGTGTTCCAGTGTGTGGTGAAATATCAGTTAAAAAAAATATTTTTTTCTCTCTTTCTTTCTCATTTTGATGGTGGGTATATTAACTTATGAAGCAAGATTGTGAATTGACTTTATTCATTTAAAAAATTAATGTGTGAATAATAAACATATAGTTTGAATAAAATTATTATTCTTTCATTATTATATGTTTTTCTTTTTGTTACTGCATTCAGAATAGTAAATTACAAACAATACCATTAAATATTTAATATATCAAATATATTTGTTACTTTATTTATATAATATTATCCCACAAAGATAAATATGCAAAATATACTTCCAATGTGATATGGTGAGAATGTATTATCAATTGTTTAATTTGTGTTAGAATGAAAGAATGGTGTTTGTATTATGAATCATCAATGTGTATCATATGTAATAATTCTAAAATATTTGTTTTGTTTGCTGTTATTCTTGTATAATAAAATTTTATTTGAAAAATGCTGGTTAAAATAGACAAAAGAATTAACAAAGGTATTGCTATCGTTACTCTAACATCAATTGGAAAAGTTATAAATAGACCTGAATAGAAAACTCTCTCTCCCTCTCCCTCCCTCTCTCTCTCCCCCTCCCTCCCTCCCTTCCCTATCTCCCTCTTCCTCCTTCCCTCCCTCCCCCTCTCTCTCTTTTTATCTTGGCTTCAATACAAGTGAATCTAAGTTATGTAATTTTTTTTGCTTATTTTTAAAAGTAATTTGATTATAAAAAATTAGAATGATGGCATGAAAGCAATACTGTTTGTCCATTGACTTGGTAGGATTGCCAAATTTGTGAGTGGTGACATTTTATTGAAAATATAAAAATTAATTATTAGCATTTTAAAAACCATGAAATGTTTCTTTGCTTTAAAAATGGATATTACCTACTTTTCAATGATGAAGTCTAAATCTAACAATAGAAAAATTTACACAAAGATTATGTTCACTTGCTGCAATAATTTTATGATCTTTATGGATTATTTATACCCAAGAAAGAAATTCATTCAATTTCCATAGCATCATCATGGACAAAAAACTAGCATTTGTTCACTTGTAATATTTTATAAATTAATTACTTGCTAAATAAAAAGATAGCTACATTGTATCATCATTGATATAAATTAGTGTTTGAATACTTATAGCATTATATAGATCAAATATCTGCTGAATGAAAAGATAATTTGGATATATAATAAATATCAGAATTAATGAAATGTGCTTCGAATCTAATAGCTTCTCATGATATTTCTATTTTTCTGGAATCAAAATATTATACAATTGTGGTTTAATAAAACAGACATTACTACAATACCATATTGTAAACATCATATTTAAAAACTATTATTCAGGTTATTTGCTTATATTTATCATTATTATTGCTAAGTAAGTTTTAGTGAAGAAGATATAAATAAAATGTTAATAATGATAGGCTTAACGTTTTTAAGGATCTATGCCTCATAATGATAGCCATCATAAAAAATGTATAATAAAATATATGCAAAGATATTTAAATAAGCCAGTGTTACATAGCCCATTTCTTTGAGATCTCAGAGCAAGTATCTTGTCTTTTGATAGCATGGATGTTTCCATTAATGTAGAATGCTTCTTTTATTTTTCTCTTATGATCATTTGATTCTAAGCATAAGATTATGGGATTGGCAGATGTGAAGTTGTGTCCAGATTGCTTGTCATGCTCCAAAAATACAGTGGATGTATTATTGTTCTTCTGAGCTCTGTTGTAAGTGTACAGGTGTTGAGCAAGTCTAGTGTTGATTGTAGCTTTAGTTTCACCATAATATACAGTGTGGCATCTGGCCTGAGGGCAAGCAATGGAGTATATCATGTGTGGGGTGAACCATCAATCAATGTGATCTTTAGAGTTGTTAATCAATCTATTAGAAAAATAAAAGAAGCATTCTATATTAATGGAAACATCCATGCTATCAATAGAAAAGATACTTTGAGATCTCAAAGAAATGGGCTACATAACACTGGCTTATTTATACATCTTTGCATATATTTTGTTATACATTTTTTATGATGGCTATTATTATGAGGCATGGATCCTTGAAAACATTAAGCCTATCGATATTAACATTTATTTTATATCTTTTTCACTAAAACTTACTTATAAATAAATGTTTTGTTTACATAATATTCAGAAGTAAAACTATATTCATTATTATTGATATATATTTTTCTCTTTATTTAAAATGTATAGTGTTTATTAATATAAATACTAGTATAATTGTATGTTAAGTAGTAATATATTTATATATTTAAATATGAGAGAGTTATACTTTCCTAAGTTTGAATTTATATTTTGGAGCATAGTAATTATTATTTTAATTTAAAATATTCATTTTTTTTTCATTTATTGATTATAAATTACCTTCAGGCATATCACTTATATTAGGAGTTCAAAGGATTATGTCATAATAAGTATTTATTTTATTTTGCTCTTTTAAATTTACATTAACAAATAAGTGCATTCATTTATATTTTTTTTTATTTTGATTAATTATATTTTTGTATGAAGTATAAAAAGAAAATATATCTTGAATTCTTATATTTCAGACAGTATAAACATTCTACAACATATTTGTGTTGTATAAACATGAGTTTTATATTTAGTGTACTATTTTAATTGCAATAAATATTTTAGTATAAAAAATAGTGATAAGAATACTCCAGAAGTTAAATTTAAATGTACTAATTAATGAGAATGGAAGCTATTTTAGGAATGAGTTATAGATATAAGAAAATGAATAGATTACATAATTAAAAGGTTTTCTACATACTGAATGAAAAGAATAGAAGAACTAATTTTGAAATGAGTAAAGATAAAATCTTACAAAAATAATAGCTCTGGAAAGTGAAATTAATTAAATGCTTTTGCAAAGAAATTTTAAGGAATGGAAAATTTATAAGGAAACAATTAAGACTATAATACCCAGGATTGTAGATTTAAGGGCTCTTTTTCTCCTTTGTGTTGCTGAAATGCTATTGTGATCACAATGAGTATCATTGGTAAGTAGTTAACATCTGCAAAAAAATAAACCCAGATGTTTCAGCATCTGAAGGTATAAAAATCCAACCAGTATTTAAAGCAGATTGTCCTGATCTTATTTTGTTTTACATAAGCCTAAATGGCTCTTAGGTTTAAGTTGGGGAACTTATAGTTATTTAGTGTATTTGTGGTAAAGTCAATCCATTAAATAATACAGTAATTATCAGACATTATGGAAAGATTGTTCAAAGACTTTAAGAACTCTGTGATCATTTATTTGGTTGTATAAATTAATTATAATTAAGTTTATATATATATATATATATTAGTTTTATATTTGATAACTTATAATAAATCCTTAATACTAAATTTATGTTTTATTTAATAATTAATTGTGATTTGCCCCTTTGCAAGTTGTGGATAAATACACAACAAAATGGTGCAGTTGCAAATTCAAACCTATTAGAGAGAAAGTAATATTACAAGCAAGATAAGAAATGTCAATCAATAGTATAAATTGAAGTTGGAATGATGAGTAAAATGTCAATAGGTTAATGTAATATCTCTTAATTTGATGTAAGAAGTGCAGTAGAATGGCTGTTATGTGTGACACAGGTGGAAAAATTTTCATGCTTATTGACATAAGTGATAATAACAGAAACATAGCAGTTTTGTTGTGCTTGGCAGGAAGAAAACCAATTGAAATCATTAATAAGTTATTTGATGGACCTACAATGGAGTCAGTAGATTATGAGGGGATAATTAATAAGATAACAGCGCATTTTAGCCAGCAGCCATCTAGGCATATTACTAGGCTGGCACTCCGAAATAGAAGACAGACGAAAGAAGAAAAAATAAAGAATTTTGACATAGCATTATGCCAGTTGGTAAAAAACTGTCAATATGAGAAATTGGGTGAACAAGTCTTATTGGACCAATTGCTATGGAGAATGGCAGATAAAAGATTAAGACAAATGGTATTGTTTGAAATTGAATTGTCTTATAATTAGCAATCAAAAAAGGGTTGTGTATAAGCGCTTTTAGAAGTAAAGTGGATGAAGAAAGCAGAACAGCAGTTTATAAAATAAATAAAAGTAGGCCACAGAGAAATTATAAATCAAGTAGCAAACCAACATCTTTAGGGAAATGTTTTAGCTGTGGAAAGACAGGTCATTTTGCTAAGAATTGTAAGTGGCATCAAAAAAGCTGTTTTAATTGCAGCAACAGAAAGCATTTAGCAACCATTTGCAAAAAACCCAAGCCAAATGATAAAAGAGCAATAACCAAACAGAGGGGAAGTAAGCAAGATGAAGTTAATAATATTAAAAAGAGTATCATTTTGCACTGGCAAAATTAAAATATACTAACACTTAAAATATGTAGCACAAAACTGGAAATGGAAATTGATAGTGGCTCAGGTATTTCATTGGTAACTGAAAGCCAATGGAATGAAATAGCAAAAGGCTATAAGAAGGTTGAAATTAAAGTCTGATATAAAAGTGAAAGATGTAAATGGAAACTCACTAGTGTTAGTTAGAATAGCTGAGGCTCCAATTATATATAAAAATAAAGTATGCTATTTGCTAATTTTATACTGTTAAAGGACAAATAATTCAAATAATTGGTAGAGTGTGATTTAAGGAGTTAGGCATTAAAGTATCTGTGGTTAAAAACATTTCTATAGAGCAGGAAATGTTAAATAAATACCCTGAATTATTTTCTGAAGAGTTGGGATTAATAAAAGTAAACCCAAAACATTTAAAATTGGGTGAAAATGCATATCTGTAGTTGCAGAAGATTCCATTTGTGCAGAGACAAAAAATCAAGGAAATGTTTAAAATGTTGGTGGCTAGAGGCATGTTAACCTATTTGGAAAAGGTAGAATGGGCCACACCCATAGTGGTGATAACTAAACCTAATGTGTAAATCAGAATGTGCAGAGAATGCCATGTTACCGTTAAATAAATATCTAAATAAAGGTCCATAACCGATACCTAATGTTAGAGAAGTTTTAGCAGATTTGTCCAATGCTATGTTTTTTTGCCAAACTCTGCATATTGTTAAACTTAATGTTACAAGGGTTAAGGGAAGTAATTCCTTATTACAATAACATTTTGATAACAGCGACATCTATTGAATTATTAAGAGAGAGAAATTTTGAATGTTTGCAATAAATTAAGGGAAAGTTAAGTTAAACCATGAAAAGTGTTTATAAAAGACACAAGATTTAAAGTTTCTGGGAGACAGCATTTCAGATAAAGGAAAACATCCTTTAATGGATATAGTCAGGGCTGTTAGAAATGTAGAAAGGTCTAAAAATGTAAAGCAACTTCAGGTATTTTTAGGACTAGTTAATTTTTTCAAGCCATTTTTAAAGAATAAGGCAATTTTGACCAAACTGTTGTATGAGTTATTGATCAAAGGGCAAAATTGGATTTGGTCAAAAACTCAAGACAGGGATTTTTGAAAAAAACAAAAGAGCTGTTAGCATCTGATATATTGTTAATACATTATGATGGTGAGCAAGAAGTTAGAATTACTACTGATGCATCAGACTGGGGGTTAGAGGCTGTGTTACCTCACTCTATACATATATAATAATGAGCAGCCTGTAGCTTATGTGTCCAGAACATTGTGAAAAGCAGGACATAATTACAGTCAACTTGACAAAGAATCTCTGGCAATCATTTTTGCAGTAAAAAAAATATCAGTTTGTTTCCGCTCATAGTTTTGAAATTATTATTGATCATAAACCTTTGTTGGGGATTTTAGGAAATGATTGTGCAGTGCCTGCATATTTAAGTCCATATATGTCATGATGGCAGAATGTGTTAGTTGAATATGATTATTCATTGAAATATAAACAGGGGAAAGAAATCTCACATGCAGACATGTTGTCAAGATTTCCAGATAGTCAAGAGACATGCAATAGTGAGTTTGAAGTTAATTATATTGACAGCATAAACTCACATGGGTTAAATAGTAATACAGTTCAAAAGTGGACTAGGGAAGAAAAAGGGTATGATATTATGATGAATTGGATTAAGAAGAACTGATCTAAAACAAGACCTAGTTATGTGGCAGTGGGATTTTGGTTTAATAGAGAGCATTTATCTGTTTGTAGGGGGTGTATAGTAATGGGAGATAGAGTAATTATACCACCTATAAGGAGAAATAAAATTTTAAAGCTTCTCCAATGAATGGCATCCAGGCAAAGTGCAGGTGAAAGCTTTGGTGCCTAACTATGTCTGGTGGCCACAAATTAATGCAGATATAGAAAATTACTTTAAAGCTTGTTTCACATGTCAGTCAGAAGGTGTATTACCAACAAAATGTATTGCAACTTGGTTAAAGGCAACAAACGCATGGGAGAAAATACATATTGATCATGCAGAACAAGTGAATAGAAAAATTATGTTGATAATTACAGATGCATTTTCAAGATGGATAGAATGCCATATTGTGAAAGATACTAGTGCCTTAAAAACAATTAATTGTCTAAAGATGGTTTGCTTGATATATATATAATTTTCCAGAAGTGGTTGTGTCAGACAACAGAGCAGGTTTTGCATACCTCTATATCATCCTCAATCAGATGAATTAGCAGAGAATGCAATACAGCAAGTCAAAAGAAGTTTTAAAAAATGAGCAATGTAGAAATGCAAGATACATTACAAACATTTATGCTATACCAACATTTAATGTCATCTACAATAACAGGAAAATCTCCAGCAGAAATAATGGGTAGATGGTGTATTAATGAAAAGATTAATTTTTCAAATGTAAAGCCAAGTAAATTATTTGGAGTTGGTGAGTCTGTCATGGGTGAGAGATGTTATATGAAAAAAATGGATCAAAGGGATTAATAGACAAAATACTGTCAAATCAATTTTATGTAGTTAGTGAAATTAATAGTTTAAAGTACAGACACCACATGAACCATATAAAGAAAAGAGAACCCAAAAAAAGGCAGTTGGAAATATGGCAAGATGCAAATGTATAGAATGCAGAAAGTAATGAAAGATGCAACACAGTAAAAAAGAGAGAGCAAAACAGTTAATAGATGAAAACATTGATGAAATTGCAGAAGAAATTCAAGCAAACCCTGAAATAAATAAATAAATCACCCAGAACTATGTGCACAAAAAGAAAACCAAAAATATGGAATTTAGTTCAGTCCCATATGGTTATTTAAGTTAGATAGCTGGATTGGAAGATATATGGATGTCTGAAAATTTCGGATTTTCTACTTAATAGTTATACATTAGATAAAGTGCTGGATTTATCTTGGTATTTTTAATTTAATGCTGAATATCCTGGCACCTCACTAATGATGCCAATAGCAAAAACTGGTCTGGAGTTGAGGATATTTCTGCAAAGCTTGTTAAGAGCTTATTTTGCAAGCCCTATATATAACATTTGTAAAGCAAGCTTATTAAATTAGATCATGTGACATCTGACAATTTTTTTTTTATTTTTTGCTATTAAGGCATTGGCAATTTATATTGCTAAAGCTATTAATATATGGTGTGTCTGAACTTAGTTCAGTCCCATATGGCTATTTAAGTTAGATAGATGGATTGGAAGACAGAAAATTTCAGATTTTCTAGTTAATAGTTATACATTAAATAAAGTTCTGGGCTTGTCCTGATATTTTTAATCTAATGCTTGAATATCCTGGCATCTCACTGATGACACCAATAGCAGAAGCTGGTCTGGAGTTGAGGATATTCTGCAAAAATTGTTAAGAGCTTATTTTATGAGCTCTATAAATATGTGTAATAAACAATTACAATTTCTGGAGTGATGGTAGAAATTGTAGTATTTTAATTTCAATAAATATTTTAGTATAAAAAATAGTGATAAGAATATTCCAGAAGTTAAATTTAAATGTGTTAATGAATGGCAATAGAAACTGTTTTAGGAATGAGTTATAGATATAATAAATGAATAAAGTTACATAATTAAAAGGTTTTTCTACAAACTGAATGAAAAGAATGGAAGAGCAAATTTTGAACTGAGTAAAGATAAAATCTTATGAAAATAGTAGATCAAGAAAGTTAAATCAATTAAATGCTTTCACAAAGTAATTTTAAAAAATGAAAAATTTCCAAAAAGAAAACAATTAAACTGAAGACTATAAAAACTCAAGATTGTAGATTTAACTGCTCTTTTTCTCCTTTGTGTTGGTAAAGTGCTAATGTGCTTGCATGAATATCATCAGTAACCAGTCAATATCTGCAGAATAAACCCAGATGTTTCAGAATCTAAAGGTATAAAAATCTGACTAGTATTTAAAGCAGATCATCCTGATCTTATTTTGTTTTATGTAAGCCTAAATGGCTCTTAGGTTTTAACTTGGAGAACTTATACTTATTTAGCATAGTTGTGGAAAAGTCAATCCATGAAATAAGACAGTAATAGTCAGACATTATTGAAAGATTGTTTAAAGACTTTAAGAACTCTGTGATCATTTATTTGTCTGTATATATTAATTATAATTAAGCTTGTATATATATTCCAGTTTTGTGTTTGTATAACATAATAAATCATTACTACTAAATTTAATTGTGTTTTGCCTCTTCCCAAGTCATGTGTAAATATACAACATTTAGTATCCAATAGGTGGAGATTAATGTGTAATCACCTACTTAAATATGAAGTTAATGTCAATTTAAAACCAATTGCATGAAGCATAATCAAGTCATATACATATATTTTTAATGTTTATTTGATATATATATATATATATATGATTTTAATTTATATCCATTTATTCATAAATTTTGAATTAATTAAAAACAAGTAAACTTGCTTGGTTGTCATTCAATTTTACAATGCAAAGTTATTGATTAATTGTATTTGGATGAGATGATATTGACTCATTCATTATGCCACATAATTTATTTGAAGCAATTGAAAAATAATTTGAAAACAAAACCACAGGATAGATAAGAAAGTATAATTATATATCATTTTCTTTGTATTGAATTTAATGTTTATTATCTGACCAGGTATAGATTTTATATAGCAACAAATTAAGTCATTTTACATTTTTAAATATTTAATAAATAATTAGAAGTTTATTGTAATTATTTTGTTACTAACAAGTAATAATTATATTAAGATAGAAATAACATATGAATTTATTTGAAGATTGATAAAGGTACAAATATGATAATCATTGAAGAGGAATGAAGATAATTGCAATTAAATGTTTGCATATTTTATTTTCAGTCATTATTGATTAAAGTGAATATTATATTAAGTGAGTATAGCCATAAAGATCATAATCTTATTCAGTTATAGAGCTGGTAATAGTGATATATTTTACTCTGTTACAATTTAGAGTGATTTGCTTTAATTATATTTCAAATTTGTCAATGTGGATTGTAAATTCAGTTTAAATATTAAATTTTAATATTAATATTTGATTATATAAATACTAACAATCTTTCATATCCTTTGACAGTCATAGGCTAAAGTTTTAACAACCTAACTTTATTAAACTGAAGAGTAATTGGATATGATTTATCAAGTGTGTTTGAGTAAGCATCAAATAAAAATCTATCATTTATTTTATATATTGTTATCATTGTATATTGAAAATCTTAAGGTTATTTAATAGGATAGTTTTATTTTATAATATGTGAAGTTAGTGAAAGTGGAAAAATATGTTAGGTTAATTGATTTTGTATTATTATTAAGCATTTAATCTTATTAAAATTGACTTAATTAATAAGAGTATATTAATATTAATGGAATAGTATAGCTGAGTTAGTATTACATTTGATTTGATTTGGTTGTAATTGGAAATCAATTATTGAGTTATTTATTTAGATAGATATTGATATTTTAGATTTTTAGAGCATATTAAAATTATTATCTAATCCAGTGTTTCCCAACCTGTGGTACGTGTACCACTGTTGGTACACGAGTTGCTGGTTGGTGGTACATGAAAAATTATCAATAATGGTGGACATAAAAAAAAATTAAATCATAAAAATATAGAAACATTTTTTTTTCCTATAATTCATACAAATTATTTTAATTAATAATATTATACAGCAAAGTTGTTAATATGTACAGTCGATAACGATCTTTAATGTTAATGATAAAATTGAAAGTATGATTAAGAAATTAGATTTTTGGAAACAGTAATATATATAAGTATCGAAAACAATCAACTGGAAGTATTCGAAACTTTACATATTTTTTTGTTTGAAAATAAGGTTAGTCTGTCTCAAGATATACAAGAAAATATAATAGCACATTTAACAGGATTAAAATTGTCTTTCATGGAATATTTTCCAAAGCCTGAAAGCAAAAATGATAATTGGATTTTAAACCCCTTCTATGCAGAAAATTTAGAAAAAGCTACATCATTATCAATAAAGGATAAAGAAAATTTAATAGAATTATCATGTGACAGAACTTTACAAGTAGAATTCAAATGACACAATCTAATTAATTTTTGGTTAAACATTAAAGATTACGAACAACTTTCTGAGAAAGCTTTTAAATTATTATTACCCTTTACTAGTACAGAATTAGTAGGAAGAGCTTTTTCTTCATATAATTTTTTAAAAAATAAGTATCGAAGCAGATTGAACGCAACTGTAGACTTAAGGTATACCTTGCATCTTTTGAACTAAATTTCAAAAAATTATGTTGTTCGAAACAAGCACAAAGATCTCATTAAATTTATTTTATAAAAATATTTGATTATGATAAGAAAATATACTAATTGGTTTTTTATAATTTTGTGTTTTTATTAAAACCATTTATTAGTAAATGAAATATGACAAAATAGTAGATAAATAATGAGTCTGATCAAGGCAAATCAATCTAAATTATTTAATTTGAAAAAATATATCAGAAAAGGATCATACCCAGAAATTAGACTCTCATTAATTCTTGATTATCTATTGTGGATTACTAAATGTAAGCTAGTATTTAATCATCAAAATTTTAATCCTATTAACTTCATGCTGAACAATATAAAGAAAACAAGAACAAGAGATAATCTGATAACCCCTGAGGTTATTTTTACCATGACTTGGGACATGCTGGATTTATCCTCTCCATGGCCCAACCAATAGCAAGATGCTCCGAAAAAGAGAAAACAGACTCAAATTCGGGAAAACCAAATGAAGGAATGAGAAAACACTTTGAACAAAATATGTACCAAATAACCTTTAATGTAATAATGTAATCTTTAATAAATTATTTTGGAAAAATATGAAACTTTGAACAAACACATACATATAAATATGTTATGGTGAGTTTATAATTTCAGTGAGTTTATAATCTGGCATGACGTTTAGGCATGTTTCAATGTAATTTGTCTCATTATGAGATGTGAATACATACATGGTCACCCTATAATATTTATAATGCAAATAAAATAACACCCTCGCAATAACAAATTTCACAAAATACAATCATTTTTATGAAGTGGTACAATTTAGCGTGATGTACTACCAAGTGGTACGTGAGCCAAAAAAGGTTGGGAAACACTGATCTAATCCATCCATGAATTATTTTATTTAAATATAAATAAAATAAAGTCTTGCCTTTTGGTATAAATTTGTATTATTATAAATAGTGATTTGGCTGTAAGGAATATTAAGGTTTATCTGTTTACTTCTTTATCATTATTTTTATTATATTATAAGCAGATTATATAATAGGCATAGATCATTATTTATAAGATAATGATATTTGGTTTTATTGCTTTATCTTTAATCTATTGCAAATAATATTCATATTTTAGGGTAGTTTGAAATAATGATTTTGCTTATTTTCTATTTGTTCTAAATGCTATTTAAATTCATGAGTTTACAACAAAAATTATTATCATTGTTTTATTGAATTATGTGTTAGATCATTATTCATTGATGGATATTTACTTTATCTTAGTTTATTATTTTCATTATGTTACAAATGATGCTATAACTCACAGGCATTAATAAATTAGGAATGTTCTTTCTTGGTTCATATTTTTATTCTGTTGTAAATGGTGATCAATAATTAGACTATAACTAAGGATATAGTATGATCCATATTTTTATTGTTACAAATGGTGTCACAATTTGCAGGTCATTATTAAACAATGACCATTCTTTCATGGCCCACATATTTATTCTGTTGCTATATATATATATATATATATATATTATTTTGGGGTTTTTTACTATTCAGATAACATTAGACAGACATTTATCAAACTTTATTTTTAAGTTAAAACAGTTGGTTATAGGCTATTTAAATGAAAAAAATACTAAGACCATTTAAAAATCCCTTGTATACAAGTTAATGCAGTGAATTCACAACACAATTAACTCTTTTCAAATTCATATAATATATTTAATAAATATACTAATATATATACTTTAAAGACATTGAGTAATAAATATAATTATAAATCTAACAAAGTTCAACATTTACCAATTTATAAAAGCATTCATCATCCTAGCTTTGAGGAGTCTCTGCTTCATTAATAGATCTAAGAGACTTTTTGCTACATTAGTTGGTAACCTGAGAGAACAGAGAGTGTCAACCGGTGAACAAAGAAGCTTAGTTACAAGTTTTAAACACATTTGCTCTAATGGTGGAACAGAAAGTGTTAAATGGGAACTGGTTGCTGAAATAGATGAGGTAGGCAAATCTAAAATAAGAAAAATTCAACAATTAAAATGACTCTAATATTTGCATATATTCAGTCATAAAAATCCTGAAATTGTATAAAATAAATATTTAACTCATTATAGACCCTATATATATATTTCATTCTCTTTAACATAAAACTTACTGTTGAATTTAAAGCTTCATTTTTGTTTGGGGGGGGGGGGGATTTCCTTATCAACTTACACTTTTATTTTATAAGAATTTGATATTAGGAAAGGGTTGAAAGAAGTACCTCTGATTGTAAACTTTTCGGGGAAAGAAAAATAAAAAGTGATAGTTATTTAGATTACAGCTGAGCTCTCACTTGAAGTACAAATGACTACATTGAAATTTTACTATTCTGATCATTTACTAAGCAATCTAATTCATTAAAAAAATTATATATTTTTTGGAAAATTATCATTTATAAAGAAGAGATACTTACTAATGGGTAGATAGACTTCATCCTCACAATACTAAATAGTGTCTTTATGTAGACTGAGAACCAAATATCAAATAATTATGTAAAAAAAGATATTTAAATAACTGTCAGAAGTCAACTTGAAGAATCTTAGTAGTAACTCTAAAGTGCAAAGGGTGTTTAAAAAATTACTTAATATTCTCACATTTTAATAATAAAATTATTGTAAATACTAATATTCAATCTCAAAGTGACTTATTGACATAATATGAACCAAATTATTAAAAATAAACATTCAATCATCAAAATGAGGAATTAACGATGATAGTTTCTACCATTTTGGTAAATAAATAAAACTATTGTTATTGCATTACGTTGTTGCTCTAACATCTCATGTCTTTCCAAGTAACAGATTACATAACTATTTTTAATGATTTGTTTCAAAGTGTAAAAATATTTTGGAATAGACATATGACACTTTTATTATAAACCTGATTTCTTTGGGAGACTATTATATTAATGGGATTTCATATAAAACAACGTATAACATCATAAATAAATATGTATATCACATCACTCCAGCTCATGATTAAAATTAATCAAGAGAATATCAGCAATCTATTGCTAATACAACATTCAAATAACAAATAAAAATTCTGGTTTCTATTTATTTGAATGTTGCCTTGATAACAGATTGTCAATATTCTATTGGTTAATTTTAACATGGTCTAGGGTAATACAATTTGCATATGATAACTAATTAAATATGTTTCACTTATGGTTTATTATGTAATATTAGGGTCAGTACAGATAATATACTTGTAATTAAATATTATATATATATATATTAACTTTATACATAAATATTTGAAAATACAGTAATTAAAAGTCTATAAAAATTATATGTATAACTATAACTTAGAAGCACTTTCACTACCTTGTAGCTTTGTCAACTATCATTTAAAATGTCAACTTTACCATAATTCCATATAATTACATATAATTTTTATAGACTTTTAATTACTGTATTTTCAAATATTTATGTATAAAGTTAGTATATTATTTTGAAGAAATACAGACATCGATTTGAAATATTATATATATATATATGTTAATTCTAATATTTTCACGGATAAAAGATGTCATATTATTATTAGTATTTGCGGGATATTCCGTGTAGTTTCACTACACGGAATATCCCGCAAATAGTAATAATAATATGACATATATATATATTGTGACAGTCTGTTTTAAATGACTGCCACAAAGATGGCTGCAAGCATAGTTGCAGCCCAAACAAATGTACATATCATAATAAAAGGAGTGGTCTGTGCAGGTATATTTTCTCTGTTGTTTACACATACATTATATTGTAAATAAATAGGATGAATGGTTAGTAATATGCTTATAAATAAACAAATACGGACACCACATATAAATATGTATTTTGCTGTTAATAAATGCTATATATTTTTTTTTATTTGTGATATTAATAAATATGGCAGGGGATTAGAGAAATTATTGCGAGAAACTGAAATGTATTTGCAAGTAACCCATCAGTAAACATGTTTTATTTTGATTTTTGATTTTATTTTAGATTCTCAAATGTATTTTTTTTTCTGTTGCTTGTTGAATATTCTTTTTGGAAAACTTAAAAACAATTTTTATGTGACAACAAGTATACAGTTTTATAATTTTTTTTTAGAACTTAATGTTCATTACCGCAGGCAAGCCAATGACCTCTTTCTTTTATTGTATAATGTTTTTGGAAGAAAAATGTAGAAATTGTATCAGTGGTCATTCAGCTTGACACCTATTCAAAATTATTTAATTAAATAAATGTGATTTTATTTTATTGTTTAAAGAAATCGAGGGATTGGAATTTAAATGCTCTGTGAAATTCTGAAATTAATTAAAAGATAAAGTTATCGTAAGACAAATTTTTTCCAAGCAGATAGCTAAAATTAAATCCATTGTTTGGACTTAAGTAATTAAAAACAGGGATTAATAATTTAATTAAAAACAGAAATGTAAAAGCAATAACTTGTGGAGGGGATGAGGTATTATTTATGTTTTTATATCTCTTTTTGTGTCTTATTACTAGTAATTCGT
This sequence comes from Epiperipatus broadwayi, assembly GCA_028023455.1. Taxonomy (NCBI): domain Eukaryota; kingdom Metazoa; phylum Onychophora; class Udeonychophora; order Euonychophora; family Peripatidae; genus Epiperipatus; species Epiperipatus broadwayi. The sequence goes on from JAQFVV010006315.1 coordinate 701,433, forward strand.
TATTTTATTAATATTGCTATTATTAAACGAACCAATGAATTGCATAATTCAGTTATAAATATCTCTTTTGTAATTTTAACATAAAGGTACACGTAATTCATTGGAGTATCGGAAATATTTCAAAATAGTTAAACAGAAATAATTAGGGTGGTTTGGTCATTGGATGTATGTGTTTCACCGTGTAATCATAGTAAATTTATTCCATCCGCTATGTGCAGGATAGTTTTCATAAGAAATAAAAGTGTGTAGGAAAGTGTTCCAAATAATTATTATTGTCTGCTACGTGCAGGACTTCTATTATGGAACTTTTAAGATTCAAATTGTAGTTTAGCATGAGTTTTTTCCCCTAGTAAATTTATTCCATCCGCTACATGCAGGATTGTTTCCATAAGGAATAAAAGTGTGTTAGAAAGTGTTCCAAATAATTATTATTGTCCGCCACATGCAGGACTCCTATTATGGAACATTTAAGATTCAAATATCATTAACTCGTGGCTAAATCATTATTTTAACTTAAACAAAGTTATAGATCACTACAAGTAGAAGGGTGAGTGTCATTTTTTTTTATTATGAAACACATGCATACCATGGCCAATACACATTGTTTTCGTATAAATAATTTATCCCAAGTTTTAAGTTTAAAGTGTAAGCAGGGGAGAATTTCAGACCATTCCTTTCCCATTTATGAAACTATTTAAAATTTAGTTATACACTTGAATTTTAATTAATATCGTTTATGTGTGTGTGTTTATTCTTTTCTTTATTCTGTAAATATTTATATAATCATAGAGGGCTTAATAAATTTAACATATAATTTTAAAGTATGGTGTTGTGCTGTGTATTTGATAAAGATATTATTTTTTGACCTTTTCTGTTATCGAAGCAACAAACCACCATCCCGAGATCATGAGTTGATTGAGCTGGTCAGAGATTAAACTTACCGGGATCGGGAATCATTCATTAGGCATTCACTTTTCTATTGATTTTATATATATAAAAAAAAAAAATATAAGAGATTATAACTCTTTATTAATTACATGATCATATCCCTTAAGCAGGGGAGCAATCTCTTTCTTAAGGTGGCATGCAAAGGTTGCAGTAAACGAACCTTTCAAAGGTATGATTATAGTAATGTATATTTTGGATGCCTTTGAATATTTCTTAATTGCTGCTCGATGTTAGAAAACGCATGTCATGCTCAATGCGTATAGAGACAAAGGCAGCAACTGTTACAATATATATACAGTGAAATAAATGTAAAGTTCCAAAAACAGGGATATGCATGCATGTTAATGATGTTAAAAGGCTCATTCAAGTTTTATCTTTAAAAATCACTAACATTGATTGTAGTGCCTTTTCTATTCTCATTACAGAAACCAAAATAGTAGTAATCAATAAAATTAATGGTTATTAAGTACTAGAACATCCAGACTCCCAAAACTAATTTCTAGCTAATTGGCCATCTTCTGATATTTATTACTCTTATCCTATTACTCAAAGAATATAGCTTCAAACTTCAAAAATATTAAGAATTTAAAATCATACTATCTATTTTAAATAACTATATACATATAACTTCTATTTGAACACACTTCAAAATAAAAAACCATCCGAAAAAAGGTAAGATTCATTTCTAGATGAACAAACAATCTTCATTTGGCTCAGGTCACAACTTCTTATAATGTCTCTACCATCTTTGTTACATAAAATTACTAAATTTTTTGCATTCATTTGACAACATCTTCTTTAGATAAATGCACCACTTCTTATTATTAATCATTTATTAGAAGAAAGAGATTATTACATCATTTTAGCCTAAATATAAACTTTAACTTAAATAAAGAATATTTATCTTTATTAAATATAACATTATAATTAAATGAACATATCTCTTTTTCTCCTATGTATAATATCTTAGATATATTTAAATTATTTTATTTCAACACACATACTTCAAATACATTAATAAAGGCATACAAAAAGATGATTCTTAAGATGTAATTCTGATATTAATTCATTTATCTAAAGATGTTGATAAATAAGTGAATGCAAAAATTTGGCATTTACAGATTTATTTTTAGTAATTTGATATTATGTAATATTCAATTTTTATTTATTATTTACTAGTGGTGAGATTGTATGTGATTTAAAGAGAAAGAATTTAACAAGACATCATTGAGCTATTATAAAGTTATAGCAAGTGTGCTTAGGGGGTAAATATCTTTTTTTTAATTTGATATTAATAAATACTGATCAAAAATGAAGAAGATATGTAAGAAGTTTTAAACAGGGTCAACTGAAGAATCCTGATACAACCAGCAATACATCTTGGATGTCATTTCTTTTTTAAGATGTCTTTATTCACATATTTGAAAATTGTATTGTAAAGTAGTACTTTTTAATCTAAGATATTCATCAGCATTATTTTCAATCATTATTGATTAGTTGTTTAATCCAATTTCTCTGATCCAAAGCATCTCTTCTCTATATCCTTCCAAAAAAAGTATTTATCTTATTTATTCATCTAAGAAGTTACATATAACAAAAAGATAAAGTTAAATTAATAATAATATGTGATTGTAATTAATAATAGATAAATTAATCTTTAATTAGGTTATTACTATTATGGTAGCTTTTGGAATATAAAAAATGTCTAGATTTATCTTTATTTTCAAACATTTTAATCCCTGAAGATCTCTAAATTTAATACTATTTCTCTTCCCAATATTGCACCAGAAAACTTTTTATTTCATCAATATATATCATATGTATTCTTTTTCTAAGCCTATTTACAATCTTTGGACATCCAGTTTCAACTTTCATGTATACTAGTAACATATTCCAGGTCATCTCAATTATTTATTTGGGGATACATGTTTGATTGCTCAACCATGCATTCACAATGGTAGTAATGTTGGAAGATAATAATTATGATTGTAGCACTAATACAAATTCACTTTATATTTATTGTTAGATTGTGGTTAAACTATCAAAATTTTTCTATCTATACTTATTAGTTGAACACATGTCTGTTTCAAATTTGTTTAATAACATTAAAATGGTATGTCTTAGATTAAAATGATCATAGACAATAAAACTAAATTTATGAAGAATATCATTTACATAAAAAATTTATTTAGCATATTACTAAAATGGAGATTATAGAACGATATTACTTATCTATCTTATGTTTACTAAATCCAGCTCAATCTTCGTGCCATCTGGTATCAAAGTTTGATATGAATAGAAAGGCTCTTTTTTTTTTAACTGTTTTAATATTAAACTTTGCTATAAGATAATGTGAAGTTTGAAATGGATTTAGTACACATTATGTTGGTAAATATATAACGAATGATGTTTTATATATAGATTATCAAAGCAAATTTAGAGTTAACATCAGTGGAATTAACAAGCCTTGCGCAAAGAAAATAATTTATTTAAAAGTCTTTTTTGTTGTTGTTTTACAATTAATTAATTTTTTTTTTTTTTTTAAAAAAAGTAGATTTTTAAATATTTTGTATTTAACAAAAATTTACTTGAAGCTATTAATAATTTAATGTTTTGGTAAAATGAAATATTTCAGATATTAATCAAATAACAATGAATAGAAAAATCTATTAATTAATGAAGCATGGGGAAAACTAAATAACAATGTGTTAATAAAATGCTTTTTACTTCAACAGAAAATAACGGAGAGAAAATTAATAGACAATACCCCTCTTTAAAAGCAAAAACAATAAGAGATAATAAAATTAGCAATAACGAAAATAGAATGTACTACATGCAAAAATATATTTTTGTTTTTAAAAAAAAGTGATGCTAGCTATTATTGCCCGTAATAAATTATGAAAGAATTGATTACAAACGCTTTTATATACTGTACAGTAAATCTAACTAGATATATTAGAAGAGTAAATAAATAAATTATTATTTTATGAAATCATGGAAAATTCAAATAAGAAAAGCACATAAGAAACTTGACAAAAGATATAAATATATCATGTGATATGAGAATATATATATATATATATACAGTATACAGTACTGAAATTCTATTTAATATTGAAACGTAATAGTAAGCACAAAAAATGTAATGAAGAAATGAATAAATTTTAAAATTTTTAAGATAAATATAAAAAGAAAATAGTAAGGTTTGATAAGTAATAATAAATATTAGTAAAATTCTAAAAAAAAAATTTTAGCTAATAAGATAGAGAAGATAAGGGCAACCTTTTCTGGCAATAGACATCAAAATATATTGCTTATCATAAATTGGGCCCAAAAGTAAAAGAAAAAATTCACAAGCATCATATAGAGTAGAAAGTATATTAAAGTAAAATTATATTTAAGGAAAATTAATGTTTTATATTTCAGATTATTAAACTGGTATAATCATGAATTAAGTGTACTATTTGAAGTTGTTGCAAAGGACTGTATGTGGTTCCCAGAATATAGGTTCTCATTTCTGAAATGGAAAAAAAAGAAAAAGGACAAGAATGTGAATTTTATATATATATGTATGTATAAGTATTCATTACAACTAACATTTTATCGTAGATTTAAATAAGCTAAATTCTATTACTAATTTCTTAGTGGTGTTCTTCAAATAAAAATATCTGTTGAACTCATATATCCATAGTTAATTTATTCATATTTTTAGTAATCTATTTCAATAATTCAGGAATAATTTTTAAATATTAATGTTTTTACATCAAGCCAAAACTTGTCACACCAAACCAAACTAGAAAAATACAACCACTACATCCTAAACAAGAGAATAATTTGTTGAAATCATAGTTATATCAGGTAAATTTATATAGAAACTATTACCACTTAATTTGGAAATTCTTTTTTTATCTTCATAGTGATTCATTCATTTTTGTTTTGTAATTAATAATTTTTAGTGTTTATAAAATTTGATAAGAAGCGGATTAATTAAAACTAGAATTTCAATGAAAAACAATTGTATATTAATAAAATTACATTACAAAAAAATGTTAGTAAAATAAATATTTTGGATGTAGTTCTATGAAAGAGAAAAAGTTAACAATTTTCCTTATAAAAATATATCAGCATTGTCATATTCAACTATCATCAATCTGTTACAAAATGAAGTTTCCTCCTGCAAATTTTTAATCCACAGTTTCTCTTCTGCACATGTAAACTTCATTTCACATTTTTCTAGATGTTTAATAATCTTTTGGAATGTAGTTTAAGACTTTGATTTTTTTGAACAACTTCATTACATTTCTCTTGACATATATCTCTCTATACTTCATTGTGATTTGACACTTTTCTTATATTCTTTTGTTAAGCATCTAAGTCCATATCCATGTTTAAAATCTCATATAACATATCTATTAACTTTCTTCTTCAACCCATAAGTATATTTTCTTTGACAATTGAATTATTTATACCAAAAGCACTCCATCCAAATTCAATTCTTTGTTTAATTTCATCCATTCTGTTTCCATCTTTATTAATAATCTGATCAAAAAATTAATATCAGCTAACTTATTCTAGTTTCTTACTATAAATCTTTATTTACTACTTTTGTAAAAAGCAATAGAACATTAAATTTACACTTTTTCAAATTCATCTTCATTCTTATTTACTTTCTTTCATCTGATAATTCTTGTAACATTTCCTACAATTATGAAATACTGGTTTTAAAAACAACTGCACCATTTGCAAAGTTGACCTAAATGAGATCCACTTATTTTTATTTCCTTAATCTTTCAATTTTAATCCACAAAATACTCATAATATTAAGTTTTGGAGATACTGAATCACCCTATTGCACACCTTTATCGATGTTAATCCTGTTAGTTGTGAAGTTGCATTTTGATAAATATTTTTCAAAATTTGACAAAATCTTGGAATTACATTTTAATTACTGTGAAAATGTTTATAAAATAATTTATAAATCCAAAGCAAGTTGTAATGATCTTAGTAAATATCTACAAGTCTGTAATTTTTAATATCTTAATTTTTCAACTTTCTTAAGTAGCAGTATCATTAGTGCATTCTTCTAGTCATGTGATATATCTTTATAATTTATACCTTTGATATATAACTTATTCCTTCATATACTTTTCAAATATTAATATTAATTCCACCATTTTACAGGATTATTTCATTCTTCATAAATGTAATTCATGTCTCACCTCTTAAATGTTTGGCATTTCAAAAGATATCATAATTGTAAATGCAATTTTTTTCTTGTCTTTTATTACCATATAGTTTTTTGTAGAACTTTTTCATATACTTCATGATGTTGTTCATAGTGTCATTTATTCTTCATATTTATAAAACAACTTTTCTTCCAAAACCAGGGTACTGTTTTATATTTTTAAGACTTCTGTTTTCTTCTCTAACTTTTCTTACCAATTCACAGTTACATCTTCTTATATTAAAACTTTCTTGAGAAATTTTTCAGAATTGCAGATATTATTTTTAAATACTTTCATATTCCCTTTTTTCTTCATAAACTATCGTGTCTCAAAAAAAAATTACAAGCAAATTGCTTCTTTTCCTGTATAAATTATTAGTAGAATATCAGTAATCTTATTCATTTGGTTCAAGTCTGTTCCACCATCAAAGTTGCTAATATTTTTTAATAATTTACAAGTTTAAGCTTAAATTCATTGAAATATTTCTAGACATTAATGATATTAATTATTAATACTATTTTGTTTTAATAGCTTTTGTATCTAGTTTTCAATACTTCATTAAATAATAATCAATTTCTGCATTGAATATATTAAGTACAATACAGTCTTGAAATATATATTTTCTATTAGTACCTTCATTTGAATGCTTCCATATTTGTTTTTGTTTTAGATTTCTCAAAAAAAAGATGGGGAGGGGGAGTGAATATATAGATATTTCCCCCCCAGTAAAATCTATAAATCTACTCATTTCTTTCTCCTTACTCAAATTTACTATTTGAAATTTCATTTTCTAATTGCTTTCCAATTGTAGCATTAAAGTCTCTCATGACAATTTTAAAATGTTGTTTGGTCTGATCAAAGGCATTTTCTATGTCAATGAAAAAGTCCTCCACTTTTTCATCATAATAAAAACCTGTTTCTGCATAAATCTGAATAATCTGCTTTGGTAAAGTACATTAATTTGAATAACTTATATATCATCAAAGCTCGTAATAATGGGTCATTTGTCTTTTATTATATATTTATTTAAATGAATTTAAAAAGAATGGGGAAGTATGGAGGTGTTTATTATATCTATAAAGATATTACATACGGGACAGAGAAAAGTGAATAACTCTATGTGTGTAAATTTAAAAAATCAGATATATTAATCTTTAACTGAGGTTTAAAGTTTATATCTGTGCTAGAGACAATCTCTAGTTTCGAAAATGATTAGTAATAATCATTAGTGTATTTATCTGAAATGGATGGTGTCAAAGTTGAGAGTGGAGGAAGTTTGACAATGGTAAATGAAAATGTAACAATTTACTCTAGATAAATACTTTGCATATAATAAAGATATATATGAGAGAGTGACCTGGGCCAACTGATGAGTGCTGGTTCAGCATGAAATGCATCTTGGGGGTCATTTGTCTTTTATTATATCTTTATTTATATGAATTTAAAAAGAATGGGGAAGTAGGGAGGTGTTTATTATATCTATACTCATAATAATGCTTTTCCATTTTTCCCTTACAATAAATTTCACTCCATTTGGATTTCCAATATTAATATCTTTACAATAAAGTACATATCCATTTTTTAAATAAACTGACACTTTTTTTTCCTTTTTTCTAGTTTGACAAAATCTGACAATATTTTTCTAATTTATGCAATTCTCATTCACTTGAAAATAATCCATAGTTTTAAGTAGATAATTAAAATACCATTATAAAATACAGTTTAGGTCAATAACTCTGATATTCTTGGCACCTCATGACTTTGGCCCCTGGCTTCTGTCTTGATTGATGACTTTATAGCCTCTGCATATGATGAGACATGTTGGTGTCTTTTTGGAGGCTTAAGAGAATCTAGTAAAAAAAAAATAATAATATCCTCTTTAAATATTCTTCTTGTTGTAGCTGTTATTACTGTGACATTATTGATATCAATGGGCTGTTCAACATACATCAGTATCTTTGAGATTAAAATCAGGAAACACTATAGTCTACCTTCTTATATGCCTGATATGTGTTAACTGAAAATATTAGTTAAGTGTTTTTGATGGCAGGATCAATGCATAAATAATCATTTTCTTTTATTCAATCATAGTAGATCAAATAGTTTAATAATAAATTAAAAAATACTAAGGAGTTGAAATGATAACTATAAAAACAACTATTGCAATGTTACAAAGAAAAATGCTAGTATTCTTGATGGCAAAATAAAAGTAGATAAAATCATTTAAAAAAATGATTAAATTTGCTATGATTATATGAAATAAAAATGAAAAACAATACTTGAAATGGATAAACAAATTATAAAAAGTTCACATTTCTTTGTGACCCATTAAATTTGGAACTAAGAAAGAAGCTTGTTAAATGTTTTATCTGACTTTATAGATTTATATAAAGTGGAAGTTCATCTGATAAAAAGTGAAAGAGAAAGCACTTGAGTCATTTAAGATATATCCATCTATGCTATAAAAAATTAAGTTAAAAATATTTCGTTCTTAAAATGAATTTTTATGTTTTAAATTGAAAAAAAAAAAGGAAATTGTGTGAAGACAGAGCAAAAGAAATAATAATGATTAATTTTAAAAAAATTGCAAAAAATAATATATATATACAGATTATTATTTAGAAGATTCAATAATAAAAATCTAAAATTAAAAAACAAAGAAATAATCATGGAAATTTGGAGTAATGCTAATATCTTGGATATTAGATGATTTTATGTTTGAAGTAATTCGTCAACATTAAATACATTAATAACTTTATATTGATATATAAATATATGTAATATAAAATGTGAAAGTTATAAATCTATATAAATAATTAATTATAACTGCTGGAATGCACTGGTTTCCTTTACTAAAAGAATCATTGTTTCTTTTTTAGATTCTTAATATTCTTTTAAGAACCCTCTCAATATTTTCATATTATTTTAAAATATCAAAAAGATTCTCAACTGAAATATTAAAAATCTAAAAGGAGAAACAATTACTTTAATAAAGAAGTCAGTGCATGCAATTTTAATTAATTATCTTCATAGTTCACTAACTTCTCAATTTATTATTTTGGAGTTTAAATTTATTATATACATCAAACTATATCTATCAGTTTCAGAAGTGAGCACTCAGACTATTTATTTTCTTAATTTCCTTTTGAAATGATATATTCATCTCTAGACAACTAATAACTGTAATGCTATTAAAAATAAAAATTTATTACAATTAAACTAAAAGACCTAAAAAAAAATCACTTGAGATAGATGGTAGAAATAAGAAAGGGTGCTGGGTGATATAAAAAAGAGAGGTTAGAGATTGTAGCTGGATTGTATTTTGAGAGGCCATTTTGCAATGAATTGACAATGATAGGAAATGATGATGATAATTACAATTAAACATATATAATTATTAATAAGTCATCACTTCCAAATTAAATATAAGATAATCAAAACGACTGCTTATTCTGTGAGTTTCAATATGATTGTACTAGAATGTCTCAAATATAAAACACTTGTTTATAATTTCCATCTCAAATATTAAAGAGATATATTTTCTGACAAATGCTATTATAAAAGATCAAATTTGAATTCATACCAACGTAATCAAGCGTTGGTGGTCGAGTAGCACAGCTGCCTTACAAGAAGTTGTTCTCGGGTTCGCTTCCCAGCCGATTCTTTGACACATGAAAAAAAAATTATGAATCACTTTTCATTTTAAAAAATTATAATTACCTTATTAATGATAAGTCGAATATATAATTATTAATATAAACAGGGCTTTCATATTAAATGTAAAACAACAGGAACAACTTGCTCTTCCCTATGCTGTCAATATCGTCGAGCTGTTCTCTTTGCCAAAAATACTTGCAAATTATAAAATGATCATTTATACCTGCAGTCTTATATATTAGAGAGATGATCTTTCTAACAAATAATAACTGAGATTTTATTGTGTGTGTGCGTGTACACTGTGTATATATATTCTTCACTAACATGTTTTAAAAATAATTTTTCATTCGAATTTGATTTATAATTTTAAAACATAAAATTGTTATACTGTATACTTAAAAATAAAAAAAATAAAAGAAATTTAATTAAAACTTAATGGATTGGAATATTTTTATGCACACTATTTCAAACTAAGAGCATTTAAAATTTTGAAATGTTAATGGCAATTTCTAAAAAGAAAAAGGCATGCCTAATGATTCAATGCTCTCGGACATTTCTTAAAGTTCTCATAGTGTACTTTCAATATTTTTGCAAAATTCTTTATCGTATAAATTAATCAAATTGCTTACTTTATTTTTTTTTTAAATTATTTTTTATGAAATAGTTAAAAATAAAATTTTATAAATTTAATATATATATATGCTAACTAGGATTATGTTATCTTTTACTCTATGCAATGCAGCAGGTGAAAAAGTAATGTACTCAAAATTGGAAGTTTCCAGACCAATTCACAGCTGTGAAAGTAAAAAAAAAAATTTTAAGTTTCAGTTGAAAGAAATTTTTGTTTCTGAAAGGTTATTTCAGTGCTTGAATGTCATGTGACTTCGTGAGAAATTGTCAATACAATTATTAGTTTCTAATCTCTTGATTCCCATTGTATTCACCTAATGGCCTCTTCTATAACTAACATCTCTTCTTACACCATTTTATTTAATTTTTCGTTTTAAGAAAAGCATCACTAATGCTATTTTTGATTTAAATCTATTACATGTTTTAACAAATTATAGATATTAGTAGATTATAGTTCACATTAGGTTATAGCCTATTAGCAATCGCATGGCTCATTAAAGAAGGATTGTACAAAACAATGAAATTACTATATAGAATGCAAACCATTCTCTCCACTCATACTCCTTAAACAATTCATTCTATTCCATTTTAAAATCATATGCATAAATTTTGGTGAAATGAATAGATGTTTCTACACTTAAGTTAAAGTGCAGAAACATTTGTGGCACTTTATATACTATTTATATACAATTCAATGAGAACACAATTTTTTATAGTCATATTTAAAGATTCAATCATAATGGTAAAATAGATATGCTTTGTCATTCACATCCCAGCATCTGATTTTTTAAACCATTTTATTCCTTATTTATTGATCTTTCACAGTCAGATAAGCAATAGTTTATCTGGGAAAATCATTTAATTATATTATCTTCTTTTAAGTGTAATGTGAAGTAGTATTTTACAAAATAAAAGATATTAAAGATCAGCCTTTTCAAGCTATTATGCATGTGCTTTTTACAAGTATTAATAATAAATTAATACTGTCACTCCCAACATGAGATATAGTATTTAAGAAAGAATAAAATGAATCCACTTATTCTTTCCAACCCAAATGCTTATACATGGGCAAATCTTAAGTACTGGAAGTGAAAGTGTGAGGATAAACCACTCACTTTAAATTACTGATTACGATGTCTGAATGAATGACGTCGACAAAATTATCTAGAATTTACTAAACTCCACTCTCAAGTGAAACTTAAACATATGTAAATAAGCATTTATTTTTATAGCGCTTTGCTTTATAAATTGTAATACATTAAAAATCAGCCTTTTTAAGCTATTGTGCATGCGCTTTTTACGAGTGCTAATAATAAATGAATACTTTCACTCCCAACATGAGATATAGTATTTAGGAAAGAATAAAATGAATCCCCTTATTCTTTCCAACCCAAATGCTTATATATGCACAAATCTTAAGTCTTTAACACTCGTAAAAAGCACATGCACAATAGCTTGAAAAGGCTAATCTTTAATTATTACAATTTATAAAGCAGAGCACCATAAAAATAAATGCTTATTTACATATGTTTAAGTTTCACTTGAGAGTGGCGTTTAGTAAATTCTAGATAATTTTGTCAACATCATTCATTCAGACATCGTAATCAGTAATTTAAAGTGAATGGTTTATCCTCACGCTTTCACTTCCAGTACTTAAGATTTGCCCATGTATAAGCATTTGGGTTGGAAAGAATAAGTGGATTCATTTTATTCTTTCTTAAATACTATATCTTGTGTTGGGAGTGAAAGTATTCATTTATTATTAACACTCATAAAAAGCGCATGCACAATAGCTTGAAAAGGCTGATCTTTAATGTATTACAATTTATAAAGCAGAGTGCTATAAAAATAAATGCTTATTTAAAATGAAAGATAAAAAAGTCCATGAGCCCATAGTTTTGCTAAAGACTAAGACAAAAAAATATAGTTACTTTTAAGGAGTTTATATTTGTAATCAAAAAGAATCTATAGAAGAAAAGTTTGAAAAAAGATCTTACACTTTGTTAATCAGATGAATTTTAAAAGGATTAAGATTGTTCTTAATTTGCTCATTTTTTTATTACACAGCTTAAAAAGATGATCTGTCTGATTATTCTTGTAGTGGAAAATGAAATATCTAAATTGTTATTAAAATAATTGTACGATTCTGAATTGCGCAAAAATATTTTTCCACTTGCAATGAATACATATATATAATCAAATGAATATCCGTAAGATCTAAGGAGAATAGATATTAGAAGATTAAGACCATATCAAATTTACATATAGTTGATCAATAGTTATGTAGTATCAATATATTATGAATCCATCATATTACATTCCTCAGTTGAACTTTGTGTCTAGATCCACAAGCCTTCAGTTTACAATGATCAAAATTTCGAACATAAAGTAAATAAGTGTAAAAGAAAGTATGATTGCATATTCTTAAAATGTATGAATATAAGAAATATTTTTATGCCCACTTCTATTGCAGGAGTCCTTAATTCAGAATATCAGAAACAATTTTATAGCTCTAGAGCCAAATATCTCAACTGCGAAAGTCATGCAGACAATTTGTTTGATTTAGAACAACCTGAATGGTAAAAGCCTGAATGAACCATTTAATATAGTCTATAGTTTCTTTAAATAAGGTGTAAAAATCCAGTCATCCACATACTGATGGAATTTACTATTTCAATTTTGTCCTTAAATTACACTGCTTATGATTAAATTTTGGCATTGTGAAACAGACTTTTTTTTTAATCTTTTGTTTAAAGTTGTGTTAAATTAGTGAGAGCATAAGTTACTTGACAAATCTCTCAACTAAAAATTTATTTAATACAATGGATGAACTAATCAGTTGTGAAAATCTAGATACATATGTTTCAACTACTAAAGCAGGTGTCAGCAATCTGGAACATGTGTGCACAGAATAATTATTAATGGCATGCTGATTGAATTGAAATAATAAAAAATTATAATAGTAATAATAACAAGTCAGATGTCACATGACTTATATATAGCTTGCACTTACAAATATGAAAAATTAAGAGCGTGCTAATAGCTCTAAACAAGCAAAGTGTATAAATGCCATCACCTACTGTTTTGCCTATATGTGATTCACATGTAAATGAAAACCATGATTCAGTTTAATTTACTAATTATTTTGTACAATAAATGTATACTCAATTTTTTTCTCATTTCAATAAAGATAAGAGCTAAATAGAATATATTTTTTTCTCTCAGGAAGAAACAATTTTGCCAGAATTTTTTTTTTCTTTTGATGGCCAATTGACCTTTGATACTTTTGTACCAGCGCGTGTTTAGAGGAAATTTATATTCAGACAGAATATTATATCAATTAATTCATTTGAAAAACTTCTGTTAATAATTATATAATAATACATTTTAAGTTTTGGTTCCTTTATTTGAAAAACAAAAAGTTTATAGTTAGTGATAGTCAGGTTAATGCATGAATGAAAGTCCGCAAATATGTGAGATTTGATAATATCGTTTGGATCTCAAAAAAATTAAAAATCATTGTTTTTTTTTTCTTTTAAATGTCTATTGTGTAATTAAAATAAATTTCTCATAGAGAAAACTTCCAATTTTGAGTTGATTTTTTATATCACAAAAATGAATTTCTTTGAACATTTTTGATGAATGCTAGAAAAATACTTCTTTTATTTTAATCAGCTTCGTAACCGCTTCACGCTATTAAGCTGGTGACTCACTCATCTTTTTTGATCAGTCAAAATGTTGTTTTCTTTCTTTTTCCTGACATAAAAACTATAAGCATGATGTCAACCAAAATATGGACATTTTATAGATCTTTTGCATGACTTTTTAATGGTGTCTTTAAAAAAAATCCGATGAAAATTGGATTTTTTATTGATTTTTTTCGTAACCAGTGCATTTAATTTTTTTTTTTTGATCAATTTTGTAATTTCCATGAAGCGATAAAGACAGAAAATACTTAGTGGCCTAAACATACACTTTTATTGAAATAAAAATATTCTGATTCACAAACAAGGCTTTCAATGGAGTCTAAATGTAAGCAGAATATATCAGGCTCATAAGTATACAATTTTAATTTTTTAATTTTTTGAATAATATTTTAATTTTTTTTAATTATTTGAAAAAATGAATTAATTTTTATTAATTTGCATTTGGAATAGTGTGTGTCTATATAAACTGTATGTTTATTTATGCTCATATAAATACATATGTACAGTAATTGTATATGTTCTAATTATTATTTTATAAAAATAAACTTATTTTATAAAAATAATTAATAATTTATTATTTAAAAAATGATTTATTTGGTTTATATTGGTGTGTGGGTATAATATAAATTCTATATTTATTTCTGCTCATATGAATTCATATATATGTTAATTTTGTGTGTTCTAATACAATGATTTTCAAAAAGTTTAATAATTTATTATTTATTATTATGTTTATATGGTGTGTTTGTGTTTACAAGTAATGATTTACAAAACTAATAATCAAATGTACAGAAAGATTGCATATGCAGGCAAATAATCAAATTCTGATTCTTTCCTATGACTTAATACTCATGCTGTGGAGTCACTAGTTTTGCCATATCTTTCATCACATTATTTTCAAGTCTATAGCTAACAAATGGACTATATGCAAATAAATTATATCTATGTGATACAATAAATATAACAAGATAGCATCACTTGTGTGCATAAAAAATATAAACATCACTGGTGCATAAAGAATATAAACATCACTGATGTGCATAAATATAAACATCACTGATGTACACAAAAAAATATCAAATGAAGAGATGAAACTCATTTTATTGGTAATACAGATAGTAGCCTACAATTTCTAGTTTTAGATAGACAAGAAGCCAATTGCTATGATGACAAATGCATATCTATCTTCTGGAAATGATTTGTTTTGTATCTTTTATTAGGATGAATCTTTTTCATATAGACACCTTTGACATTTGGTAACTTTTGAGGGACAAAATAAAAATGAAGAATTCTTATGCGAATACTTTTGGAGATTCTGAAGCTATGAATGATCTTAGGTAAGAACTATTATATATGGTTTGAAAGATAATTTTGTGAGGAATACAAAGAAATTATCACTGAAGATGTAATTTAAACTTAATTAATGATGAATTAGAAATTATGAACAAACAATAAAGTAATAATTATGTCGGATGTCAATTTTTTTTTTACCCTATTTTTTTAATGTTAATCACTATTTGTATCAGCTTTATTGTTTTCCTTAGTTTTTCTAGTTTCTATTAATGTATTTTTGTTTTTGCTCTAATATTATTAAAACTAAAGTTATTGTCAAAATTGTGTCTCAGGTCAGTTTTTAAAAAAATTCAATATGGTGCCTGGAGAATCAACCACTAAAAGTTAAATGCACTTTACTTATTCTAAATTATTATACATTATTCAGCAATTTTATAAACAGTACAGATTTTTTTAAGCAACAACAGGAGGAATTTTCTCCATGCCAAAGGAAATTTTAAGTATGTTTTTCGAATGCAATATAATTTAACAAAATATTTTTTCACATATGATCCTATGTATTTTAAAATATTGAATGACAAATAATATAAAATCTGGTTATAATGAGCTTCAAAAGTATATAATATGTAAATGTAAATCCCATTATAACCAGGCCAATTTTGATATTATATATAGTAAGATTGATAGAATCAGGTCAGCATGTAAAATAACATTGTAACATAGGTTCAACACAGCACCACTAGAAAGTTTCCGATCCCTGTACTAAAGAATTAATTATTTTTCTTGTTACATCTGGCACATCAATCAATACACATCAATATAAATATCTCTTGTCAAAAGAATATGAATTTATTAGTCATACAATTAGAAATATGTTGGCACAATGGATTAATACTGGTAGTAATGAAGAAAAAAATTATTTTTGAAATAATTGCTTACAATATATGCAATTATAAGATTACTCTTAGACAAAAATTAAATAATTTGGCTAGCAAAAACTTTATAATTTATATAATTTTCTTACCATTCATTATATGAATAATAAGTTCATTTGCACTGCAATTTATATCATTTTGATCATATAGTTTACATATGTAATTACTTGGAATGGCTGCTGTATATGTACTCTCATACGCTCAAAAATGAGAATTTGTTTTCAAGTAAAAATGACTTACTGAGAAGGACTCATGAAGATATTTTGGATGTGTATCTGGAATGGATAATGGCTAATAATCATAGACATTTTATTCTTATTAATAGTATAGATTATTTGTTTGTTGAAGTGAGCATGTTAAAATACTGTGGGCAGAGACTGTTACAATATTTATCCAAGACATTAACAAAAATAATTTTTTAACAAGTTGTATAGACTTGAAATTAAGTTAAATAAAGCTAATGCAATTGATCATTTTAGTCTGTTAATCAGAACATACACCTCTCTGTAGCCAACAAATGTGCTTTTAATTTGAAAAGAATGAGCATTTCCTTGATACATTTTTAGTGCTGAGAAGTTACTTTTTTACTATGTGACAAATTGCACTGCTAATCTGCTCATTTTAAAATTTATGAATTCCATAAAAATTAAATTATTAGTTATATGTATTGCATTGTTGATTTGCACACATGATGTGATTATGCTCCTAATTAACTAAATAATAAGATTTCCTTGAATAACATTACAGAATGAATCATATTACTTATTGAAAGCACTTATTTTCTTGATTACATGTTGAACTATTTCCACCAACTACTTTCATTAAAATCTATTACTAATTCTAAAAATTGACCATGTCAAAATTTATCAAGTTTTATTTCTTTAGATACTTAGTCTTTTGATTTGTTAATGAAGCGAAAGAAAGAAATTTTAGTAAGTTTGACAAAGAATGTTTATTCAGAAATGCACTCAGTGATAAAGCATTAGATATTAATAAAACAAAAATATTAAGTGGAGATGATAACCTAAAAACAAAAACAATTATTCCTATTAATAAAATAATGAAACTGTTAACATTCAGGAGAACAATGACATAAATAAATACAAAATTCTTCCAACAAAATCATGACTATAGTGTCAGCACTACCATTTCTCATTGGCAACATTTGCATGGCAGAGCTAAAAACCACAGCCATAAATAGTATTCCAGTTGCATCAAAAGTTCAACTTCCTTATCTTAATGATATATCCATAGTGACAACATATATATGTAAGCTAAATTCATGATAGCATTAAAACAATAATAAAAATTGGAATTCTTAGAATTTCTTGTGACAAGACTATATTATAGTGAAATCAAGCAACTATTTACAAAAAAATACACATATACAAATAAATATTTAGTAAAACCAATCATGTCAAAAATACAAAAAATAGAATTGTTATTACTTTAGAACAGAGCAAAAAAAATTTGACCAGAGTCCAGTGCCACAAAAAAATCCCTCCCTCTTCCTCAAAACACTAATACAAAGAATGATTAGCCACTAATAATCATTAAGAAAAACTTAAATAGGCAACAAAAGGAAAAATCAAAACAAAAAACAATGATAGGTATTGTTGGGTATCCATACATATTAGGGATGTTAAAAGGAAAATCTATAATCAAGACAATATTTAAATCCATGGCTTAAGGTGAGAAATTTTAATATCTCTACAAAGTATAAACTTGAATCACAAAAAATAAGAACTGCATCTATGAAATCCTTTATAAAGATGGGAAAATGTTATTGATGAAAGTTATTATATCATAAAAACAGTGATAATAAAAAAAAGATAAAAAGTAACAGACCATATATATATAGCAATGAATAAAAATTCAATTGGTAATAAAAAAATCTGTTTGCACTACAATGGTGAATAACTTCATAAGACAACTAGATTTATAATCTAACCACTCATTAGCTGATCTTTAAATGGAAAAATTGAGATAATTCTCATGAATAAGTAACTTAAATTTCTACTAACTATTGTATTTGAAAGAATAGTCTAGTTGGTTGCCTTGAACCACTTACTTTTGTTACTCATTCAGGCTCCATGCTAGATTGTCATTGATCATGCCAGCAATAATGGAGAAGAGAAAAATATTTTTTAAAACATTATTTTCTATACTAAGCTTTGTGTTAGTAACAATTAAATGTAATTAGAAAAATAAAAACTTTGAGTTTTTCTATAAATATTTAATAAATTTCAATTGATAGAAAATAGTTCAGCATACAACCATAAGTAAAATGCATTATCACAAATCTTCAGACAAATCTTAAGCAAATTATTTTATTTACAACTAAAGATGTTGGGATTTTGTAAAGCATATTTTAAATTTGTGGCATGATGAGATAGACTGATAACATTGTCTACCTATAATAAATAAATAAATGGTTCGTTACTTGAGAACTCTGATTCAGGGACCTTCACTTTTAACTTTGTGTCTACCATTATGAAAAACTATGATAGACTTAAATCTCCCTACTATTGTGCAGTTAATAAGCATGTATTAATACAAGATAGAATACAGAATAATAGATAAATTTAAAAAAGTGAAACGAGAACTAGTGGTGTGGCATATAAAATGTTAGTAGAAATGAGAAGGTGCACTAGATTTGTTTTTAAAATAATTTTTAATTAAATTATAAACAATAATATTCAAAATAAATAAAAGTATGTGAGTTAGATTATTAAAAAAAAAAAAGACAAAAAAATTTCGGTTGTTAAGTAATTATAGACCAGTACATACATACATATTATAGAATTAGAACTTGAAAGAGCATAAAATCTTAGAAGGAATTCAGAATGGATTTCATTTAGGAGAAGAATAATTTATTCACTGTGATTCAATTGATTTAAATGACTTATAAAAAAAAAACAATTAATTATAATATTTTTAAATATAGCTTACAATATGATGAATAGAAATAAATTGTGGAGTAATCTTTAAAATAAATGAATGTTTGGGATTATTAAAAGTGCTGTAGTTCTTATAAAAATGATTTTTCTAAATATAAATAGAATGAAATCAGGTTGGAACAGGTATATTCCTGACATTTTTATGATATTATTTTACTTGTTTGAGAATTAGGGGTTGAGATAGAAAGTAAAAATTTCTATAATTGGAACTACAGAAAGATGCAATTTGGTGGCTCTCTTTTTACAAAGTATGTTAGTTTTTACAAGTAATATAAAAATATTGGAGTTATTACTAGAGAAGTGTGCAGAGACAGAAAGAAATATTAAAATAAAAATTCAATGAGTAACAATCTAAGATATGATTAATTAATGAGAGAGAAAAACTGAAGAATGAGAAATTGATATTTCCTGAAGAAGTGGATGAGCATAAATATTTAAATACACTATTAAATGGAAAAAGAAATTCTATGAATAGTGGAAATCAGAGATAAGACAAAAAACAAATATGGAAATGGGATTATTAAAAATCTGCCAGTGTTATTCATATGGCAAATATAAAAAAGAACAATTTGAAAAAACAGATGGTGGTATCTCATTAAACTCTTAGAAGTGAATCACTTTGCATTAGCTAAGCAATCAAAAAAAATGTAAGATAAAATTTAAAAAAAAGTAGGTAGATATATATTGAATACTGGATAGAGTGGGTTTCTTTTTTAATGTTTATAAGGCTACAATGTGTTTAATTATATTATGTGGAGAGAACAATAAACATGCTGAGCAAAAAAGTAGTAAATAGATAATAATTTTGAAACCTAAAGTTGTTGGTTAAACAAAGGGCAATATGATGTTGATGAGATAAAAAAAAAAAAAAATTCAAAGATTATGAATAATTCAAAATAACAGAAAAAAGAATGTGATAGCCAAGATATTTCTTTAAGTTAAACCACTAAACATCACATGATCACCATTTCTTATACTTGCTCAGAATTATTATTAAAACAGTTATGAGCAAGCTTAAGAAATGGTGATCATATGATGTTTAGTGGTTTAACAGCAATCTTGTCTAATAGGATAGTGGTGGCTATAGTTATTAAAAAAACCAAAGACATCAAAATGTATGGGTACTGAACTGAGTTCAGACCTTCATGACTATATAAGTTAATGAGCTTACATTGAAAATAGTATTGTGTTTTCAATTTTATCCTCATAGTTTTGTAGTTAAGTAGAGATAAAAGGTGGCTTCTGGAGGGTTGCATTAGATCCCAAAATCTAAGTGCAGTGCTCTCAGATCTAATGCTCCTCACTGATGAATGCCACAAGCCAAAAACTAGTCTGGGGATATTGGATGAGTAGGCACTAGATAGGGATTTTATGCATAAGCCTTCTGGCATCCATTGATTATTCTGGCTTGTACTGAGTGGCACTACTGTATGGAGAATTTTGCCTGTTTTAATATTTCTTTCAGCTTAGTGATCACTTCAGAAATTTCTGACCTTAATAAAAGAAAAAATATGTTTTAATTGTATCACATAGTCAACAGTAATAATTGATGAATTGCAAGAAATGATCTTAATTTGAATTATTAAAATGTTAATTTGGACAAAATGAATAAATATGTAAATTAAAAAATAATGGAAATGAAGGAAGGATCAGAGAAAATATATTGATTAGTAAAATAAAATAATGAAGAAGTATATATAAATAAATCATATAATAGATGTAGAAAACAGGAAAAAAATGTATGGAAAGAGATATCAGTGCTGGCTTCAATTAATGGTTAATACTATTAAATGCTTAGGTAATAATATAATTAATAAATATGATAAACTACAAGGAATACAGGATAGAGTGGATATTTTAGAAAAAGGCCTTCCTGAAAGCTAATGATGTAATGCAGAATGAAATGGACAGTTTTTTTTAATAAGGCACATTTTAACAAAATTGTAAATTTCAGAAAAATTTTAATTTATAAGTGATAATTGACTTGTAAGGTAAATATGCAAATTATGGTGTTTTTGTAGAAAATAAAATAAAATTTAGAGTTTGGGGAATATTAAATATTATGAAGAGTGAAAGAGGGGACAGGTACATAAAACAAGAAATGAGATTTGCTGTGCATATTATGTCAGATTGAAAGAATTAAACAACAGGAAATTTTTAATTATATCTAATATCAAATTTCAAAAAATGTCAATGAGAATATATTAGTATTTGTACTAGAATTCATTGTTATTATAGTATTACATGTTGCCAAAACTATATTTGTTAGGTGGAACAATTATTAGAAATGATTATTGTAAGTCTGTGTGTTTAACAAAGTGTGAATATGCTTGGTTTTATATCTTCATATGATACTTGCAATAAAAACTACATGATGATAGAGTCCCAATACTATAATATTATTATTACTATTACAATTATTAAGATATCAAGCCAAAAATCAACCCTTGACAATCAGTATATGAGAGTAATTTAATAGTGCTCTCTAGTATATTGGTTACAGTGGTGCTTAGTTGTTGGCTTGGCTGTTATCCAATACCCCTGTTATTATTTTTATAGCTGCTGTATGGTATGGATATTAAAGAAAAATATACCAAAGCTATAAAAAAAAACAAGGCAAAATAAAGAAATTCTTTAAAATATTAGAATTAATAAATAGATAAAGAAATTCAGATATTCCAGAACTGTTTTACTAGTTAAAACTCATGAAAATTAAGATCAAATAGCAAAATTTTTATTAAAGAAAATATTTTGTACAATAAATACCGTTCATATAATAAATATAATCCCAATTTGTTTGTATTTCCAATTCTTAAAGACAAAAATAACATTTCCATAAATGAAATGCAAGTACTGTTGTTAATAAAAAATTAAAACCTAGGATGATTAATAAAGACTTAATTGGTAAACAATTTCTAAATAGGCATTTTTTTAAAAAAAAAACATTATAAAAATGGATGGTTTGCTGACTTTGTAAGCACATCCCATCTCTAAAATATATAGTTTTATATTAAATAATCCACAAGTAGCCAATAAATATAAAATTATTTACTGATTATTATTACAGGGACAGTGTGAATCTAAATATATCATAATTGTTTGCGAAGATTTCAAATAAATCTTCATAATTTCATTTAATTTTAAAGTAAAATTATAAGGATAAAATTATTGAGATTGATTAGTGGGCAATATAAATCAATCCAGTTAAAAAGCAAATTGTAGTTTGTAATATCATGTTATATCTAGTGGGGTTTTAGAATAGAAAGATGAAAAAATAGTGAAGAAGTGATTATAAACAATAAAATATTGATAACAGAATTAAAAACTTAAGGATTATAAGATGTAATAAACACATGATTACCTCAGACAATTTATGGCAATAGAGAAAGAATACGAACAATGTAATAAATGTTTTTAAGTCTTGACTTTTTTCCCCCACAAAAAGATATGATTAAAAAATCAGTTGATTTTAATTTATACCCTATCGACTTTATTAAAATTTTCAATGAATGTAATATTTGTATTTAATAATGCATAATATGATTCTCCTAGTTTACATTTAACATCTTCATTAAGAGCAGTAATATACTCTACACTTAATTCTATGAGATGCATGAGTAATCAATGGAGAGTGCAGCTATGTCAGTGAGAACCATCTGGATTAAACATATCCATGTAGCAGTCATCTTTACTTCATTTATACTATTCAATCCAATTACTAAAATTTCAATTATGAATCTTTTAAACCCAAATCAATATGCTATCTTTAATATCAAATTAAGCATTGTGTTGATAATTTTTTAATAAGAATAATATTGCTATGGTAATAAGAGTTGACATATTCTAGAGTTTGGAGCCCATATCATGCTGAGATTGACTGAACATAATATGTAAAAGTTTAAAAAACCTCTAGATAGCTCATAGAAAATTAATACTATTCTAAATAATTTTATATGTATGTGTATAGTTCTCAGTTTTTTTTTTGGCAATATATTTCCAGAGTTGAAAAGCAAGAAAAAGTTCTATCTAAATATATTATGAAATTTTGTCAAAAGTTAAAATTCATGAAACATCTTCAGACATTTTCAATTATATTTAATGGTTTTAGTCTAGTTAATAATGCGTTTCTAGTATAAAGATAATTTCTCAGTTTCAAATATGAGAGCAAATAATCAAATATTTATTAATAATAATAATAAATTATTTTAAAAAACCTTTTTACAAACATAATATATGTAATTAGAAGTGATGTGAACTCAGACATTTAAGCTTTCTACAGCTATCTCTTCCATCTTAGACAACTGATACACATGACCACATACATGTGACAAAAATAAACTCCAATATACATAGTTTATGCTTAACCCACACTTATCATTTGGTCCAGATCATCATCTCATATATATATTGTGCCATTACAATTTAGTCATTAGCTAAATTTATCGTAATGTGCATGAAAAAAAAAATGCTGAACAAAAATCATCATCACATTATCATAAAAAAAGGGAAGCTGTAGGGCATCCAAATTTAAACCCTACAAGATAAAGTTTTGAAAGCTTTAGACAGAAAGAGGGTGGGTCAACAATTATATTCTTTATTTGTTTGTGTGTTTATAGAAAGGTAATACACACATTTAAACTATTCAATATTTAATTTTTCTGTTAAAAAGCAAAGTTACACATATATAGGCAAAGTACGTGTAAGCTATTTAAAACTAACCTACACTTGCTAAATTTTAATATTTTATTCTGTTTCTATTTTTGCTCTTCTATAATTGTAATTTGGATTTAAAAGCTAAAGATTTAATTTTAAATATTAGGGTTATAATTACTAAGCTAGCAATTGGATTATTTAATGTCAGTTTATACATGATTTGAGTGATGGAGTGTGTGTTACATCACATAAATATATCTACATTTATTAAATATTGAGAGAAAAGGAAGAAAATCTGTTATATTGTTTTTTTTTTCTTACTCAACAATTTTTTGTATTATAAGGGTTGTTTTTCTGTTAAAAAACTTAGAGACAATGTGAGAAGTCTAATTTTAAAAATGTCTCATCTTAAGATCAAAAGAAAGAAGCTCAAAATTTGAGATGTTACATGGGTGTAAAAAAAAGGATTAAGTCTATTTTTTCCATCAAGACAAAAGTTTGTCTGGAAACCAGGTGTGTAATTTTTTTTTTAATGTTCCTGAAAAAGGTTGCACTTTCCAGCTAAAAAACGAATTGGTCAAAAATAGAAATAAGAAATCGGATATAAAAGCAGTCTGGAAAATCAGTTGATAAGATAGAGAATTCTAAAATCTTGAAACTAAAAGGACAAGCATTTTTAACTTTACAAAAATCTCAATCAAAAATCTTTTTTTTTTTGTTATTAAATTTTTTTTTTGAGGATTGAAGATATAAGAATGGTGGGGTAAGAAAATTAATATATGTCTCATCTGTTGACCAGACCAGCCAGCCAGCACATCATATAGGAAAGAAAAGATGTCTTGTCTGAAAAATAATATTCTACACTTTTCAACTGACTGAGAGAAATAAGATGTTTTTTAAATAGAAAGAAAAAAACATTCACCTGCATTGGAAGACGATCAGGAAAAGAGTAATCTACTGAGAAATATTAAATCATCAAGTCCATTTAATTGTTCCAGTAACTGAGTTTAAATCCAAGCAAAATTATAAATGTGAAAACAACTGCTATATTTCACCCACTAAAAGAATCATGCTTGAAAGAAAGAGAGGAAAAGTTCATATAATGATTTATAAATTGTCCACTAAAGCAAAGAACCTCAATAGGATCATCATCATCAAATAATTATACACCTCAAGAAAGAGATTGTTCCAAAGAAAAACAGAAATGGTAGCTGCAAAATATAGACATTGAACAAGATAAATTTGAATTATTGGAAGTCACTACAAAGAATGGAACTGGTAATATGAATTTTTTTATATATTTTCTTTATAATATCAGAGACTTAGTAAAACTTTAGCAACAGAGCAGTATAATTTTGTTTAAAGAACTTTTAAAACAACCAAGATCAATTGAAACCAAGAATTTCTTAATAACGATTTTATATGTACTAAAATTATAACCTAAAGTTATGAAATATTATTAATATGTAACATTTTTTTATAATATTATTTTGTTTTAAATAATATTTTTGTTATTATGGGGATAAAACACACACATACATAATATAATAATACTTGTTGCATATATGTAATGGTGTGTGAATGTAGAGAAAGAAAAATAGGCAGATTAAAAATATTAGATTTTGTTTCAAGTTAAAGTATAGCATTTATAAGGGTATGTGTGCGAAAGAGAAAAGAGAGAGAAAAAAAGTGTTGTTTTTTTGAGACATTTTCTCATGGAGTGAAAATCATGGTCAATGTGACATCCAAATTTATGTATATATTTTTGACGAGAAAGGGGGAAGAATTCAAAATTAACATTATGATTGCCAGAAAATCAATTATTGTTCTCATTATTATTTCATATAAAATTTTGGTTTTATCTTTAAATTATTTGTAGATTTTCGTAATAAATTAATAAATGTTAAATTGTTTTATTAAACGAGGTGTATATATTTTATTGATAATAGTCTTTAGTGATCATTCATCATCAATGGTTGATATTGATTATTTAAGATTTAATTAGATATACTAAAATTAAGCAATAATTATGAATTTCTTTATAACAATTAGGTTTTATATTTAGGCTTAGTCCTAAAGCTGTGGTTGAAACCATTATCATTATCATTATCATCATAGTCATCATCGTGTTTCAATTAATGAGCTGTTTAAATGTTTAAAGGCCATAAATAAATATTGATTTCATAGTATTTAGTGATTTCTTAGTAATATTATAACCACCATCCCATCATCTATATCATGCCAGGATGAATGAATTTCCATCCTAAAATAATAATATAATCTGAGCTAGTAAAACTTATAAAAAAAAATATTGAAACACATTTGTTATGTTAAGATCTAAGAAATGATTTCTGTCTAATGAATTCCACTTTAGTTTAAATATGTTTTATGTTACCTAGGTGTTTACTTAAATATTAGTGCATACAGTGCTATGGGTCTAAAATCAAAATCATACACTTTGTAAGAAATAAGGTGCCAAAGGGATTCAAACCTGGTACATGTGAAAAAGTTATAAATATAACTTTGTCTAGGTCCAGATAACCTAGTGGCGCCCTGATAGACCATATTCACTTGTTGTTCACTTAGACATGCACTTGAGATCCAACCAAGAAATGAAAGTGGATAAAATCTACTGTCTGTATATCTGAGAAGATATTTTATTGAGTTACTAGTGTACTCACCTCACTTGATTTCCATATACCTGAGTTATAATAGTTGTTATTAATAATTTGTTTATAATTATTGATATTGTGATATTTTGAGAAATCTAATTATAGAAATATGTTTCATTTAATCCAATGACCCTTAATATGATTGATAACTCAGTCTGATCTTTGTTTAATAGCTTATGCTCAGCAGGTTAAATAATTCTTTTCTCTTTGATATAGAATAAAAGCTACAATGCTTTTTTCGTTTATTTTCTTAATTATTTAAATATTTATATTTGAATCTTTTCTTAATTAAATAATATATTATAATCCCTTTTGATCTCCTTAATTATGTTACAATATATATATACATATAATGCTCAGTCTATATTAAGATAAATCTTCAAACTTTAATGACAGGCTTCAATCTTCTTCACCCTCCAAGTCTTCAGCCATCCATATCATTAAAAATCTGATGATGGTATGTGCAAAGCCCTTGTTGATGCCAATCTTATTGTCATACCCATGTTAACTTTAAGTCACTCTGATCTTCATGTAAAGAACTTTAATATGTCCATTTAAATACACAGACGAGGGATGGGCGGAATACAGTCTGAATATATAATATTTAAATACAAGTATATTGGTTATACAGAACTTAATGTAATTAAAAGTCTGAGTTCAAATCCCTTATTTAAACATAATAAATGATAAAAACTTGTTAAACAAGATACAGATATACAGATAAAAATAAATAAAAGTTGTTTCGTGGAAATCAATACTCTTTCTTAGGCAAAAGTGTTGCCACATATTTTAAAAAGATTATTTTCCATTAAAGAATCAAGTTTGAAATAAATTGTCGTTTTTAATTATTAAATACTAAGTAGTCATTTGTTTGCGATTCTATGTGATAATTAAGCGTCTAAGTGGCACAGATATTCCTTTCAATTGATCGAATTTTTTTTAATTTATGTCACTCAGCAGGAAATCAATCCAGGAACGTTTAGCTCTTGAGTTTTATCATAAAGGACAATTATTGATAAAAGTAAAAGTATTAGAAGCAATATCCATTAAGGAAATCACATGTTTCTAAAGATTATGATTAATCTGAAATAGATATGAGATTTATAGTAAATTTATTTAAACTATTTAGTCAATAGTGGTTCAATAACTTAACATTGTCCTATGAAGTTTAATATAATAGTAGAGTAAAATATTTGAGAGTTAAAAAAGATGACCCTGTCACTTTCAGTGCTTGAACATCATGACTTTCTGAGCATCTAAACATTTGATTATTTTTTCGTAACGACTAGTCTATATTTGTAAAATTCCACAAATGCACGAAGTATGTGTGAAAGTATATGTTAATTAATAATAATAATAACCAATAAAATGTTTAAATATATATATTAATAAATATCAATGCATTTTGAAGATAGTTAAATGGTCTCTTTTTGAAAGTGATGTATTTATATCGAAACATGTCAGATTATATTAAATATTTTAATTAAAATATCTCATTATGTATAAAATTTCTGTTGTGTAATTTTCACTACACCACTCTCACACAAGGTAGGGACTGATTTCTATTCACTTTTAATTTCTTGTGAACGAATGTAATCATACACATATGACCCATGAGAATAGTATACTGACTATTACACTACAGAAATATTATTCATTACTGTATAATCTCTAGTCTAATAAATGACTAATAAAAATTATTAATATACTTTCATTAAATGATTTGTGTCAAAATTGTTAGGGAAGCACATTTGACACTTTTCAAATAAACTGTTGTAATTTCCATATATATATATATATATATTGTAACATAATATATGCTGGTGATCAAAAGATATTACCATTGTTTAACCTGAGTAGTAGCTATAATAGTCATTGAAATTTATTACTTTCAATAATCAAGTACATATTAATTATCAATAAAATATCAGTGGCTTAATTCATCAATTTCTATTTCAGATTTAAAATATCATAATATCAATAATCAGCAACCACAAAATTGGAGACTAGTCATTTCAGATATCTCGTATCTGGCCTATTTCAAACCCTAGTTAGGCAGGCATTGTATCATCAATAAACAAGTAGAAATTATAAACAAATTATTAAGAACAAACTATTATAACTCAGGAAATAACATCAAGTGGGTGAGTACACTGGTAACTCAATAAAATATCTTCTCAAGTAAACAGACAGTAGATTTTATCCACTTTCATCTCTTGGTTTGATGTCAAGTGCATATTTAAGTAAATAACAAGTGAATATAGTCTAGCAGAGTGCCACTAGATTATCTGAACCTAGACACAGTTATATCTTATAACCTTTTCACATGTACCAGTTTTGAATCCCTTTTTGGTACTTTATTTCTAACAAAATAGAGGATTTTGCTTTTAGACCCATATCACTGTATGCACTAACATTTAGGTAAACATAAAACATCCTTAAACTAAAGTGGAGTATAAAAATCCATCAGACAGAAATCATTTCCTAGATCTTAACATAATAAATGTGTTTCAATATCTTTATAAGTTTTACTAGCTCATTATTATTAATTTAGGATGGCAATTCACTCACCCTTGCATGATATAGATGATGGAATGGTGGTTATTATAATTATTAATGAATATCAACTAAATACCATGAAATCACTTATTTATCTATGGCCTTTAAACATTTATCTAGCTCATTAATTCAAATGTGATGATGATGATGATGATAATGATAGTGACAATAATTCCCTCCACAGCTTTAGGACTAAGCCTAATCATAAAACTTAATTTTTAAAGAAATTCATAACTATTGTTTAATCTTAGTAAATTTAATTAAATCTTAAATAATTAATATTAACCATTGATGATGAATGATCACAACTAATAAAGAATACTCTCAATGAAATATATACACCTTGTTTAATAAAACAATTTAACATTTATTAATGTATTATGAACATATACAAACAATTTAAAGATAAAACTAAGAATTTATATGAATAATAATGATAATAACAATAATTGATTATTTGGCAATCAAAAGATTAATTTTGAGTTCTGACCCCTTTCCCATCAAAGATATAATGTATATCAAATTGGATACTAAGTTTGCTAAGGTTTTCTCTTCACAAAAAAATATTTCATTAAAAAAAAAATATTCACTCTTTGGCACACATACTTTGGATCTTTATACATCTAAACTTAACATATAAAATAAAATGATGAAGTAGAAAAAGTGTTAGTTAAATCGAAAAGAAACAGATTTCCAGAAATAAGTTTTTAAATTGCTTCTCCCCCTTCCTGCTAAGCTTGGAGATAGCTATTCTTTAAATCAAAATAAAAATAATATAATATTTTTAATGCTATATATGTCTATTATTCTTCCATTCACATGCAAGTATATACATGTAACAATTTAATATATTACTGTGTATGTGTGTGTTTATCCCCTTATAACTACATTATTTAAAACAAAATAATAGGACAAAAAAAAGTATTTTACATATTAATGAACATTTGATAATTTTAGATTGGTATACAATAATACCCTTTAAAAAATAAACTTCATTAATAAGCTGGGTATAATAATTTTAACATACATAAAATTATTACTCAAGGTTATAACTATTCTTATTAAAAAATTTTTTTTGGTTTCAATCGATTATGGTTGTTTTAGTTCTAAGAAAAAAATAGAAAACTTCATCTCTAAAATGTTACAAATAGTCTTTGAGATCATAAAAAAAAATAGATAATGAAAATTCATATTACCAGTCCCAATGGTTCAAACTTAGCTTGTTTAATGTTCATACTTTTGCAGCAATCAATTTCCGCAGTTTGCTGGAAGTTTCTTTTTCTTGAGGCTTGTAATTATTTAATGGCGATGGTGATATTATTTGCTACTGGAACTTTTTCTTCCCTTCCTTGTTAAGCATAATTCTTTCATTAGAGTATATCAGTTGTTCTCTCATTTGCAATTTTTTCTACTGGGTTTAAATTCAGTCACTGGAATAATTGTACTAGATGATTCAATTTGTACTAGATGATTTAATACTTATGAGTTGATTAATCATTTTCTTTCAGCTTTCAAATGCAGGTGAATGTTATCTTTCACTGAAAATATTGCATTTCTTTCAATCAGTCATCAGATGTAGAATATTTAATTTCATTTCAGACAGATTTTTTTTCTTTTCTATATGATATGCTGGTTGATGATGAGTCAGGGATTTTCCCCAGATGAGATTTATATTTTTCTTAGCCTGCATCCTTATATTTTCACTCTTCAAAAAACTTTATATTAAAAAAATGATTTTAAAAAGGATATCTGGCAGAATTCAAAATGCTTGTCTTCCTTAGTTTCAATATTTTAAAATCTCTTTTACTGATTTTTCCCAGACAGGTTTTTATACTTTATTTTTCATTATTTTCAGCAAACTCAAATTAATTATATTCCTAGTGTGACTTTAAGTTACAATGCTTAATCCTTAATATGTTTGAGATAAGCATTTTGATCATATATTATTCAGCTCCAATAGCTTATGCTCAGCTAGTGATAATATTTTATAAAAATACAATTCTTTTCTCTTTGATATAAAATTTAAGTTACCATTTTTCATTTATTAAGTTATAATATTTGGATTTTTGATATTTTAATACAATGGCCATATCTTTTGATCTAATTTAATTTGAGTTACAATATATATATATTGTGACCTTCCAGGTTGGCACCAGGAAATAATGTGGGAAGTTCACATTTGTGCTAACAATGGCTAAAGTTAATTACCTGAGAAAAATGAATTGAGATGTAATTTGCTAGTTAAAATTAGGATTTAAAAAAATTAAAACTTTAATTGGGTGTACTGATTGGTAAAGTTTTGGATTATATATGTTTGGTAGTAGAAGAGGAGGATGACCAATATTAGGGATGTTTGTATGTAGTAGAAAAATTTACATGTCATAATAAGCAGATACATAGATATATTATTAATTAGAATTTTCTTTCCTATATTTTATTTATTATTTACTAATTATGTATTGTTCATAATTTTATGTTTAAAAATGATAAAGATTATTTGTATAATAGTGAATAACATTTCTAAATTAATAATTAATGTTTAATATTTTTATTATTATTATTATTATGTTTATTTTGTTCAAACAGTGTATTGTTAAAATTTTATAAGTAAAATTCTGGCACACTTCCAAAGTTGATTGTAAAAAAAGAAAACACAGAGGGCATGAGTAAAAAAAGACATAGAGTTTAAAACTTGAAGGAAAGTAAAAAAAAAAGTTCCGAGGAAGAAAATGTAAAAAAAATTTAAAAGATTTAATAACTCTCTAAGAGTATTATATAAAAAACATCGCAAGGATTCTAATAATATACCTGTGGAGAATTTTTGTTATTATACTATTGGAATGATATAAAAATGAGAAGATAAACATCCCACCCACCCCCACCAGAAGGATACAGCTTCCAAATCTCTGTCAAACGATGGTCCAAATTCATTACCTTCAAAATGCCTGGATGATATGTAAGCTAAATTATTATGATTTATTCTAAAGTATTGCCAAAGCTAAATAATATTAAAATGACAAAATTGTGTAAAATAAAGCTAGCTAAAAAAATTTTATTAGATGCTATAATTAAATGCTTGATTTTCAATTTTAAGAATTTTCTATCAATATTCTACAAAATAAAATTTAAAATGAAAAAGTTTATCTATTTAATCTTATATCAAGAAGATAATTTTATACTGTATAACTTTGCTATTTGTGCATATATAACAGAATAATTCCAATGCATGCAAATGTTATTATAACGCCTATCACAGAATTCTAGAATAAAAATAAAAAAAGACTATTGTCATTCTTAACAAATTATGCTTTAACAATTGAAGAGATTTTTTTTTATGTTATAATTTACTATTGTCTTTGAAACTAATATGTATGTTTCTTTCAACTTTCAATTTTGTTCAAAAAAAAAAACTTAACATGTAATGATGGGATATTGATAAGTATTTTCATTATTGATTACAACAGATGTATAACCAATTTTTTTTATTTTTTTTTTTGTTGTCTTTTAAAAAAAAAAAACAATGTAACTTCATATCATTATAATATAATTTATTATTTTGTATGATCTAGAAATTATATTGTAGGTGATTATATATTCGGATGTGTGCGTGATGCTATAAATTATTATTTTAAAAAAATTGTATTTATTATGCTTTAATTTGTTAATGAAGTTTATTTAAAAAAATAAAGAATTAAAACCTTGTCTGTTATAAGTTGAAGGTAGAAATGATCAAGGGATGATTAGATTATTTAGATTGAGTTTGGAGATATTATTTAACCTTCACGTATATAAGTATAAGTATAAGTGTTTAGTTATTGTTTTTCCCTGCCTTGCTTTGTTCTTGTATAGTTAGTGTAAGATGATATGCACTGATTATAACAGATAAGTATTATAAAAAATTTTATAATATGTATAAAAGATGATTGATTTATGGCATCATCCAAGTTTTATAAATAAGCTAATAAAAAGTATGTTTTAGAAATACATTATATTTAAGATATTATAAAAGCACACATATTCGAAAATATATGATTCGTATATTAAATATTAGTCGGTTTTGGTTTTGCTATAAGAGTAATGTAATTGGTTAGCAAAGTGCATAGAATAATATTTTTTTTTGTTTATTCATTATTTATTTTGTCTTTTAATTTTTAATAAATGTTTTGATGAATTAAAAGCCCAAATGAATTGCTTGATTATATACGTTTGATTCTCCATTTCCACACACATACATATATGGATAACATAGCATAGCCCTAAAATATATAGATTTGCCAGTAGAAGTCAATTTATTTAATCTGTCTGGAGATGATAAATCACCATATTACAGTGCTAATAATATATTCTACTTTGTTTAGAATAGGTGGTGATGTGGATAAAAAGATACCCGATCCTCATCATTATCTATCTTATATTAAATATGATAATTGATAATTTTGCAATAGTTTTATAATTAAATAAATGTGTGGCGTATGATTAAATTAGTGTTACAGAATTGTTATTAATAAATGTTTTATTACTCTTATTTGCATCCTATATGAAGACCATATCCTATAACCTCAACTGAGCTAAGCCATAGAATAATTACAATGTAAGAATCTTTTAAATAGGTTTAAAAGCAATTTACAATTATAAATTTTATTCTATCTTGTATAGAATTGGTGCCTGGGCATTTATAAATCTAATAAAGTAAACAAGTGAAGAGAGCAGAGGTTACATGGTGGGTTAAGTGGACACCCAACTGGGGCCTGATATACGATTGGGTTAAGTGGCTGCCCAATCATGGAGCCCTGTTTAATTAAGTCTCATATCCTGTAGAATATTTATCTTTTGTTGTTTAATAGGGTTAAGTGGTTTGCCCAATGTGAAGCCTCGACATTTATGGGTTAAATGCTCGATATATTTATGGATAAATGGCTGCACAATGATTGGTGATTGATTCATCTTTATTTACATATGTATTGTGTTCTTTATTGGAGATTATATATTATACATTCTATTTTAAGTGGTGACTAACGTGGATGGCTTGATATATATATAGAGGCCACAGCTGCCAAGGGTTTAAATGGATGTGCAATCGTGGGATCTTGATTACTTAAGTCTCATATCTTGTAGAGTGTTTATATTTTTGTTGATATATATTGGCATATACCTGAGATGAGAGGTAATCCAGTGCCATTAGAGTTACTTTATTCCTGTTTTAGATATACAGTTAGTGCAAAATTGGTTCCAAAATAGAATCAAGTTGGCAGTTTTCTTATTCAATGTTTTTTTTTTATATCAATCTGGAAGATTAATAGAAATGTTTGATAAAATGGAACTAGGGGTAAATGGAGCATTAACTAAGGTTTGAAATAAGCCAATACCTGAAAGATGTGTAGTAGATATATGAATGTCAGATGTATAGTTTAAAAAAAAATTTTTTTTTTGTTTATGTGAAATAAATAAATACAGCCATGAAACAGCTTAGTTTCAAATTTAAAGCTATATAAATATCAAAACTTATAGTAAATGTTAAAGTTGATAACATTTTATATATATATTATAACGATCGAAATGAAAGTGAAGATCGAATCTAACCACAAACTATGATATCTGCTCTACAAGGCGCCATCTAGGCATTTAAACCTAGAAAAATTTATAGAGTAGGCAGATACGCGCTGTTAAGATTCCACTTTATTTAAATATTCAGATCGTTAGCCCAAGTCACTAGCTCAGTGGAGACGCAGAGATAAAAATCTATATCTTAATTTATATCTTAAATATAAATAAATAAAAGCCACTGCCAGAAATTAACACATAAAAATATTTATTTATGCACATATAAAATCATTCTAATTTGAGGAATAAGTTTAACATTTTTGATTTTTATATTAACTTTTAATTTTACATTTAACTAAGTTTCAATGAGTTTAATATTTATTTAGATAATCGAGTATGAATAGACTGCATAGATCTGCATTTGAAAAGAAAATATTCTTCCCTGATTTAACTTTAGGCAACAAATTTCGCAATCAAACCGGCGCCAATCCATCTGATACATTTATGTATTCAATGTAGCATGAAAATACGGCAACACAAAATACTATACTGTCAGGAATGTACATCTGATCAGTAAGTAGAATTAGAGAAGACATTGTCTCTCCACCAACAGGAATGTCACATCTGTTGGCGAGTATAACAATAAACATAAAACTCCATAGGAATGGACTGCGGTCCTTTGCCATCTTACAAACCTATCCATAGGCAAACAGAAGGTGTGTGGCGTATATATATAATCCTGCCCATAGCGGATCTCATACTACATCTACAATTACACAAATATATCCAATCCATTGAACCAATTCAACTACGAAATGAATAACCTAAGATTACCCTCCCTTAATATAACTTTACAAAACTATATAGCCATTCACGCCCGACTTAAATTTAACATTTAAATACATTTGCACAGATTATTTTTATAAATTTGTTTTTAAAATGTCAATATTTCCATAGCAATCTTTGTAACAATAGAAAAAAAATGAGCCTTTACAAAATATTCTCACATTGTCTGTAGATTCATCTGTATTCACTTTTTGTTTATTAATACTTTTTTTTTTAAATTAATTTCATTTTGAATCATATTTTAAAAGAAAACAGAGAAAAAACTCTATTTCTTTCAATTATTTTTTAATTTGTTATCCCATCACAATTTGCCTTTAAAAAACAACAACTAAACCTTTCAAAAGTTTTAAAACACTAAACATTTCTTTATATATTAAAACTAGCTAATCTTCGTGTTAACTTATATGTGACCTATGACAGCGGGATTATATTTTCCCCTTCTTTATTGAGGAATAAATAGTATCAATTCAGTATTAGACATCCATTAATTTAATTTCTAAGTTTTCTTTTAAACCTATAATAATCATGCTAGTTGTGCTTC
Source organism: Epiperipatus broadwayi (assembly GCA_028023455.1). NCBI lineage: Eukaryota > Metazoa > Onychophora > Udeonychophora > Euonychophora > Peripatidae > Epiperipatus > Epiperipatus broadwayi. The sequence goes on from JAQFVV010006315.1 coordinate 737,600, forward strand.
TTTTATAAGTGGAGTTGCAAGATAATAATCATTAAAAAAAACTACCATCTATGATATAAGTAATTTTATTTCATATTCAATATTGTTTATATTTTTTTTGTGAAAAGGTTGGACTTTGAGTTAATCAATAGATTCAGTGATGAAATAAAGAAATACATCGCTGACAATGAGCACATAATGTAGCATAAAAACCAAGAGAATTATCTCATTTAAACCCAATATACAATCTACTACCCCATATTCAAAATAATAATCTTCATAAATGAAGCCTTGGCTCTACTTCCAGTCTTGGAGGAAATGTTTCCTGATACAGGACTATGTTCATGAAATAACACCACAGTTATCTTGCTCATTTTGAGGCCTAAAAACTAATAAATAAATACTATCAGAGTTAGATTACTCATTTTTGAAATCTACAGATTAGTGGGTGCAGTGCTCCAACAGAAAACTTCAAGGAGTAACATAAAAATATTGCATTCTTAAACTAATAATAAACCTCTCCATCCATTATCAGTACAAAAAGCAAAACAATCAAACCTCAACAAATTCTTATGAATTTATTACTTTTTGTTTAGCTTTTTTTAGTAGTCATTTTCAGTGTTTATCCCTGTTTTAACCTTTATAATTTTATAAATTATATTTTTCCTTTTCTAAAACATGTAACTTTTTACCAGATCCAAGGTCATCAAATGAGTAAACTATATTCAAACATATAAAGGTTAAACTTTATCTTTTTCTAGGTATTTCTTTAGGGATACAGTAATTCTTATTTGGGGTGACATGAAAACATCTATCTATCTCATGGTCATTCTTAATCATTTCCAATAGAAATGGATCTTCTGTTCTCTATTTTTTTAATCATTTTTTTTTTGCTTTCACAAAATCAGTATTTGGATTTAATAATTTCTTGAACAATGTGTCTAGAATAATTAGTTGCCTTAAATTTAGGTTTCTCTTCTACTGTCCATGGTTTTTGACTTCTTTGGAATAATGGTAATTTTTTTGTAAGCTTTATCAGGCAAAATACTTCTATATTTAATTTTCTTTACCTAATTACCTTTATCACCTATTTCTTTAATATCTAAGGTATACACTTCTTTACTTTTTCTCTCTTTTACATCATATGTGTACTCAGTCAAATGATCAGTCATAACACAAATATCCCTATCCAAGGCTTCTATATCCTCACTATATTTATTTATAATATCAATATCCATACTTTATTTGTGCCTGGAATCATTATTTTATCTTCCATATTATATTTTATACCAATATCATAATCATCCTTAATTAATGCACTCTGGCATTTATCTTTAATTTTATTTCTTTCATCCAAATTAGAGGAAGCTTCTATCTTTTGTGATTCTGGAATTACATCATATTTAGCTTTCTCTATATCCTCATCTGCTACAGCATCTTCTTTATTATATTCTATGATTTCTTCTGAGTTTGAGCAGCTTTTACTTCTGTTATAAAAATTTTCAATTTGATTTTTTCTTCATGCTGTTTTCCCATTTGATCTTTTAATTTGTTGTGATATCTTTTTCCATTTGGTTTTTCATTTCTTTAATTTCTTTAAACATTCTCATGATCATGTTCATTAATTTGCTCTTAGAAGCTTTGTTTACATTTTCTTGAGCCTGCTTTTTTGCCTTGGCTCTTTAAACATATATTATTAATTTTTTAAATAAAGTTGTCTAATAGATTATTTCTACAGGAACATAGAAAAAAATTTTTTTTAATTTATTGCTTCTTTCTTTTACTTGTTTTAATTAAAATGCTTACCTCTCTTTCCACTCTATAGTCCTTCTATTATAGCTCTTATATTTATTTTATTTGTATTGCCTTACTATTATCTAGTTATTGGTTTGCCTAATTACTACTTTTACTTACTCTATTCCTACTATTATGGCTGTCTACTGATGCTTACAGATTTTTGATTTCCAAAAAAAAATGTTTTTGCATATTTCTCATTAGACCAAGTTTTATTAATTGTCACTTTATACATTTTGTTTGGTAATTTATATACTTTTATCAATACTCTGAATAATAATAAAATAATATCTTAAAATCAAGCTGTCTTCAATCTCCATTTGTGTTGAAATTGAAATTATGAATATTATCCTCAAAATGTAATGGAATCTTGCTCACTAGGCATTTGTTATTATTTCTTGGTATACTAGGAAAATTATTATTTGCTCAATCAATGATCAGAGAGTGAGAATATAAAAAGTGAAATGACTATAATTTAAAATTTCATCTTATATCATAGCCATGGATTATGACCAGAATGAAGCTTACATCAAGCACAAGTCTTAACACAAACCCAGTCATATTTTCTCCTCATCATCCACCTTACATATACAATATTATTATAATAGTCAAGTGTTTAAATTAGCCCTATCTAAACTTCTAGATCATAATGTATTCTACTTTTAGATATACATCATATATTTGTCTATCAGATGACAAATTGATGAGAAATTATGTTTTTAATAATAACAATTAATTTATATACAACAATAACAACAAAATAAAACAATTTAACTATAAATGTCCATAATTAATAAAATAAACATATATGACAAAAAACTATTTAGAATGGATCTAAGAAATCAATCAAGCATATAATGGCTAATCTTTAACTTTTCTCCTTCTAATTGACTTACCTCATAATCCCAAGATTAACAATAATAATTAATAAATTTTATAAAATTTAAAATGAATGTTTTCCATTCTTTTCATATCATAAAATGAATTTAACTTCATAATGAAAGTGAAAAATATCAATGCATTAAAAATGGCTTAAAAGGAAAAAGAGACTTTACAAAACTAAATTATTTTTGAGCATTGTAAACAAAGTTATTAATCGATATAACCAAATTTTTCTTTTGTTTTATTTGTATGTTGACCTCAACATTTTTGTATTTAAGGTATTGAATGTCAATTTAACATTAAGATCTCTGGTTATTATTCATGTATTATTATAGCCTACACATATAAATGATAAAAAAAACTGGTAGATTTTTCTGACATCAATAAGTTTCCTTTAAATTATGCTTAGTAATGGGGAAAACTAAATAAATGCTTAATATTTATGCATGTTTCTTCTTCTTTGGTATATTCATCTTGTAATCCATAGTTTACTTCTTTTTTGACTTCCTTTATTTTAAAATATATATTGTGTTTTCTTATAATGATACAAACAAATTTAACAATGGTAGGCCTAACTGTTTATTTTATCTCTATTCGGATATCACATTGCACTACAAAGACTACATTCAAACAAATGAAGTCTAACAGTTAACTGGGTATCTACTTAATCATGGTAAATAAATATGAATCTAATTGATTAAAAATCATCCTTACAGTTGCCAATTTATGAGCTAAATGAGTTGGTAAGCTTTAAAAACATCTACATCCGATTAAAAAGTTTTTTTTCTTGATGAATAGCAATAGTCAAAATTTCCATAGCAATCTTTATAATAATAGAAAACAAGAATGAGCTTTTATCAAATACTCTTCTATTGTCTGTAGATTAATCTGTGTTCACTTTATTTTTTTTATTAACATTTAATATTTTCGAAAGTAATTAATTTTATTTTGGATTCATATTTTAAAAGAAAACAAAGAGACAAGACTCATTTCTTTCAATTGTATTTATCTATTTTTTTAATTTGTTATCCCATTATTATTTGCTTTATAAAAACATATAATAAACCTTTCAAAAGTTTTAAACCACTTAACAGTTTTTTTTTTTTTTTTTTTTAGATATTAAAACTAGTTAATATTAGTTTAACTTTCTTTTAGGTTTTTTTTTTGTATTTGTTTTTATACAATAATATATGTGACCCACAACAAAGAGATTACAATATATCATTAAATAGTTTTATTTAATTTAAAAATTCAGATGTTTGTTTATTTGCTTGGGTCAAATCTTTTAACTGATTTTTAACATACTTCTATCAAATAGATTTTCTTCAAATTTTGTATATATTAGGTATCAATGACAATGTAATATAAGAATGCAATATTTCCAGCCAATTGTCCATCCTAAAAGTGTTGATGGGTTGAATTTTAAAATACGTTGATATTATTCTAGTGATGCACAATAGATGGCAGTATACTTTTTTAAAATATCATTGAATTTTATGACTAATTTATTTTAAAATGTTTACTGTTAATTAACCTTTTAACCGCTAATTTTATTATTGGTTGTATCAGATAAAAATCAAATCTTTTAATTGGCCAACTCACAAACTGAAGACAAAGCCTATTGTTAAAACATATTCGCCTATAATATTAAATTCAACTCAGATACGTTTATAAAAAGTATATTATTAATTTTTCAGGTTATGAAGAGAACGAAAGTTCTTTCAAAAATAAATTGCTATTTATTTATTCTAAAATATTCAATATCGGCAACATAAAAGCTATAATATAAACAAAAAGATCGACTTTTACGTTATAGAAAAGTAAATATTTCTTTTTACTACATCTTCAATATTTTTACTTAAATCTTCAATATTTTTCGAAAATAATTTTGTTTTTTTATTATTCTCTCTGAAAATAATTTTAATTTCTCAAAATATTCTTTTATAATAATTTAAATCATATTCGAAATGAAAATCTCAGCGTTTTTCTTTATTTTCTTTGATCAGGCAATTTCTTTGTTCTTTCCAGCCAATCAGAATGTCTTTTTCGGCTGAGAGCATGCTAAGAACCAATCACAAATAATGTTCCTTCTTTGTTTAGGTTTAAATGCGTTTTTTTTTATTTTTTACTTGTAAAATAAATCGGAAGATGGCACCATCTTACAGAACTTTTAAAAACGAATTCAATACGTGTTTAACGAATATTTTCGTATAAAAACTGGCTGAGTTAGAGTGATGTCAGATGTCGACAAGGAGCCTCATAAGAGGCGGGGACAGAGTTAAAATATACAAAAAGGAATGCAGGATGAAATCTTAATTTCTCATGATTGTTTAACTAAAACTTGATTTTAAAAAATAAAAAAAAAAACACATTCATAAACAAAAAAAAAGTGGTATAATTTTTAATAGATGCTAATTTCATTTCAAATACTACAAATATATGACAATGTTTAGAAAAAGATCCAAACATTAAAAATAAAAAATAATATATATAAAAAATATTTTATACAGAATATTTCTATTTAAATTGATGATAACCAAAAAAAATTTTTTTTTTCAATTATAATGATTTAATTTGAAATAAAAGCATGAAACATCCATAAATTAATTAATTCAATCACTGTTAATTAATTTATGGGCTTCCTATGCATATATTTTAAGTTACATATATCAACCAAAATTATGGTTGAAGAAAAAAATTTTTTTTTTAATTTTTAGTGCATTACTACTCATCAATTATTCATTAATTTTAAAAAAAGGATTTTTATTAAAATATTTGTTGTTGTATATCTTTAAATGATTATTATAAAATAAGTCGTTAATCTATCATTGAAGATTTGTGCTAAATAGTTTTCGAAAGCACTAAGCTTGATTCAAAACCCATTTATGATAAGCTTTTCTTACTATTAAAAGTGTCCAAGCATTCAAAAGTTGAGTATATTATTATTAAATAAATTTTCGACTTTACAATGGTTAAAATTTATTAAATATTATCAACAACATAATCACATATCAGTCTTCATCAAAATCTTTCTTTTCTCCCTCTGAAGAAGATTGTTAAATCAAAACACTAACATTATTTAATAAAAATTAAATATTGCAAAAATAATCAAATAAATAAGTAATAGAATGGTTTTATTACTTGGGAATTCATTTAAAATTTGAACACAGGAAGTGCTAGAACTCAATCAATCCAAGGATCTTACATTGCAAAATCTGATACTGAACTAAATTATACAGACCAATATTAAAGTTATATGCAATGGCATGCATTCATGAGAGAAAAGCTATAAATTAAATGAAAATTTATATAAATATAAAATGAAAGTGAGGTGCTTTCGAGGGCATTGAACGTCCACATAGTCATAGCATTAGAATATTCGTAATTGTATATGTGTGCATATATATAGGTACTAGATTATTCAAACTGTATGTAAATCAGATAGTCCATTTTTTAGAAATAGAAAATCAAGGAGATAACTTATTTAATGCTTGTAAAAAGAAAAAATAATAGAAAGGAGAGTACTATAAAATAATAGTAACAATTCTTAATGTAAAGCATAAAGATGATAATAATGATAATGTATTCACTTTCTTTTTTTGACTTTTATAAAATATGCATGAAACAGTCAATAAATAATTCACAATAAAAAAAATGTAGGAAATGTAAAAGCATACATTATACATATTTAATAACGAAAATACAAAAAAGTCTTTGTACTAACATTTTTTTTATATAAAACTTGTTTCAATTCTTTTAATAATTTTCAAAAAGACTACTGTTTTCTTTAAAAAACCTTCAATTTACTATTTATGAATCAATATTATGTGAAAATTTATTACATTAACTTTTCATCTTCCAATGATTCAAACATTTTTATGGGTTTTATCAAAAATATAATAAAATAATCTTCATAATATTAGTATGATTATATTTCTGAAAATTGAAAAAAAAAAATAGATATTATATCTTGCTAACATATTAAAATATAATTTTAAAATGCAATCATCCACGAAAATTAAATCATATAACTTAATCATTTGTTTTTCAGAGCTTCTTTCCATATTGTTTTATTATTTTTTATATGAACGTTTTAAAAAATATAAAGCAATGAGGAAATAATTTCCCAAAAAACCCTTGTTAGAATAGAATTCCAAATAATAAATATTAGTTTCTTTCTTTCCTTTTTTTGTAAAGTACTTATCTATTTATTTTATTTGTTTGTGTGTTTGTTTCCTGTTATTGTTGTTATTAAATTACAATAATTTATTTTGTTGTTGTTTTAATTTAATGTAATCAGTCATTATAATGCAAGTAAATAAAATAACGAACAATACTTATGAAATTATTATTAAATGCTAAGATATAAAACATGGCAATATAATTCCTGTAAGTTAACCATTAAGACATGAACTTAATATGCTGAATGTAAAGAAAGCTCAATATTCATTCCAGCGTTGAAAAATTTATATTAAGCTATAGATGACCAACATTCTAATTCTGAATGTAGAAAGAAATATGAATATATAAAGAATAATCTTTTTTATTATTAAACACACTTTAAAATAATGATCATATAAAAAATGACTTTGTTTAATTAAGCTGAAAAGTTGGAGAAGCAAAAATTCTTTTCAACACATTAAATACAGGTTTGGATAGATTTAATGCATAATGGTTAGATATGTAAAACACCTTTAAATGGACCACTGCAGCACAATGGCCTCTTCAACTGCTCCTCATAGATAAACAGTAAATAATACATAAGCACAGAATAATACTGACTCTTGCTACTTAAACTTTCAACTCATATTTAGCATAGCAATCCAACTCATAATGATCTTCTTCTGCTACATTTATTTAAGCATAATCAATGGACAATAGAAAGAATAGTTACACACTACAGCTATACAACAGCTAATTTTTACTTCCATTATCCTAATCTATATAATAGCTTGAATTTTCAAACACCCAAAGGATTTGAACTTAGATGCCTTTGCCTGTATAGCTATATAGGAAAAGCATTAGGTCAGCAATAAGATTTTTTAAGGGATGCAAATAATGAGTCCATTTTGATAAATGATAATAGAACAAATAAATACAACAATTCTTCTGGATTGTATTCAATTCATCACTCTATTTGTGAATCATTCATGCAAGTACCAGAAATGCCTAACCCAAACCTAAACTATTTTCTGGTTATTAGTCTTTCTCAATAGGAAATAGCTTTATGCTATGGATATCCAGTAGAAACCTTTGATCATGTTATTGCTAACATGATTACATAAAATGGATTATTTATCAATATAATTACTAATTTAATTTATATACATCTATATGTTTTAGCCAATGTCATCATAATTTTTCAAAAATATTCATAAAACAGTATTAGCGTTACAATGCAATTCATAAAGGCAGCTTTCTTCAGGTGATGATCATTTAATATTTTAATCAGTTCACAAAATATGTAAATGAATAAAATTATTGCTTCAATACAGAAGAACCTTTAAAAATTCAAAATGGATTTGTATATGATATATGGTCAATTAGAATAAAGCAGTTTTCAAGATAACAGTTGAATATATTAATAAATGTACTTTTATAATAAATAAATATAAAAAGCAAATCGTTTAAATTTATTCAATACTTTAAAACATATATCTTGAATATTATTCAAGTACTAATTTTGCCATTTTTAATATATTCTTACCTAAAATTTGCAAAACTCTTTCAGCTGGTCTAGCCGGGATATTTAATTGATTATTCCCAACTAACTTTTGACCTTCGCCCCATACATGATCACCTGAAATAAGAATTCAATTTTGACATATTATTTATTATTTTAAATAGCAATAATATATTTAATAAGATTTGTTTTGTTTTGTTTTTTATAATTTTTAGTAAATTAATAACAATAATAATAGGATTTAAAATAATAAATATCTAGATGAATAAAAATATTTACAGGTGAACAAATATATTTAACAATTCACCTGTTATATTTAGATAAAGTTATTAAAAAAATAATATTTAAACACAAGTATACTTTATATACTTAGAGTTTAGATAAAAGGAGTTGAACAAAAACTTTCAAGCTTCCTTCTGCTATCCAATCTATCTCATACAACCGATATACATGATCACACACATGCAAAAAAAATATGTATTTCGTACTGAATCAGCACTCATCAGTTGGTTCAGATTATTATCTCCCACATAATATCAGTACTCAGTTTAAATTAAGATATTCTGTCCATCTCCTTTCTGTGTATTTGAATGGACAAAAGCCTACAAATGAGGGGTCAGAGTGTTAATGTCAACATGGGCCTAACAATAATATTGGCATTAATAAGGAACTTGGGGATTCCATCATCAGATTTTCAATGGTATGGATGGCGGAAGAATTGGAAGATGGAGTATATTGATGTTTGAAGATTTGTTATCTTAATATAAACTGAGCACTGATTATATATGTGTGTATGTGGAAGATGATCTGGACCAATTGACGAGTGCTAATTCAGCACATAAATTCATATTGGAGATCATTTATCTTTTTTGGAAGTGTGTGGTCATATATCAGTTGTATGAGACAGATTGTATAGCTGAAGGAAGCTTGAAAGTTTGTGTTCAAACTCCTTATATTAAACAAATAATAATCCACATACTGGCTAAATGACATTATAAAAATGTAAAATGAAAAAAATAAGTGTGCAGGAAAATAAGGTAGTGTCATCAAAAATCTTTCTCAATTATGAAGAAAAAATTTATTCTAAAAAAATGTATGATTGTTATATTAATTTGTAAAAAAAAATAACCATTGATGATAATAATAATATGTGATTTAATGTAAAACTGCTTTTTGATAAAAATTTCTATGTTTACACTATATATCCAGAAAGCCTATTATCAAAGAATGACAGTGAATCCTATATACTTTTTATTCACTATTGCCCAATTATTATTCCAGTACTGGCCTATTCATTTTAAAAGCTGTTCGGAATAATTCCAATATCCTATCCCAAATAAAGACCAAAAAATCTCTAACTTATTTTTTTATCTTTCTCTTTCTATAAATGTGATCCTTTTTCAACATTTTATATTCAAAAAATAGTTAAAACCTCTCTTTAACCTTCACATAAACCATATATATAATTAAATTGAAAGTCTGAAAACCTTTCATGCTTATTATAATACTTATCTGACAGCCAATGTCTTGTGTTTATGATTTAATCATTATTCAGACAGCCATCATAACATCTGATTGGCTGTCAGATAAGTATTATAATAAGTGTGAAAAGTTTACAGCCTTTCAATTTAATTTCAACTAACTATCTGCACTTTATATAAAATAAATATTATTTATATATCTATAATTCAGATCCTTACTCCATTTTCAATTTCTTTTCCTGTTTAACTAAAACTTCTACCTTGAATCAAATAAACAATAAACTCCCTCTACTGTTATCATGCTATTTTTTATATTTGATGTATTTTTTCTTAGATAATCTCAAAGTAATTTTATTCATATTTATTTTCCATAACTCTTCTTCTTTTTCTCTAATCATCTTATCTGTCCTCTTTTTCCACTACTCATAATTATGTATCTGTAATATATTTTCTACATTTGTCATATGTGCATGTAAAAATGGATTGTATATCAACTAACTTTGCGTGTTGTAAAATCTTTTTCATCCAATGCATTCCTAGTTTTTCCACATAATCCAATTCAACATTAGTTTCATTCATATATTGCAGCCTTCTAAACATTTTTAATTTGTTTTTAATTTACCTAATTAATAAAAAGTTTTCCCTGAAAAGTCTTGTTTACAGTCCACTATTCATCACCCAATTCTTTTGAATTAACGCTAAAAAAGTTTGAGTTTCCTGGCTAATACAAAGTATCTCTTTTTCAAATGTTAATAAGTAGACTCCATCGCTGTTTATCAATTATTTTAAATACATTATATTTGTTGTACACAAAATACATATCAAATCAATTCTACTCTTTTTTTATTTGTCTTTGACTCAATTCTAATTCTTCATTATCTGTATAATTATTTTTTTGTTTAGCAAAATATTTAAGTACTTACACTTCTCTATTTCTTCAAGAAAAATATTTCCTGTTTTTCATCCCTCAATTTTACCTTTCTTATTAAATACTAATTAACCTCATTGAATTCAATTTTCATACTTCTTTCTATCTCTGTACATTTTTCTAAAATTACTATTTAAATTGTCATGACCTCTACCTTCACTAACAGCTAATTAATTTAAATATTGATTTAATCAATAGAAGTTAGATGTCTCTGAATGCTGACAAATGTCATCCAAAATTAAATACAAAGATATCAACTTGATTTTCACTCTCTTAATAATGAAAAGTTCTGCTCAATTTAAGGTTCAAACCAAATAATTAACAACAATAGTTGTATCCCATTTCCACATTACTGCCAATCATTATCCTGAATATTTAAGATTCTAAAAGTATTTTCTTTACTAATAAACTTGTACCTCTATCATCTATTTAAATGACTTTAGTTTTATTCACATTTATGCACTTTAGTGATATAAAGAATTTATAAAAAAGTTTATTATATAAATCAAAAAAAGAGATTGTAGTATCGAGAAAGTATCAAAAATTAATAAATTGCCATCTTTGATCATCAAGTGTTATTGCTTGATCATAACATTCTATTACCTATAATTTCAAGCTGCCTATTGGCAGAGAACTTAATATTAATATTAATTACCATTACAGATTTCTTAAATTTTCAGCTAATCCTTGTCTAATTAACTTCCACTTATTGTCATGCACTATATTGTTAACAAAATTAATACACTCAATCTACCATTCTCAAATATTAACTCTGTTTTATGCCTCTACTTAGTAATATCTTCTGTTTCAAATACACTTTAACCTGGAATATAAAATATCAGGATTCATCTGTGATAAAACCTCCTCAATAATAGATACAATATTATATCATATTAATTCATTCACTTTTCTTAGCATTAATATATTCTCTGCTGGTGAATACTATGCCCCTATATCAAAAAAAAAAGTGCTCCACAAACTTCTGAATACACAATTCAATATTACTATAAGAAATATTAGTCACTCTCAAATCAATCTTGATGCAATGGATTCCCATCCCTACATATATTTCTCTATCCCATATTAGAAGACAAATTGCCTCTCAGAAAAATCTTTTAAATAGGTCAGATTTATCATTAACTCAAGATATAACTTCATAATAAAAGATGTACCTCAAATCAAGATGCCTTTTCTGAATACCTAACTAAAAATTCATTCTAATAATCAATGAATTAGGTCACATGAACTTCTTGTGAGGGTCCTTTTTTTTTACATTCAACAATAAAACTAACTAAATTTAATCTGTCTCAACATTATTGGAATCTCATCAACATAATTAGTACTATTCACAGTCATTAAAGTTAATTGCTTCAAAAACTAAATTTAATCACCTCTGTTATATGTAGCTATGGCAAACACAACTCAAAATCCGGAACTATATACGCAAAATTGAAGAAAGTAATAAAGTCAGTATACATTCTATTTCTTGGTTGGGATTTCTTTATGTTAATTAATAGTTATCTGCTTAAAACAATAAATAAATAGATATATAATTACATAGCATTTTCCTTCAGATTATATCCATTGAAAAAAAATATATATTCAGATATCTAATAATGTAATTTTATTGTTATGTAATTATTATTAGTTTATATCTGTACTTTCCAATTGACATATTACGTAAATATTTAAACTATGGAGAAGCTAATATTGGATACGGAATAATAAAATGTATCCGATTTTCAGATGGCATGACTCTTATATCTGAGGAAAAAAAGAATGTCCAGAATGTATTGGAATAAATTGGAGAAGAAATATATAGAATATGAATTGAAGATGAATCTTGAGAAGACTAAGTATTTTTGGATAGAAAAGAATACAAAAAAAATACAAGTTAATATTTATGCTAATATTGTTAACAGATAATGTTATATATAGAGCTCACAAAATTAGGTCATGTGACATCAGACTTGATTTTTTGTAATGTTAACAGATAAATATATTTAGATATTTGAGTAGTTGGTTGAATGATGATAGAGAAAGTGAAGATGAAGTTAAAAGAATAGTATTTGCAAAGAAACCATTTATTAAGAAGAAAATATTTTGTGGACTTTAAAAAGAGAATTAAGGGAAAAGATTAATTGTAATGTGTGTAGTATATTATTGTATGGTTGTGATAAATGGATAATGATTAAAAAAAAAATTAACAAAAGATTGGAGATCTTGGTCATGGAAAAAAATAGTTGCATGAATAAAATGACAAATGAGGAACTTTGGAAAGAACAAATAAAAAAGATTGATTGATGAAAATTAGAGATACAAAGAGAATCTGCTGGATTGGATATAGAACATTCCAAGAAGACAGGACATATATTTGAACCCTCCAACCCCAAAATAGTCAGCATTGAGAAAAATGATATCAAACAAAAAATCAGAGAAGCATACTTCATTAATAGCAATAATAACACTATCAATAGATGGGATATCTGCTTTGACATCTCCAAACATTGGACTATCTAGCTCATATGCATACATTTTGCATACCGCTTTGTTTCCTTGTCCTATTTCCTCATTCTGCATCTCGCATTACCACTATGAATATGAGGCAAATGGCCTCGAAAGCGCTTAGCATATAATAATTTTTGGAATCTTTATATCTTCTCGTTCAAGTGTTTCATACACTTTTTAATTTGTATATTTAATGAATAATGTTTTGAAGGAAATCGTGACTGGAAACAAAAAAAAAGGACAGCAAAAATTATCTTTCTGGATGATATAAAATGTGGAAGAGATATGTGGAATTGAAGATTTGGACAAAACACAAAATAGAGAAATGGATAGATGTAATATTCATTGGACATGTTCATAGAACAGATCACTATTGATTGATTGATACCTAGAATAGATATGGAAAAACTGCCCGCGGGCTGCAATGAAGCCCTCAGACCTATTTCATGTTACCCTCATAAATAATCCTCAACTTCATTTAAGCATGATAAGTTTGGTGAGAATATTTTAAAAATTGCTGCTAAAAATATATATGTATAGCAAACTGGTTATTAAAAAGATCTAAATACAAACAAATGTTGTTGCTTTTTAATAATATGATTAGTAACATTTTTGTTCATTAATTCTTAATTTTAAACTTTTTGTTCATTTTATTTTAATAAATTTAATTTAACAAGTATGATTTAACATTATATCAGCCTTGATATCATCTCAATGTTCTTATAAAAAAAAAATACAGATGTCACTAATGTCATCTCATAGACATAATGCCTTTGGTAAACATTACGAAATTGCGATTAAGCTAATAGAGAACATACTTTGTAATTTCACAGTGATTACTTTATGTATTATTTCTTAGGAACAGTGCTTGTGAGCAATTTCATAAATAAGTTAAAGACATTAGTGAAAATTTGAACAGTCAATTAAAGATTGATCTACAAGATGAATAAATATAGTATTCCATTGCACTTGATGAATATATATATATATAAATAACTCAGTTACTTATATGAATTGTCCATAGAAATTTTGAAATTACTGAAGAAATTTTAGCAATGGAGTCAATACTTCACAAACATCTGGATCTGATACGAGGTGTAAAAATTGGATTATTATAAATAATTCAAAATCATGTTCATGAATAATTTTTAGAACATATTTTAGTATTCATACATTACATAATTCATCAATAAATATTATGAATAAGAAATGTTCCATCTATAACAATCAAAGTTTCTAATTATGTGCAATAAGAAAGGCTGAATTACTGACAATTTGCTATAACAGAATTCCATACAGAACATACTGAAATATTGTATTAAAATAAAAATATTGGTCAAGCATTGGTAGCCGAGAGGTCAGCACAGCTGCCTTGCAAGCAGTTGCTTGTAGCCAGTTGTTGTGGGTTCGTTTTCCGGCCGATGCTGTGACATATGGAAATAATAATAATAATATTTGATTGTTCATTATTAAATTTGGGGAAAATTCTTAAAAAATATTCGAAAATAAATGAAAAAAATTGTCTAATTTTTAGAAATGAACTAATGATTTTCCAGATTTAATTGACCCTGGAAGGAAATGTGATTTGTCTTCACACTTGATATTTTAATCACCTGAACATTTAAAATTAGATATTACAAGACAAAAATCTATAAGCATGTAATATAATTATGAAATTGATTGCTTTTCATATAAAGTTAAAGTTACTTTATGAAAAAATAATTAAAGATCAACTAAATCATTTGTCAATATTCAAATTATTGGAAAATATACAAAAATCTACATTTGATATATACAGAGAAAAACTCATAACACTATATAAATTTAATACACATTTCAATTATTTTGGTAAAATAAAACAATTAAATGAAATCCATTTTCTGTAGCTAATGAATCTGCATGAATTGATCTAAGGTAACACAATACTGCAAGAATTCTAAAAAAGATAAGAAATGTCAATTTTTTTTCAACTATTTAAACAACATTCAATTTGTTGATGTTTGAAATCTTATTGCATGATATTTAGTGCTTTTTAGTTTTACATAATTTTCTATTATGAACATAAACAAACTTTTTTAAACTCTCCAAATCAGACAAACATTTGGAAGCAGCATTAAAAATAAATATTAAAAACTTTAATTCAAATATTAATAAGTATTTAGTAAAGAATATAAAGAATTTCATAAAAGATATTAATTACTAGTTTTTTTTAAAAAAAATGTTTACATGTTGATTTGTCTTCATATTGAAATAAAAACGTTATATAATTTTTTAATTTAGCATGTGACTATACATTATTGATATATAGTCCTTTCACACAAAAGTTTGTTCACATCTGACTTAGTACAGTGATAAATGTTTAATTTAAGAACAAAAAATTCCAGGATGAATTCCCAATTAAGAAAAATAAAAACAATTTCAGTTTAATCAAATTAATGAAACTTTCGTGCTCATTCTAATCATTTTGGTTAATGACCCCATAGACATCTAGGCATATATGATTTTATAATATATATAAAGAATTTCCCTATTATTACTTTAAAATCAGATTAATTTTTTCATAATTCCCAAAATATAAAACTTCTTATAATTTTCATTTAGGTCTCAAAATTCAAATAAATTGTTTCTAGATTAATAGATAAGTTTTTATTGTGAGCAAATTGAATAGTATATATTCAGTATATTAATTATTTATGATTAGATTATGAGGATAAGGTTTACCTAATTGCATATAACAATATAGTACAATACTTGATCATCATCATCATCATTTTCCATCATTATTGATAAACTGTAGGATGAAAGTCCAAGTTCAAGACATCTTCGATGATTTCTGGCCTTTCTTCTCCACATCACATCAGCACACTTTCATATTTCATTCATACATCTCATATGTGGTCTCCTTTTAGATCTTTTACTACTTCATGGAATTCAGTTTAAAATTTTAATCGCCCATGTATTATCATCTCTTCTAGCAAAATGTCCAGCCAATTCCACTTCAATCTTTTAATACTATTTTGAACATTTTTTTTTCCCTTACAAAATCAAAAACAAAATAATACACGAAATTTTACCCAAAGACAAAAATTTGATTATTTATTTTAAAAAAATCACATTATTTCACTATTTGGATTTATATCTTATATATATCTAAATTTAATAGAACCAATGCATAGCAGAATGTCTCTGGATCCAAACTCAAATTATCATTTCCACTTGTCACTTCCATTGCTTGAATGTCACATGACATTATTTTGAAAAAATTTCCAAAATAATTTTGTCATTTTATTATTATAACAATATTAAGGCTAATAATCATTTCCCTCAGTTATAGTATTAACAACCTGTCCGAAGTCCTTTTTCAATAGAGTGAAAATGACTCGTTGATAAACTCAATCCTAATAGTTCTGCTGATCAATATTATAGATTTAAAAGTTTCTTTATTTTAGAGTCAATTATTGTTTTACCATCTAGACCTACTAGTAATTAAATTTCTGCTAACATAATTACCAGCATTATAGTAATAGGAAATCCAATGCAAATGGGCAAATAGAATTTCTTCCCCATCTTTTATGATTTCATGCTCATCAATTGGAAATTGAACTAGAAATAATTGCTCAAACAGCAAGCTACTTTATTATTGAACCAATTTTTCATTTCTCATTTTAAAATAAAAATTAATTATATTTATGAATTCTAAAAAAGAGAGATTAAATTATTGTCATATATTAATTAACTAAAGCAATACAAATAAGTAATTTTATTCAAAAAAATCAGATAGTAAAGGTAAGGTAAAACAACTTTTAAATAACCCACTGTAAGACAGAGGCTTCTCTAAAGTCCATGTAAAAAATTTTAAAAAGCAGCAAATATTATATATTTAATATTTCAAAAATTGCATTTGAATAATATCTCATAATTAGCAAACATAATAGTACTGAAATCTGATTATAATTTTAAGCATCTTCACACGAGGGCACCACTGTACAATCTTTCTTGGAGTTGACAAAGATTATGTTGTGGAAATGGGATGGAACAGAATATGGGAAAATTTAAAGTGGGGAATGTAAGATAAAGTGGCTAACATGTTTCTCTGGGAATATAGTTGCTGAGAGATTCCTGACTCCGTTTAAGGAGAAATTACAGTGCATTACATCACATCACATCAATACTATTGTCATTTTTAAAATAGAAATAAAAAACTATATCCGGCATTAAAACGTCTAATTTCTGTGATAATTAATAATTCATTAATAGTCAGACAATAAATATGCAAAAGAAAACTATAAATAATAGTTAACACTCGGAATTTTCAATATCTAAGTTTTTGTTTTTATAGCAATAAACACTAAAGAATAATAAAAACTGAGTTGAAAAATATGCGATTGGTGTAAAATAAATAACGGTAAAAATTATGGCTTTATTTAACGGAGAATAAAAAAAATATTGGATTATATATTTAGTTAACAAACTAACATAGAAGGAAAGAAATTGGCAGAAAGAGGATAAACAGAAAGGTGAAAATATATATATACATCAGAAAAAAATCTTATATATTTTAATAATTAATAACATACGTATACATAATAGACTGTTACTAGGATTGACAAAACTGCTTGGTAAACCTGCTTAAGAAAATCTCATCTACTTAAAAATATCTTCTAGCTCATTTCAGATTTGAACTACAGATTATGGGTATTGCAAATCCATGGCTTTATTAATATACTGTCACAAAACCTTTCACATATATATCATTAGTGGATTTTCTTTCTATACTGGCTAATTTTAGCTTTCTTTCAATTTTATAGTACTAATCTTGAAAACAATTTATAGATGACTTAAGGAGGTTTTAATTTGAATCAAATAAACGCAGCAGCATCTCGCCTTCTAGATTTACAGAATGCCTCAAGACTTGGGTTTAGTAAATAACGGTAACCTGTTGATTTTCCATAAAATTTTTGTTGGATAGTTATCAGTTAAAAAACAAACTTTTAGGAAGATTTGGATACCGATATATATATAACATAGATTTCATTGGCCAATGTACAGTCATCTGTCTAAATGTGCGTGTGGGTAGCAAAAAAAATACGTTAAAAGAGAAAACAGTGAAAATATGATGCGATATAAAATGTCTTATCCTTAAATGAAATTAGAAATTCCTCTGCAAAAGCTTAGGCCCACCATTCCCTGCCAATGTAATCATTCTATACCACAGAAACTTGTTTATTTCTTACTCCTTGTTATCAAATCATTCTTCAAATTATTGACTCATTTCATTTTCTTATCCTATCTATTAATCTACCCTTATATTTTTCTCAATTCTGTTATAAATGCCTATAAATATGTATTGAGATGCTTTGGCTATCTCAATAGTAATTTATATGCTGGTATTTAGTATTGGCTAAGCAAACTTAATTTTAATTTAAGTTGTGATTTTTTTTATTATTTAAATTGTGTTTTTGGTGAGTGCATTATTATGTATGTAGTGAAAATGTTTTAAGGTTAGCTCAGTTTATTTAAATGTAACATTTTTTTTTAAAAGTGAACTTTGTAGCCGAATTTATTATCTTTCAGTAAAATATTTTTTTATAGTTTAGAAAGCAATACTTAATCTTAATTTTTTTTTCGTTAATTCTAATAAGATATATATATATTGCTTATAAGAGAATATACTTCTGAAAATTCTGATAACCTTGTTATTAACTCAAATCTTAATAAAATATCATTTTCTTTCATTGTCTGGAAAAGTTTAGATTAATGTAAAGAAATTTGGAATTTCTTAATTAATTAAAAATATGTTTCTTATCCGATTCAAAAATTTTAATCAGTGGTTTGCTGATTAGGGAAACTCTTTAAAGTTATGAATGGACCACAGAATGACTTATAGGTCTAAAATTTATTTAATTATTCGGCTTATTGTGTTTAATTATTCTCTTTAATTCATTAGTTTCTGATTCTACTTATTCTGCTGTGTCTTCTGATCCTGCCATATTTACTTGTTCTCATCAGTGAACTCAGAACTTGCTGTATCTGAAGCGTTGTGCTGCTAAAGCACCCAAAAGATGTACTCCATTCTCCAGCATTAGCCTATAGCCAGAACATGCTAACATCACCTAACTAGTCACCAAAACCAGCCAACTTCTAACATCTTAGAGACCATTATAACAATGCTCTTCTCATCATCCATGAAACAAAATGACTCTGGAAATAATATCTATATCCTAAGCATATATACACATTTATATATAATCTGTATAGAAAAGTAATAGCCCTATAAATACTGCACTAAGGATTGAAGGTAAAAATGTTTACATGAATTGTTGTTGTTTTTTTAATATACCAGTATGACAATGAATGATAGACATAAGAGTGTAATTTTTTATATATTTTGATTTCATTGCTATATAATTTAATATTTGTTTTATTAATTTTATTCTTTTCTATGTCATATAATTATTTCAGTTAAAACCTTTTAATTTCTTTTAAACATTTGACAGTTGATAATTAAGTTTAATAAATTCCACAATAGTTTCTAGAATTATTTTCTTTCTTCCCCTTGAAAAGTTAATAGAAAGTTATTTAAAACAATCTTAAAGCAAGATTCTTCCCCTGTACTTTAAAGATTGTGTTAATCAATCTAGATTTTTTCTAGCAAGAAATAAGAAAGAATTTGTATAAGTTTATAAAAAACAAAAACAAATCTAAATTAATAATTTTTAATGTATGTTTTTAATTAATAATGCCTTAGAACTTGGCATATGTGGATGTGTATATAATAATTTTATGTGTTAAACTGTGCAATTATTGAGTTTTCTTTTCCAGCCGTTTATATCATACATGGCTAAAAGAAAAAAATGTTTTTGGCTTATGTATATGTGTGCATATATCAAATGATCCCTTATATATGCCAAGTGGAGGTTTATTTATATATTTGGCCTTTTTATTTATTTCTATACTTATCACAGTGCTTGTATTATAGCTAAAGATGCCGTTGGATGGCGCCGTTTTCACGCTAAAACTATAAAATATGAACATTCATGGGCCATTGATTTTAATAATTTTTTTGTGCTTTTTTGTAATGCGAAAATAAAAACAAAACAAAATCGTCTTTTTTAAATATTATTTTTTATTAACTTATACAATTTAAATGATAATAATAAATGTAAAATAAAATCAACAAATTACAATTTGATTCATGTTTTTAATATCGTATATATTTTAAATTGTGTTACGGCTTTTTTTTTATCAATTTTCTATCGGATATTTTTTTACTTGTGTTACGACTTTTTTTGTTGTTGTTTAACTAAAAAATAATAATCGTAATAAAAGTAAAAGTTGTTATAGTTAGATTTAGGGTTAGTTTTAGGGTTAGTTTAGGGTTAGTGTTCTGTTTGTTTGTAATGCTAAAATAAAAAAATTCAAAATCGTAAGCGTACTCGGACAGAAGAAAGAAACTCAAACTTTTTTAAACAACAACAAACACCTACAAATGTCTTTTTTACTTATTAAACATGTTTATAATATTTGCTTTTTATTAAATTTACAAAAAAACCTGTATATTTGGACTTTTCTTACTGGATATTTTTTCGTACCGCTCTTTTTTACTTCAAAAATATACAGACGGTAGAATCTTCTTTGTCTCGTGGAATGTTACTAACAGTACGTTACTTGACATGTTACCTAATTGCAACTCAATAAAAACATAGATATTTAACATTTACCCAAATAAAAGTCAATACAGTACGTTGTAAAAATTTTTATAATTATTGTTTTAAAAAATCTGAACATTTCAATAGTTTCAAATTAAAAAAAAAAATCAAATGAAAAAAACATTTCAATACAATTCAAATACAAATTCTCTCATCAAGCCGTAATTATTTTATAAACTGTGCGAATTCGGAAAATGTAATTGCTGCTTAGCGACATACATGCTGTACTGTGACGCGACATAGCGGCCTGCATTCTGTAACACAATAAAAAAGTTGTATTATAGAAAACATGTCGGCCGCGGAAACAGCACTTTTATGTGTTTTAGCACGACAACTGTGCCATAGAACGGCGTCTTTAGCTATAAGATGAGTACCCTTATCACTATAGAGAAACAGATTTTGATATTTTGTATTGGGTTCAGTGATTTCCTGCCCATACTCATTTCTATATATTTTCATTTGTCCTAACCCATGTTTATTCACTGCTCAAAATTTGCAGTCTTTCTTATTGATATTTGCCTTGGGTAAAGTGCTTTTTTCCAGGTTTATTATATACTTCACTCTTTAATATTAGTTACTTATGGTCCTCTTTATTATTGTTTTGTTATTCTCATGAACTTTTTTAATAAAATCAGCATGAGTTTGTCTAGTAATAAAGTCTGCCGATATTTGATTCTACATTAATGTTATAGCAAAGATATGTGTGTACATCTAAAATTATCAAGTATATGTAAAATTCTATTATATTAACATTTTATTATTTTCAATGAACTAAAAGTAACATTGAGGGAAAGGATAATAGAGTCAATCAACTGTCAAATACATTAACTGCTTATTTGTAATCAATTTTTTATATGAGATTGAGCTAACACTAATTAAACCTTACCAGTAATGTAAGCTTTTTATTTTATTGTTATTTCATTATTAATAAATATTGTTAATTGTTAGATTTGTCTAGTATTTGATTACTGTTGTATGGCCTGCCAATTGTTTATTTAGAAAAGAATCTCTGTTCTCCACGATCTAGCAGCAATAATTGATCTATATATGGTATAACAGCTGTAATAGGCACTGGTAGTAATTTTCCCATCAGCAAACTATCAATATTCTACGCTAGAGCCCTAGTGGTGCTCTCATTTTCCTGAAAGTTATCCAGATTTTTTTATCAATACCCTGTGCTCCAAGAAATAAATGCTCATTATTTTCCCTTGCATCTCGATATAACCAAATCTTAATATTATTTTTATTTTTTATCCCTGGTATTTAAATGTTCTTATTCTTTCATTAAGTGTTGAGATACATTTTTTCATATTATATATGAAAAACAAAAAACAAGTTAAAAACTTGCTAACGCTTGTATTTATGTCAACAGATGGCGTTCTACCAAAAACACCATCAAGCATATGTTTACATAATCGTCAGAGCATGCATTCACTATCTCTAACTTTAATTCCACTTTCAGATGATGATTTCAAGCTATTTGCTATCATCAGTGAAAGACAGGAATAAGAAACTAGATCTAAACACAAACTCTGAGCGTTTATGAAACAGTTTCTATTCAGCTTGCAAGCGTGAATCTTTTAGACACGTAATGTCTTCAAACTCAGCATAGCAAGCCATATAGCTATATGGGTCTGATCTCAGTTCAGCATCACCACATAGTAGAAGCCTCTGCAATATATATCATTGCTAGAAAGACCTCAAAGGTATATTTATGAAAAACAAAAAACAAGTTAAAAACTAATGCTTGTATATAATATATATATATATATATTATTCTTAATAACCCCAAACTATTTTTATTCATATTCACTTTCTATTATTTCATTTTAATTAACCAACTAGTTTATTCTCTTCTTCCACTCTCAATCTTTTCATAATTGTATATCTGTAAAATATGCTCTGCATATTGTCCCATTTCTTATACGAATACATTGAAATAATTTTATATCTATTAACTTTGCATATGCCCAATGTGTTCACTGTATTCGCTCAAGCCTTGATTTAGCATGCTCAATGAAAGTTGATGTATTTATAGAAATGCACTCTAAACTTAAGTGATTCACTTAAGTTTTTTAAACTCTTACTGACGTGTGAGTGCACGGAGGTTTATAATATTTAAAAGTAATAGTGTATTATCGGAGTTCAGGGTCCGATCTAACAATTATAAGCCGATTAAATATTTTTACTCATCTATTGTCATTCATATATTAATTTACTTTTAATTTTCCTTATTAAAAAAGACTATCTTATTTTGCTTGAAGAGCCTTGATTGCTTTTCATAATTTATCGCCTAATGCATATACTATATAATTAACTTTTTTTTAAATTCTATTTAAAAAATTTAAAATTCCTTGGTTAATACATCAAACCTGAATCCTCTGGCCTATACAATGTGCCTCATTTATGTGGAAGCATGTTTGCAGAATATCCATTGACTTACTCAAGATATCTATCATATAATAAACAGGAAAAAATCTGGAAGGTCACTGCTAGATATTTTGAATACAAGTGTAGAGCAAAATAAAATGTATTCATTGAATAGTAAGAATTTAAACATTTATATATTAGAAAAGGTAAAAGATCAAAAAATATAATTAAATAATTTACAAAAATGAAAAAAAAAGCCAAATATTCTGAAGATAGTGAAGTTATGATGAAGACAATTATATTGAAAGAAAAAATGAAGACAAAAAAGAAAAAAATAATAGTTTATCTTCCATAAGAGAAAAATTTTAATTATTAGAGAAGATATTCCAGACAAAAATGGGTAATAAAGGTCATATGCTGGATAACTGAAATATAAAAATTATTAGAAAACATAAATAATTATAATGGTGTGGAGAGTTTTTTATAACTAAACACTTTTCTTTCTAAATATCATAATACAATTTTACCAATTTAAAACTTGATAAAATTTAAATGTTTTTTTTTATTATTATTAATTTACTTATTCACTATATAACAAAGGGTTTGCCACATACATTTATAGAAAAGTAAGTAAGCCATTCTTTTCTTTAAAGAGTACATACACTGGAGGTAAATACCTCTTCATCAGACTCTCATAAAAGAATAGAGGAGTACAGAAAGAAAATATAGTATTCACTAGTTTTGCCAATGGCTGATTTGTGAAGGTTTTTCCATCTTTATTTTATTCTATTTACTGACCACAAACAAAAACAGCACAAATAATATCTAATAATAATGATGATGATGATGATGATGATAATAATAATAATAATTATTATTATTATTATTATTATTATTATTATTATTATTATTATTATTATTATTATTATTATTATTATTATTATTATTATTATTATTATTATTATTATTATTATTATTATTATTATTATTATTATTATTATTATTATTATTATTATTATTATTATTATTATTATTATTATTATTATTATTATTATTATTATTATTATTATTATTATTATTATTATTATTATTATTATTATTATTATTATTATTATTATTATTATTATTATTATTATTATTATTATTATTATTATTATTATTATTATTATTATTATTATTATTATTATTATTATTATTATTATTATTATTATTATTATTATTATTATTATTATTATTATTATTATTATTATTATTATTATTATTATTATTATTATACAATTATTTCCATTATGTGTTAAAAAATATTGAAAAATTATGTATAAAATATTTCAATCTTTTGGGAATGTTAATTTTATCTTAAATTACAACTTTTTCAAATCTGAAATGTTTTTAAAAAACCAAATTCTCTGCTTTAGAAGAATGACTATTTGTAATAGACTAATAATTAATATCAGCATAATTTTGTCATACTAAATATATAAATTTTAAACATTACTCTAGTGACAAATAATCAACCAATCAAATTACTTCATAATGAACTGCACTTCATAATCTCATAAGCTACAGATCTAATGAAAAAGCCAATAAACCTCTAAATATCAACTAAGCCAGAGATTTAAATAACTGAATCCTCACACTTGAAACAGTAGCTAAAATTGCAATTTAAGTACTGTGATTGTCTGCTGTCTAGTATTAAAAGCTAAAATACATTCATAATCAAATACACATAGAGATGGCATTAAACTTTCTAACATGATTTTGTAAACATCTCACAATATACAAGGGTTAATGCCAAATATACATGTATTTATTGGATTGCATATATTATTAATCTTTAAGTCCAACCTGTTCACAATCATGATATTTAATTAGAAAGGCAGCTACCATTTCTGGTACAGTGACCTGATAATCAGAGGTTTATTGTAAGAATATATTTACAAATAGTGAGACAGATTAGTCTGATTTTTTTTTTTTTTTTGCTAATTCAAACTATAGGCCAAATTATGGAATGTTGTCCAAGAATGCATTGAATTAATTTGAGTGATTATATATATATAATTTCAATGTTTGCGCTTAAGTTGCAAACTTTAGTGTTTACATATATATATATTTGATAAAGGTGGGATTCCATCTTTATTGTTAAAAAGAGGTTGCCTCGACAACAGTTTGAAATTATTGATTGTTATTGATATTGGGATTGTCTAAGTGTTGAGTGGTTTTTAATGCTTACTTACAAACTCATTTAGCCTTGAGTATTACTACACTTATTATTTAAATAATACTTTGGGTGCAAATTGAAAATTATAATTGCAGTTTGTAATGCTATAATTGATTATTTATTAGTCTGCATTCAAAACAGATTCTATTTACCTGTTTAAAGAGGTTTATTTAAACTTCTTTGTATCAATAATTTTAATCTTTGCAGTCAAGTTGCAATCTTTAGTGTCTACATATATATATTAAATGTAAAATACAGTACCAGTTATAAAATATTATATATATAAATAAATAAATTTTAACGGTAAATACAATATTATATTTTAAATTCTTTTGTAGCACTTTTGATTACGTGGTAATCTTTGTTAGCTTTAACTGAATTTCAAATTTTCAAACTTAACGTTATGTATATTTCCATAAGCTGTGTATGACTGTATTTGCAACTTGCCTCTTAATAACATCATTTTTATATTTATCAATTAATAGGCAACTTGTGAATACGGCCATACACAGCTTATGGAAATATACATAACATTAAGTTTGAAAATTTGAAATTCAGTTAAAGCTGATGAGGATTACCACATAATCAAAAGCGCTACAAAAGAATTTAAAATATAATATTGTATTTACTGTTAAAATTTATTTATATATATAATGGACCATTAATAAAGGTAGAATTCCACATTTATTGTTAAAAGGTTGCCTTGACAATGGTTTAAAATTGTTGATTGTTATTGATATCGGGATTGTCTAAATGTTGACTGGATTTTAATGATATATATATGTCTGTGATAATTTAATATTTTTAATGGATTAATATAGGTGGAATTATTTAAATTGAGATATTCCACTTTTAAATCTATTAAAATCTGCAGCCATGATGTATTTCAAAGACAACTTATTAAATCAGTAGTGCAGTTTAAGGCAACACACTTACTATCAAGCTAGATTACAATCAAAAGTTGGCCACTTCTTACCAAATTATTAGTTAAGTTGGTAGGAGACAGTGAATTTAAAAATAAAATACCTCATTAATTTAAATATTCTAATATATAAATTATAATATTTTACATTTTGATAAGGCCTTATATTAAGCATTATAGAGTGCCAGTTAATCAAACTATGAAAAAGAACAATCTTCCCTTCATGTATGAGTTTAGATATTTCAAAAACATAGTTATATTTCCTGATTAACTGATCTAATATTTTATTACTAATCGAATTACCAACGGAATCAGTTTTTAATTTATTTAAGAGAGCGCCAGGATAAGACCCCTGATTCCATTGCATTGCATACCATAGATTCACAACAAATAACTAAAAGTAAGAACAGGAATTATATTTTACAATCAATTAATTTATATGAATTTTCCTCGGGTTTAACTATTAAACAAGCATATTGGCAAAGGTAATTTATGCAATTCTCTAAAATTAATAATAAAATATAAATAACTAAAATTAAGCACATACAATGATGGTGCTAAACATTTTATTAAAACCAATTAAAATATTCAAATAATAAATTATCAATAAAATTGGAAAGCACATGCACCCGCTCATTTAGATAATGTTAATCAAATAATTAAATTTTCTTTTTTAAGTTTCTTCTAGAAAGTAATCCATGGATAAAATGAATCTCTCTTTTATAATAAATCAGTGAATGTCTCTATTAGTATTTAAAGTTTGAAGTTAATGTTTATAGTTAAAATTAGTTCACAAACATTTAATTTGACACAAGTTAGGGATTGAATATTAACTTACCGGTAAGTTCCGTAAGTTTATGGAGATTGTTGATTATAGCATGCATGGTTTTTGGGATGATGAACTCATTGTTAATTTATTCCATTGACACTTTCCTGTTCCTGGTCTGCTTTAAACTGGGCTCAAAGGCTTTTTGGAGTGATCTCTTCATGATGAAAGGAAGGTACCCACAAACACTCCCATTTCCACTCCTGCATAAAGACTTGAGTAGTCCCAAATGGAGACATCTAACTGCCATTGTGATAACAAGACAACTACAATTAGACCCTTGTCCCTCCATTCAGGATGTATGGAAACAGCCAGCCAAAAAACAAAAGCACAACAGATCTCGCTCAAAGTTATTTTCTTCCTTTTATACTCTCAACCAGTTTTTTTAGATTTCTGCACAAATATTTTTCTCTTTTGTTTTTGTTATCAGAATACAAGTTGATCTTGTATATTTATTATTATTTTTTAGTTACAAAGTCTTTTTTTATATAAATTATTTTGGCCATCTTTAATTATCATTTTTAAAAAAAAGTTTTATTCTGATTGTAATCTCTTGCATTTATAATTTATTTGATTTATCTGGATTAGTAATCTGTGTGTACCTATATTCTTTCCAATTTTAACTTTGCATTAATTATATAGATAATTTTAAACACAAAAAGCTTTCATTGTATGTATCAAAAAAAAATTATACTAACTAATAAAAAAACTAAATTATGTCCATTGACAATTTTTAAATTTTACTTCTTTTAACCTTTAAATCTTACCTAATGTTGACATACTTGAACCATATACATACAAATTGTACAATATAGAATACTGACATTACATGAAATTAAAGCTAATTTTATTCTATTTAGAATGTCATAGATTTTTTTTATTTTGGCAAAGTATAAAATAATAGCCAAAAGTGGAGATACTTTATTAATGAATTTGTAATCTGTGAATCGCAAAGTAATTAAAATTATAATAAACACTAGAGATGAAATATTATTTTGAAGGAGACAAAAATTGAAAAAATCTATGTTCTAAAGCAGTTTTAACAGAATTGAATTAAAATGGTGAAAAAATAAATAATTGACAATAGACAGATATTAATCATCCATTAGTCAGTGTATTGCTAAATCAAAAAATCAGTAATCTGCAAAATACCTAGAAAAAAATATGATTTTATATATTGTTTTGACATTTTAAATACTCTATACAGCATCTCTTCTTTCATACCATGCCTATGGTTACTAATATAAGTTAAATGAAAAATACATAACATATTTCTTAATAAATACTTAATGATAGAGATTTTGAATTCTTTCTCTTTTGGCACTTGTAAAAATAAAGCTTGTTTAGAGCTATTGGTAAGCTCCATCTAGTGATCATATATATATATGAAAAACAAAAAACAAGTTAAAAACTTGCTAAAGCTTGTATTTATGTCAACAGATGGTGTTCTACCAAAAACACCGTCAAACGTTTGTTTACATAAACGTCAGAGCATGCATTCACTATCTCTAACTTTAATTCCACTTTCAGATCATGATTTCAAGCTATTTGCTATCGTCAGTGAAAGACAGGATTCACTGACGATAGCAAATAGCTTGAAATCATGATCTGAAAGTGGAATTAAAGTTAGAGATAGTGAATGCATGCTCTGACGTTTATGTAAACAAACATTTGATGGTGTTTTTCGTAGAACGCCATCTGTTGACATATATATATATTATAACGATCGAAAAGAAAGTGAAGATCGAATCTAACCGCAAACTATGATATCTGCTCTACAGGTCGCCATCTAGACAGTTGAACCTACAAAAATTTATAAAGTAGGCAGATACGCACTGTTAAGATTCCACTTTATTTAAATATTCAGATCATTAGCCCAAGTCACTAGTTCAGTGGAACAGCAGAGATTATAAAATATAACTTTATATCTTAAATATAAAAAAAAAAAGCTACTGCCAGAAATTAACACATAAAAATATTTATTTACGCACATATAAAATCATTCTAATTTGAGGAATAAGTTTAACATTTTAGATGTCTATATTAATCTTTAATTTTACATTTAAATAGATTTCAATAATGAGTTTAATATTTATTTAGTCAGTCGAGTATGAATAGACTATATAGATTGTATTTCAAAAGAAAATATTCTATCCCTTATTTAACCTTAGGCCAAAAAGTTTGCAGACAAACTGGCGTCAATCCATCTGATACATTTATGTATTCAATGTAGCATGAAAATACGACAACACAAAATACTATACTGTCAGGAATGTACGTCTGAACAGTAAGTAGAGTTCGAGAAGACATTGTCTCTCCACCATCAGGAATGCTACATCTGTTAGCAAGTAGAACAATAAACATAAAACTCCACAGGAATGGATTGCGGTCCTTTGCCATCTTACAAACCCATCCATAGGCAAAGAGGTGTGTGGCGTATATATGCAATCCTGCCCGTAGCGGATCTCATACTACATCTACTAATTACACAAATATATCCAATCAATTGAGCCAATTCAACTACGAAACGAATAACCTAAGATTACCCTCCCTTAATATAACTTTACAAAACTATATAGCCATTCACGCCCGACTTAAATTTAACATTTATTATGTTCGCACAGATGAATTTTATAAAATTTGTTTTAAAATGTTGAGTATAGATTGGTTACATAGATTCCATGGTCAAAAACATTTCAAAATAAACATAACCGATCAAAATACAAAGTCATCGATAATGTCAATTGCATAGGGAATAATAAAAAAAAACCAATGGTATTCATCATAAGATACCGCAGTGACATGATGACTTATATATTCCAATCGACTATGAAACAACAACATAATTAACCGCTAACGAATCTATGCAACGTCTATACCCAACTTTAAATTTCATGCATTTAAATAATTTATACGATAAGTATTAATACAATAAATAATTTATACAATAAGAAAAAAAATGGAAATGATGTTTATCAACAGAAAACATATAAATTTAAACATTTTCAATTTATTTTAAACTTAAAAGTCAGATATAAGTTCATAAGCTTGAATAAAAGTTCTTAATTATTTTTAAATTTTAGAGTTCATGTCAAAAGCTTACAGTAGAATCCATGTTCCTGTTGGCAATTCCCACGAAGACTTTCACAGAAGGCCGATCTGATATTTTGGAGGTAGCATTAGCTGGTTCCATTCTGGTATCACAGTCTTTTCATTTTTTAAACTAAGTGAGAGAGAACGACAAGTGCGTCTTTATCGTTCGTCTCACCAAAACAAGTTGGAAAACCCCCCTGGACCTCAATATTTTTCTTTTTATAGTCCTCCTATGGATTCCATGAACAAAGACGTCACTGTTCCATTTTTTCATTATGGTCCGGGCCTTTATTTGCTGCTTCTATATTGGACAAGCTAATTCTTTATTCCTTATCTAATTTTGATCTGACTTTTTAATTACACAGCTTTTGGATAATTAATAAACAATCATTTTCCATTTACAGATTACAGGAATTAATTAATACCTGTTTTTATTTTTATTTACGTTATTTCTTTTTTAAACTATTTTTATATTTAAATCTTTTTTATAAAAAAAAAAGTACTTTCAAATACCTTTTTTTTATTTATAAAAAAAATATTTTTAAAGTTTAGTATCTGTGCGAATATATACGTTTAACGAACATTTTAATTTTTGCGTTTAGTTGTTTTTTTGTTTTTTTTAATACATTTATTTTTATTTGCGAACTTTAAGATTTTATTTTAAATTAATGTAACGGCATATTTATATATCGTTACATATCAGTAAACTTCCTCAAAAAAAAAAAAAAAAATTAAAAAAAAAAAAAAAAAGAATTTACTTAGTGTTAGTAATTACGTTACACAAATTTGTTACATATGAAATTTCAAAAGGACAAAACTTTTTTTTTTAAAAGACAAAACAATAATTACAAATATAATGATAAAAAAAAAATGTTGACTGATGATTCCTTACTACCAGCCAAATTTCTGCCCCCTCCCTTCCAAGTTTCTTTTCTTCTACTTTTAACTATTACTTACGCAAGTTGAACGATTAGATTTTAATTTATACAAGACTTTTTTAAAAAAAAAATTATGACTTATATTTATTATTACGTTTTATTTATTACTTTTTATTCCTCATATTTATCTTTACATATGCGCAATTTTTCTTACTGGCAGTACATTTAAGACAAAATTTCAAACTGTAACTCCACGTCAATACAACAAATATATTTATACTAATTTCAGAAAAAATATTACAGGCATGATTCACTTTTAAAATTCTCAGGGCACTCATGTTTATTAAAGATCGGCCCAAGTTGGGTAGCCAGTTATAACGATCGAAAAAAAAGTGAAGATCGAATCTAACCGCAAACTACAATATCTGCTCTACAGGTCGCCATCTAGACATTTGAACTTAGAAAAATTTATAAAGTAGGCAGATATGCGCTGTTAAGATTCCACTTTATTTAAATATTCAGATCGTTAGCCCAAGTCACTAGCTCAGTGGAACAGAAGAGATTATAAAATATAACTTTATATCTTAAATATAAAAAAAAAAAAGCCACTGCCAGAAATTAACACATAAAAATATTTATTTACGCACATATAAAATCATTCGAATTTGAGGAATAAGTTTAACATTTTAGATGTTTATATTAATCTTTAATTTTACATTTAAATAGATTTCAATAATGAGTTTAATATTTATTTAGTCAGTCGAGTATGAATAGACTATATAGATTGTATTTCAAAAGAAAATATTCTATCCCTTATTTAACCTTAGACCAAAAAGTTTGCAGTCAAACTGGCATCAATCCATCTGATACATTTATGTATTCAATGTAGCATGAAAATAGGACAACACAAAATACTATACTGTCAGGAATGTACATCTGAACAGTAAGTAGAGTTCGAGAAGACATTGTCTCTCCACCATCAGAAATGCTACATCTGTTGGCAAGTAGAACAATAAACATAAAACTCCATAGGAATGGATTACGGTCCTTTGCCATCTTACAAACCCATCCATAGGCAAACAGAAGGTGTGTGGCATATATATGCAATTCTGCCCATAGCGGATCTCATACTACATCTACTAATTACACAAATATATCCAATCCATTGAGCCAATTCAACTAAGAAACGAATAACCTAAGATTACCCTCCCTTAATATAACTTTACAAAACTATATAGCCATTCACGCCCGACTTAAATTTAACATTTATTATGTTCGCACAGATGAATTTTATAAAATTTGTTTTAAAATGTTGAGTATATATAGATTCCACGGTCAAAAACTGTTCAAAATAAACATAACCGATCAAAATACAAAGTCATCGATAATGTCAATTGCATAGGGAATACAAAAAAAACCAAATGGTGTTCATCATAAGACACCGCAGTGACATGATGACTTATATATTCCAATCGACTATGAAACAGCAACATAATTAACCGCTAACGAATCTATGCAACGTCTATACCCAACTTTAAATTTCATGCATTTAAATAATTTATACGATAAGTATTAATACAATAAATAATTTATACAATAAGAAAAAAAAATGGAAATGATGTTTATCAACACAAAACATATAAATTTAAACATTTTCAATTGATTTTAAACTTAAAAGTCAGATATAAGTTCATAAGTTTGAACGAAAGTTCTTAATTATTTTTAAATTTTAGAGTTCATGTCAATAGCTTACAGTAGAATCCATGTTTCTGTTGGCAATTCCCACGAAGACTTTCATGGAAGGCCGGTCTGATATTTTGGAGGTAGCATTAGCTGGTTCCATTCTGGTATCACAGTCTTTTCATTTTTTAAACTAAGTGAGAGAGAACGACAAGTGCGTCTTTATCGTTCGTCTCACCAAAACAAGTTGGAAACCCCCCCTGGACCTCAATATTTTTCTTTTTATAGTCCTCCTATGGATTCCATAAACAAAGACATCACTGTTTCATTTTTTTGTTATGGTCCGGGCCTTTATTTGCTGCTTCTATATTGGACAAGCTAATTCTTTATTCCTTATCTAATTTTGATCTGACTTTTTAATTACACAGCTTTTGGATAATTAATAAACAATCATTTTCCATTTACAGATTACAGGAATTAATTAATACCTGTTTTTATTTTTATTTACGTTATTTCTTTTTCAAACTATTTTTATATTCAAATCTTTTTTTATAAAAAAAAAGTACGTTCAAATACCTTTTTTTTATTTATAAAAAAAATATTTTTAAAGTTTAGTATCTGTGCGAATATATACATTTAACGAACATTTTAATTTTAGCGTTTAGTTGTTTTTTGTTTTTTTTTTAATACATTTATTTTTATTTGCAAACTTTAAGATTTTATTTTAAATTAATGTAACGGCATATTTATATATCGTTACAATATATATATATTGAGGGATGCCAGGCTTATACATAAAATCCCTATCTAACGCCTACTCATCCAATATACACAGACTAGTTTCTAGCTTGTGGCTTTCATCAGTGAGGAGCCTTGGATCTGAGAGCACTGCACCTAGATCTTAGGATCTAATGCAACTCTCCAGCAGCCACTTTTTATCTCTACTTAACTACAAAACTATGAGAATAAAATTGAAAACACAATAATATTTTCAATCCAAGATCATTAACTTATATAGTCATATAGGTCTGAACTCAGTTCAGTATACTCATACATTTTGGTGCCTTTGGTTCTTTAAAAACCATAGCCATCATTATCCTATTAGGCAGGATTGGTATTAAACCACTAAACATCACATGATCACCATTTCTTACGCTTGCCCATAACTATTATTAAAACAGGCAAAACTCTCCATACAGTAGTGCCACAGTTATGAGCAAGCATAAGAAATGGTAATCATGTGATGTTTAGTGGTTTAATAAAATATTAGATATTTTACTAATATCTAATTTAATAGAATATAGATTTTAATGTAAAGTTTAGTTTGTTTGTTATATATAGATATACAAACTAAAATAAATGGGTAACACTAATCCATTAATTAATCATAATTGGTAAATCTAATTAAGGTTTTTTTTATTATACACTGGTATGTAAACAGTGGTGGGTGGGAGAAAAAGATATGCTCCATTGAAGAAATGTTAAAGCAAATAATTTAATTATAGATTTTTCTTTTGTATATGAATCTTTAGTTGCATTGAAAAATTAAAGATCAAGGATTTTAAAAACCAGGTGGAAAAAGTAAGATGGAATTTAAGTAATAAAAGAAAAAATATTTGTGCTGCATTTTCTTTGTAAATATTAGTAAAAAAAAGAACTGAAGTGTAAAATTTGAAGAAGAAAATGTTAAATGATAGGAGGAGGGAGGTATTTTGCAAAGACTATAAAAAACGAATTTATTTTTAAATTATGCTCCTTTTTTTTTTATCTCATTGCAAGCTTCATCAATGTATTCAGGCTAAAGAAAACTACAATTCACCCTGGGAATTCTTTTCCCCTTGTCGTATCTATCTGTGCAGAGTTGTGAAAGCAGAGTCATTGCCCAAAGAACTCAGAACCTTCAACTGGTTAGACAAAGCACAAGGGACTTTTACCACCTTATATGTACATGTAAAGCTAAAAACAACAAATTATACTTAATGGCAGAATCCCTCCCAGCTATGCTTATAAACTAACCAACATTACTTCCAAATTGATATTGATCAATGCTGGTAGTGTAAATTCGGATTTCTCCACAGAAACAGTATACCAAGTTTCAAACTGGGTAATTATGAACTATTTTGCAAAGATGCAATTAGACTCATTATTTGCTTAAAACTTGAATTGTTAGGGAAGTAACATTAGAAGCAAGGGAATGTATTACAAAGATAGCTTAATTTTATTTACTTATAAAATGTAATGTTTTCCTCATATATTAATTTTTATTTTATGATTTTGCTATTATTAATGATATGATCTAATGGATCTTGTTTCAGTCTATCACTTGGGGCTAATTCTATAGGAGTTGTTTTACATTTGAGAAAATGTTAAATCTTCTATTGAGATGAGTTTAGTTTCATTTTTATTCTAAGTAATCACAGAGTGAGAGAGAATTTAGCACAATTATTATAATTTGCCAACTTTGTTATGTGAACCCAGGCCATTTTCTATGCTAAAATAGGAATATAGATCACTTTCAATATTGCATCAGGTAATCTCTATATTTGGATTACACAAATATGCTCACTTGTGTCCTGGAGTCATCCTTGATTGAGCAGTAAATTCAGCTGTTCCCTTTTTAAACTACCATGTCAAATATTTTAAAGCATTTCACATATACCTCTCAGGTATGTATTTTATTCACTCCTTAATTACTACTTATTTATAATTGGATTCAGTTGTACTGCATAGTGATTGTAAAAGATTTTTAGTGAGAAGACAGTGAGTTAGTTGAATAAGGATTTAAAATTATGGATCAAACAAATTTATTGGATTGTATTAAAATATTGAATTAATAAAAAGATTTTATTATATAATAATTTTTATGTTATGACTGTGATTTGTTAATGTGTTAATGAATAAATTTTCTTATTTCTATAGTGTTACCAACTTATTATCAAATTTTAATCTATTTAAGGTAGTAATAGAGAGATATTTATCTCTGGTGGGTATTCATGTACCTCAACAATTAGTTTATTATTGTGAATATGATCCTTAAAAATAAATAAATAATGATCAGCTCTCTTGAAATGATTAATAAATTTATTCCTTTCTCATCTGAATCCAGGTTACCATCTAGTGGTACCCTATAGTGATCATATTGTTATCATACATGTCATCTTGTACCATGACAGTTATATTAGATAATGATAATAAAACAGTGCTCTAACATGAAGGCTTTAAAATGTAGAATGTCCTGAGAAAAGAAGAAGGAATGGTTAGGAATTGGGCATTAATAAATCAGTTGTAAGGGTTAGGTAGGATTCAGGGGTGAATTTGACGAAATTTGAATAGAATTATAACAAGAGAATATGTATAAAGAGAAAACTTTAGTAGAAATCCAGGAATAAAATTTAAAACTCCTAAGCTATTAAAAATGGATGACATGCTAAAAGCTATTTCAAGAGTTGAAATAATTGAAAGAGATGGCAAAGATTAGACAAATAAGGATAACAATTGAGGACCTCAGAAAAGACTTAAATGAAATCAAAGAAAGGGAGAAGAAAAGCTGTGAGAAAGAAGACAATCGGGCAAAAGGTGATCAAATAATATCAAACCTAATGCAAGCATAAAAGAGAATAAAAAGGATGTCATAAGAGAAGAGCAATCCCTGAGAAAAGATGAAAAGAAAAATGTGTGAAGATTATAAATCAAAAAGATTTAGATATATCAGACTTAAACAAGGATACAAGTAGAGGCAAAGCAAAAAGAGGAAGAATAAATAGATCATGTAGATAAGAGCACAATATCTAGAGTCATTCATATCAAAATATTTAAAGGGAATGGGAGGTGAAAAACCCTTTGAGCATTTGTATAGTTTACAAGTTTTTTTTTATTTTCACAAACTAAAGGAAAAAGATTATCATTGCCACAAACCACCCATGTGGTGCAAGACCATAGATTATAGCCTAAGAACTTTCCATGAATGCAATGCAATGGTATTAAGAGCATTTTGGAATGTGGAAAGAATATGAGGCCATATTTCACAAGAAAAGTATTTGCAAACAAATGGCAAAAGTTATAGCCAGTTTTTTCAAAGAGAGGCTGTGAAACTTAGGATTCTTGAGACATATTCAATGAATTAGTATCAGATCATGACAGAGTAAGCTTGCTGAAAACGGTAGGCTCTCCATTGAAAATCTAGTGGACATGGATTCTAATAATCTGTTTAAAGGGGAGATGGAGTCAGACTTGTGATGATGAAATTGTATGTACCCATGGATCAGTCCATTCATTTGCCTAGAAAAAGAAATAAGGGAAAGGAATAGAACAGAGAGAGAAAGATCCCCCCCCCCAAGAAAGAAGTGATGAAGTGGTATTTTTCCACCTCATAATAAAATATTAGATATTTTATTAATATCTGATTTAATAGAATATAGATATTAGATTTTAATGTAAAATTTCATTTTTTGTTATGTATAGATATACAGACTAAAATAGATGGCTAACACTAATCTATTAATTAATCATAATTAACCAAGACATATTGAAAAGGGCAAAAATTTAAAAATTGCCGAAAAGAGCTTTTATATTTTATGATTATATGATTATATTACAGCCAACATATATTATTTTGTTGTTATATAAAGATTCTATATCATATCTAGGATTTATTTTTAATCATAGTTCTAATTAAATTGTTTTATTATACATTGATATGTAAATGGTAGGAGAGGTGGAGAAAAAGATATGCTCCATCATAGACATGTTAAAGCAAATAATTTAATGGTGGTCGAGATTTCAGCGACTGCTGCTTTACAAACAGTTGTCCCAGGTTAATGGGTTCACTTCACGGCTGATGCTATGACACGTGGGAAAAAAATAATTTAATTGTACATTTTTCTTTTGTATTGAATGAGTCTTTAAATGCATTGAAAAATTAAGGATCAAGGATCTTATAAACCCATTTGAAAAAGTAAGACATGGAATTTAAGTAATAAAAGAAAAAATATTTGTGCTGCATTTTTTTGTAAATGTTAGTTAAAAAAAGAACTGAAGTGTAAAATTTGAAGAAGAAAATATTAAACGAAAGGAGGAGGAAGGTATTTTGCAAAGATTATAAAAAAAAAAAAATATTTTTAAATTATGCTCTTTTCTTTTAATCTTGTTGCAAGCTTCATCAATGTATTCAGGCTTGAGAAAACCATGATTCACCCTGAAAATCCTTTTCCCCTCAGCCGTATCTACTTGTGTAAAGTTGTGAAAGCATAGTCATTACCCAAAGGACTCAGAACCATCAGTTAGCTAGATGAAGCACATCTATGATAAAATGGACTTTTATCATCTTATATGTGTGTGTAAAGCTAGAAACAACAAATTATAGTTAATGGCAGAATCTCTCCCAGCAATGCTTGTTAGCTAACCAACATTACTTCCAAATTGATATTAATCAATGCTAATAATGTACATTAGATTTCTCCACAGAAACAGAGCAACAAGTTTCAAACTCAGTAATTATGATCTACTTTACAAAGATGCAATTAGATTACTTATTTGCTGAGGCTGTAACCTCAAAAATATGCGCGTAAAATGTGATAGTAGGGACCTCTACAGGTGTTTACCCACAAGCTTACACTATGGAAGAAAAGAGCGTAAGCTTGTGTTAAAACACCTGTAAAGGTCCCTACTATCGCATTTTACACGCATATTATTGAGGTTACAGCCTCAGTAAATATTACTTATGTAATCAATGTGACTTTAATAAATTTATAATTACAACTTTAAATTACTTATTTGCTTAAAATTTTAACCGTTAGGGAAATAACATTAGAAGAGTATATTACTAATATAACTTCATTTACTTATAAAATGTAATGTTTACCTCATATATTAATTTTTGTTTTATGTGTATTAATGATATTATTTATATGATCTAATGAATCTTGTTTTGGTCTATCCCTTGGGGCTAATTCTATAGGAGTTGTTTTACATTTGAGCAAGTATTAAATATTTTACTGAGATGAGTTTGGTTTCATTTTTATACTAAGTAATCACAGATTGAGAGAGATTTTAGTATAATTATTAAGGTTTGCAAACTATGTTATGTGTGCCCAGGCCAACATCGATGCTAAAATAGGGCTAGATCTCAATTTCAGTATTATGTTAGATAATCTCTACATTTAGATTATTCAAATATGCTACTGGAGTCATCCTTGATTGAGCGATTCAGTGGTTTCCTTTTTAAATTACCATGTCAATCGTTTTAAGACATTTCGCATATACCTCTTGGGATGTATTTTATTCATGCGTAAATTACTAGTTATTTAGAATTGGATTCAGTTGTACTAAATAGTAATTGTAAAAAATT
This sequence comes from Epiperipatus broadwayi, assembly GCA_028023455.1. Classification (NCBI taxonomy): domain Eukaryota; kingdom Metazoa; phylum Onychophora; class Udeonychophora; order Euonychophora; family Peripatidae; genus Epiperipatus; species Epiperipatus broadwayi. The sequence goes on from JAQFVV010006315.1 coordinate 776,897, forward strand.
TTTAATGAGAAGACAGGAAGTTAGTTGGACAGCAATTTAAAATTATTGATCAAACAAATTCATTGGATCATATTAAACCATTGAATTAATAAAAACATTTTATTATACAATAATTTTGACATTATGAGCTGTGATTTCTTAGTGTACTTATAAATAAATTTTCTTATTTCTATATCACTACCTACTTATTATCAAAGGTATTAGTAGAAAGATATTTATCTTTGGTAGATGTTCAGTACCTGCACAATTAGTTTATTGTTGTGAATATGATGGCTAAAAAAAAAAATTAAGACTAGCTGTCTTGAAATGATTAGCAAAATTATTCCTTTCTAGTCTGGTTCCAAGTAATGACCTCATGCATCCTGTAGTGGTCATATTGTTATTGTACATGTCAACTTGTACCATGCCAATGTATATAAAAACAGGTAAAACTCTCCATACAGTATTGCCACTCAGTGCAAGCCAGAGTAATCAATGGATGTCAGAAAGCTTGTGCATAAAATCCCCATCTAGTGCCTACTCATTCAATATCACCAGACTATTTTCTGGCTTCTTTTTGCCTGTTTTAATAACAGTTATAAACAAGCATAAGAAATGGTGATCATATGATGCTTATTGACAATGTATATAATTGTATAGTTATTTACTTGAAAGGTCATGTAATATTAGAACATCCAAGTGGCAAGTTAAACACTCAATGCTATTTATATTGATTAAATTAAGATTTTTTTTAAATTATTATTTATTCATCTGAGAATTAATCCAGAAATTTTAGCTTTGAGTAATCCACTATACCACTTCATAGAGCAAATATATATTATACAATGCTGATTACTAATAAATATGTTAGAAAATTAATAATATTTAAGTATTTATTTACCTTCTATATTTTGCAAGAATGGAGGCAAAATTCCAGCTCTGATAATGTTGTTAACAACATTTTCTTCATCATCATCAGACAAGTCTTCAGCTGGGAGAACCGGTCTCCTACTGCCAGAAGGATTTTCAAGAGGTATGGAAGAAATTTCTGATCAAATCATTTTATAAAAAGCATATATGAACACAATTATTAATATTTCAAATAACTTCACAAAAACCATATAAGTAATATGAAACATGGTAATATTCTATATATATATAAATCAAGCAAATTTAAAAAATAAAAACCTCAAAATCAATATTAAATCTTATTTACTTCTAGTAACAAAAAAGTTGTTACTTTGAATATTACTGCAATGTCTAGCATAAAAAAGTTGCTTCACATACAAAAAATTATGTGCTATGCAAAAATATAATCATACACAACAGCACATATCATATCATTTGATGTAGCATCACATTTCCTTGTCATGCTCATGACATGTGGGTCCTTCTAAGTAGATCATGGAAATTTCTTGGGTAGTTAAGCAAGCTTTTTTTTTTCTAAGAGACCAGCCTACAACTGACTCAAACAGTAATAACCTCAAATTATTAATTAGTAAATGGGTAACTTTCTAGTTCAGCAGAGACAATTAACTGACCAATGAGTAGTGTCTTCATTTTCATTCCTACTTTCAAAAGATTGCTTAAAAGATAAATTGTGGTCTACGCACATCAACAGTCATCTGACCCAATTAAATTAATTGGGATTTTATCCTATAATTATAAATATCTAGAAACAAATTTACTGACTACTAATGAATGGTTAGCTATCCTGCCTTATATGAAAAATAAAGTTCTAAGCCTGTAAAATTTCAACATTCACTTGGCTTAAACTTAAACACCAAGTGGTGGGTAAAACAAGTAAATATACTAAATCTTGGTATTTATAATACTTATTTTCCCAGTTTGACACCAAGATTTTTGGAAAACCTTTTTCTGCCAATGGCCATTTATATATTTATAATATCATTCACAGGCCATACAAATGAATCAACTTAAAAATTAGTCATTTAATATGAGTATTGAAGGTCTTTAGAAAAATTTAACTTTATTTAAATATTCCAAATTACTAACAGTTGAATGTATTTGGAATATTTAAATAAAGTTAATTTTTCTAAAGACATTCAATACTCAGATGACTAATATAAAAATACAACATAAAAAATAGCCTGCCATATTTGATCAAAAATTTAATTAATTTACCCCTAATCATTAGAGATGGACAATCTTTTCAACTGCAGATCAATTTGAATTTTCCCTTTTTAAATGAGGACAACAACTTTTTGTGAATTAAAAATAAAATAACATCGCTATTATTAATGACTGTTTTATATTTAATGACAATTTTTTTCAGTTTATCTTGCAATTATTTTTCATGAATATTTATATTCTCGCATTTCTTTTTATGTTCTTATCAGATTAATTCTAGAGCAAATAGGATGTAGTCTTTTATAAACTCTTCAGAAAATAGTTTTGAACTTTTTGGGGGGAAATAACTTGCTTTCACAGAATTTTCTGACTTGTACTTTTTGTGAAATATGTCACTAGTTGATGAAACTCCTTTTCAAGTTTTCTATTTTAATATTTCTTCTTAAAAAATTTTGTTATAATCAGAATTATAGAAGGGTTTGAACCCAGACTTTCAAACTGATGAGTGCTGGTTTAGCATGAAATATGGATACTGGAGATCCATTTACCTTTTTCACATGTGGTCATGTATATTGGTTGTTTGAGATAGTTTGGTAGCTGAAAGAAGCTTGAAAGTTTGGATTCAAATCCCCTATAATTACATCTAAACTCCAGGAGTATGAAGTATACCTGTATTTAAATATTATAAAAATGTTTTGGTAAAAAATAGTGCCTCTTAATATTGTGTTTATTAATTGAAGTGCTTTCTAGACATATCAGGCAAGTCAATTTACTATTGCTTACTATAATATATATATGTCCACAGATGGCGTCCTACCAAGACTGCCAATCAAGCGTATGTTTTGTTTACATAAACGTCAGAGTAGTTAGTATTCACTATCTCTAACTATAATTCCACTTTCAGATCATGATTTCAAGCTATTTGCTATCGTCAGTGAAAGACAGGAATAAAGATCTGAAAGTGGAATTATAGTTAGAGATAGTGAATACTAACTACTCTGACGTTTATGTAAACAAAACATACGCTTGATTGGCAGTCTTGGTAGGACGCCATCTGTGGACATAAATACAAGCGTTAGCAAGTTTTTTAACTTGCATTTTTGTTTATCATATATATATATTCACTGTCTCTTTCATTTTGCTCCACCCTCAGATCAGCTGATTTCAAGCTGATTTGCTCTCATCAGTGAAGGGATAGGAGTTATAAAACTAGATCTAAAAACTGACTCCAAGCGTTTATGCAAAACGTTTCTATCAGTTTGCAAGCATGAATTTTTTAGACATGTTAATGTCTTCAAACTCAGCATGGGTCTGATTTCAGTTCAGTTTCTCCACATAATAAAAGTGTCTGCAATCTATATCATTGCAAGAAAACTTTAAAGGTACATTTATGAAAAAGAAAAACAAGTTTTATATACGTAAAAACCTGCTATCACTTGTATTAATGATCAATGGATGGAGCTTTACCTGTTTACATAAACATCAGAGTCAATATTCACTGTCTCTTTCATTTTGCTCCACCCTCAGATCAGCTGATTTCAAGCTGATTTGCTCTCATCAGTGAAGGGATAGGAGTTATAAAACTAGACCTAAAAACTGACTCCAAGCATTTATGCAAAACGTTTCTATCAGTTTGCAAGCATGAATTTTTTAGACACGTTAATGTCTTCAAACTCAGCCCATCAAACAAGATAGCTATATGGGTCTGATATCAGTTCAGTTTCTCCACATAGTAAAAGTTTCTGCAATCTATATCATTGCAAGAAAACTTTAAAGGTACATTTATGAAAAAGAAAAACAAGTTTTATATACGTAAAAACCTGCTATTGCTTGTATTAATGATCAATAGATGGAGCTTTACCAAGACCTCCAAACAAGCGTATTCTGTTTACATAAACGTCAGAGTCAATATTCACTGTCTCTTTCATTTTGCTCCACCCTCAGATCAGCTGATTTCAAGCTGATTTGCTCTCATCAGTGAAGGGATAGGAGTTATAAAACTAGACCTAAAAACTGACTCCAAGTGTTTATGCAAAACGTTTCTATCAGTTTGCAAGCATGAATTTTTTAAACACGTTAATGTCTTCAAACTCAGCCTATCAAACAAGATAGCTATATGGGTCTGATTTCAGTTCAGTTTCTCCACATAGTAAAAGTTTCTGCAATCTATATCATTGCAAGAAAACTTTAAAGGTACATTTATGAAAAAGAAAAACAAGTTTTATATACGTAAAAACCTGCTATCGCTTGTATTAATGATCAACAGATGGAGCTTTACCAAGACCTCCAAACAAGCGTATTCTGTTTACATAAACATCAGAGTCAATATTCACTGTCTCTTTCATTTTGCTCCACCCTCAGATCAGCTGATTTCAAGCTGATTTGCTCTCATCAGTGAAGGGATAGGAGTTATAAAACTACACCTAAAAACTGACTCCAATGTTTCTATCAGTTTGCAAGCATGAATTTTTTAGACATGTTAATGTCTTCAAACTCAGCCTATCAAACAAGGTAGCTATATGGGTCTGATTTCAGTTCAGTTTCTCCACATAGTAAAAGTTTCTGCAATCTATATCATTGCAAGAAAACTTTAAAGGTACATTTATGAAAAAGAAAAACAAGTTTTATATACGTAAAAACCTGCTATCGCTTGTATTAATGATCAATAGATGGAGCTTTACCAAGACCTCCAAACAAGCGTATTCTGTTTACATAAACGTCAGAGTCAATATTCACTGTCTCTTTCATTTTGCTCCACCCTCAGATCAGCTGATTTCAAGCTGATTTGCTCTCATCAGTGAAGGGATAGGAGTTATAAAACTAGACCTAAAAACTGACTCCAAGCGTTTATGCAAAACGTTTCTATCAGTTTGCAAGCATGAATTTTTTAGACATGTTAATGTCTTCAAACTCAGCCTATCAAACAAGATAGCTATATGGGTCTGATCTCAGTTCAGTTTCTCCACATAGTAAAAGTTTCTGCAATCTATATCATTGCAAGAAAACTTTAAAGGTACATTTATGAAAAAGAAAAACAAGTTTTATATACGTAAAAACCTGCTATCACTTGTATTAATGATCAATAAATGGAGCTTTACCAAGACCTCCAAACAAGCGTATAGCAAGTTTTTACGTATATAAAACTTGGTTTTTCTTTTTCATAAATGTACCTTTAAAGTTTTCTTGCAATGATATAGATTGCAGAAACTTTTACTATGTGGAAAAAACTGAACTGAAATCAGACCCATATAGCTATCTTGTTTAATAGGCTGAGTTTGAAGACATTAACATGTCTAAAAAATTCATGCTTGCAAACTGATAGAAATGTTTTGCATAAACGCTTGAAGTCAGTTTTTAGGTCTAGTTTTATAACTCCTATCCCTTCACTGATGAGAGCAAATCAGCTTGAAATCAGCTGATCTGAGGGTGGAGCAAAATGAAAGAGACAGTGAATATTGACTCTGACGTTTATGTAAACAGAATATGCTTGTTTCGAAGTCTTGGTAAAGCTCCATCTATTGATCATTAATACAAGCGATAGCAGGTTTTTACATATATAAAACTTGTTTTTCTTTTTCATAAATGTACCTTTAAAGTTTTCTTGCAATGATATAGATTGCAGAAACCTTTACTATGTGGAGAAACTGAACTGAAATCAGACCCATATAGCTATCTTGTTTGATAGGCTGAGTTTGAAGACATTAACATGTCTAAAAAATTCATGCTTGCAAACTGATAGAAACGTTTTGCATAAACGCTTAGAGTCAGTTTTTAGGTCTAGTTTTATAACTCCTATCCCTTCACTGATGAGAGCAAATCAGCTTGAAATCAGCTGATCTGAGGGTGGAGCAAAATGAAAGAGACAGTGAATATTGACTCTGACGTTTATGTAAACAGAATAAGCTTGTTTGGAGGTCTTGGTATAGCTCCATCTATTGATCATTAATACAAGCGATAGCAGGTTTTTACGTATATAAAACTTGTTTTTCTTTTTCATATATATATAATAAAAACACAGAATTCTCTATAAAACTGCTTTAATATATATATATACATTCTACGGTATTAATTCTAAACCTAAATGAGACCCCAATAATTCCAAAAAGAAAGGGAGAGATGAGAGAGAGAAAAAGACTGGGAGAAGAAAAAAATTTTTTTTATTTATTCAGCAATATACATTTTTTCATTTTGTAACAAGAGAGAATCACTGCTAGAGTATAGAGATGAAATAAAATGTTAAAATGCATGATTTCTATTAGTTTTAGCTGGCAATTAGAAAATCAACTTTTGGGCTATAAATGTGGGCATATGTGCCTGCATGAAGGGTTTGACTTAGACAGATGCCTCATATTAGTTGAGAAGATCAATTTGTCTTTCATGTTAAAATCCTGTGTGATTTTTTTTTGTTTTAATATTTTAAGAGAGAGAAAAAGAGGGAGAGAAAGAGAAGACTCATTAGCAAGTGTGTAGTTTCAAAAACACTGACGATGATCCATCAAAATTAGTTTCAAGCTCATCTGTCAATTAATTATAGGTTGACAGTTATAAGATAGAGATGTTTTAAGCCATCCAAGTGGAGAGTAAATATCTCAATTGCATACTACCATTAGGAGATTGGTGTCATAAAGTGATCAGTGACATCAGCAATACAAATGGTTAAATACCAAAAGAGAAACTGGTATGCATTTATTATTGCAGACTTGATGTTCAAGTGAGAATTAGGATAAATAGTACATTTGATCTGGTGTTGCCAACTCATCTAAAAAAAAAAAAAAACTTCAGAAATATTTTATTGTGGAAATAATTTTTTTAAAAAAGAAATATCTTGCCGAGACTCTAGATTATTTTGTTCAGAGGGCTGGAAACCATCAGGTGTCAGTCTTAACACATTTGAATGGAAGGGATAATAGAAAAACATACCCAAAGCTGACCATGAAAGAAGTGATGACTTCAGGGTCTGAAGTTCCTCATGTCTCATTTCACAGTGATGAAGTTAACATCAGAGAAGTAGAAAGTAAGAAGAAAGTTGACTTTAATTCAAATTCATGATTGCCTATGAATACATCCAGACAGCAAAAATTCACAATTGCCTATGAATACATCCAGACAGCGATCAGTCTATGATTATGTCATAAATGTTCTCATCATAACCATGATTTTGGGAATTGGTAACCAATATAATTTAAGGAAATTCACATGTCATAATCAGTATGTCATACATATGTATACTCAACTGCAGTGTATGTATAAAATGCTTTTTGTTGTTGTTGTTTGTGATCATTGTCTAAACAACAGTGCTTCAAATGCACGAGCCCAAATAATTGGTAATATAAAACAAAATTTTAATAACTATTGACATTTCATTTTTAACTTCTCTTTTCTCTCTCATCAATATCAAACAAGCCATTAATGATTAAGGGTCTTATTATCACTAAATGTATCTTACTATTATGCTAGTTGTTTTAATTTTAATTTTTACGAATAATGTCATATATTGATGTAAACACATGTATTTTGGTTTATCTTTATGTATTTCATTTTAAATCAGATGTTCATTTTTCTTTTTATAGGAATATATATGTAAATATTTTATGATGGGAAGGTTTAAATCTTGATGACAGGTGCGCATGTATGTATATCAGTTGTGGACAGATCTAAAATAAAAAAGGGGGTATGGAAATAGTAAGAATAACCAGGTGAGAGATTTTTTTTTTTGTATTGATTCAGGGAGTGCAAAAAATAGAGTAATGAATGGATGCAGATTAACTCAAGTATACTTAGACAAAATTATATCATTGACAAAGAGAGGTGTACCTGCATTTTTTTTGTTTACTAGTTATATAAATATCACCAAGTAACCAAATTATTCACATTAGATAAAACATCTAAATATTATATCTGTGTAATACTTTCCATTTTCATTTCTTATTGTTATTAATTATTAAATTTCATTAATTCTATGAATAATTCTATCATTACATATATATTGATTATTTTATGATGCAACTAATCTCAGGTAAATTTGGAATAAACTGAAATACATGTTGAAAATATAAAGTTTATATGTTTATTTATGAATCATAAAACTCTTATTGACTGTTGCTCATTAGTCATCACCAAGAAAAGATAAATTACTAACTCCATTAAAAGGTGAAAGAGGTCATTTTAAGAAATCATAATAGGTAGAATATGAATCATGTATATATTTTAGTATATACAATAGTCTTGGAGACTAAATATGTGTTTGGATCTGATTCTCTGGAATGCCTATAGAAGAGAGTATAGTGATTTTGTCACCATAAATTAATATAGAAGTGTAAATGTGCACAGAATGGTGAAATAATTTGTTGTGTTTTATCTCTAAGCTAGCTTAGGGGTGGACTTTCCATTGATAGGTAAGAGAGATTTTAAGGTCCATAAACTGATCTTATAAGGGTGGAGCACTGAGTGATGCTCCAAGAGGATGAATATTAATTAGCTACCTTGAATGAGAGGACCCAAACAGTTCATTATAATTATACCATATTGGTCTAGAAATTTGGGTGAAAACCTTAGGGGCTTCTATATTCAAACAAATGAGATCTTGGTATCTTCAAACTATTCCAGTACAAAAAATTTGGTGCTTACAACTGAGGGCTCAATAGACACCATTTACTAGAATATAAAATCTTGTCTATATAATATAAAGGAAAAAAAATTAAAGATATAGGAGTATGTAGAAATGGAGTGTGAAGTAGTGGTATGTCAAACAACAAACAACATGGGATGTTTTTAGATATAGATGTGCCAGTTCTTGGAGGTCAGAGAGCCTGAAGGGCAAAGTATGAAATAAACCATTGGTAAAAATAACATTAGTATTGTGGCTATGGGCAGATAGGTATAGTTTGACATGGATTCAGATAATAAAGAGACAATAGAAGAGTCAGAGAGGGTAGTGAACAAAATAGATCTGTATCATGTTTGACCAGTTAAGCAAAAAATCAATCTAATAAGCTAGATAGTCAATCCAATAATCTGGATAGTCAATACAGAAAAATGAGTGACAAAACAGATAGTCAATACTGAGAAATGAGTGAAAATGGATAGTTAATACAAAGAAATGAGTGAAAAAACAGATAGTCAATACAGAGAAATGATTAAAAAAATGGATAGTCAATATAAAGAATTGGAATAATAAATTTGATAGGCAGTTAGAAAAATTTAAGAACAAACTTAAAGATAAGTTAAAGTTTTAAGCAAACAATTAGAGTATTTTAAAAGAGATTTGAGAACCAATAAGATGCAACACCGGGTTTAATAAACTGACAAACAAGTTTGAAAAGATACTAAAAATGGGACAGCAGATTCAAAGAATTAGGAATTAGGGTAGAAAGCTCACAAGAGGAATGTCTAAAATTAGGAGAAAGATGTTATAAAAAAAAAAGGATCAATGATAGCTTTAAAGAAGCCTTAAAAGTAGAAATTAATCCTATTAAGATAGAGATCGTAGATATTCAAAATCAGTTAAGAACCGAATACAAAGAAAGATACAAGCCAGAGTGGAGTATGAAATGAAGAAAATACAGAAAGAAATGGAAGGAAAATCCAAGATAGAATAGAGAGTATGAAAGATCAGATAGTTAATGTGATCAACTTAGATAAGAGATAGGAAATATTTAGCAAGGTTTACTAGAGATTGGAAACAGACAAGGAGATCTTGATAGTAGGTTAGAAAAGAAATCCATAATGAATGAGGTGAAAGAATACTAAAAATGGGTCAGCAGATTCAAAGATTTAGGAATTAGGGTAGAAAGCTCACAAGAGGAATGTCTAAAATTAGGAGAAAGATGTTATAAAAGAAAAAGGATCAATGATAGCTTTAAAGAAGCCTTAAAAGTAGAAATTAATCCTATTAAGATAGAGATCGCAGATATTCAAAATCAGTTAAGAACCGAATACAAAGAAAGATACAAGCCAGAGTGGAATATGAAATGAAGAAAGTACAGAAAGAAATGGAAGGAAAATCCAAGATAGAATAGAGAGTATGAAAGATCAGATAGTTAACATGATCAACTTAGATAAGATAGGAAATATTAGCAAGGTTTACTAGAGATTGAAACAGACAAAGGGAGCAAGGAGATCTTGATAGTAGGTTAGAAAAGAAATCCATAATGAATGAGGTGAAAGAATACTTACAAGATCAAGAGCAGGATTTAGATACCAAGAGATACTAGTCCTGATACAAAATAAGTTGATAGAAATTACAGATACTAAAATTAAGGATTTTTGTCAAGAAGTGGGACATGAACCTAAACATGGAGGAAGGCTAGTAGGCTTTGAGAATAACCTGTTAGATGTGAAAATGAGGAACCCATCTCATTCTTATCAATGAATAACCCTCACCATATGGAAAAATTTAGGGAAATAATAATACTGAAAGAGGGAACACTAACATAGCTAGGTACATACAGATCAAAATATTTAGGGGCGAGTATGAGGAGAATCCTACGGAGTATTGGAAGTGAATTAGAGAAAAATTAGGGGAAAATTAGTGATTTCTAGTAACTACTTATATGCCTCAACCAAGTTCAGGTGAATTCACTTTCAAAAACCAGACTTATGTGGATTTTAAATTGTTAAAAGGGTTTTGGAGTGAAGATAAGCAGGAGAATCACAAGTATCACATTAGTCAAGGCAATTATGGCCCCAATAAATGCAGTTACACCCAGTTTTTTTTGAAGTCGGACCACAACACTGAAGATGTCAACTATCCCTTTATCAGAAAACTAAATTTATCAGGATTGTTCAGAGAAATCTAACTAGGCAGATGGCAAATATTAGTGTCCATAGAAGCTAGTTATTGCCTATCCAGGAACACTCCCAGATTAAAGAGAGAGAATATTGATTATAAGGTCTCTAGCATAGAAGTAGGCAGAAGGCAAACCAATTGGAAAGGGGCTAGGTGACCAGTAAGCTTCACCAGCCATTATACAAATATATCACAAGTCTCAGGGAAATAAATACATGGTGGGGGGGGTGATCAATGTTAAAGCAGAAAGAGTGTTCATGGGGCAGTGCCATATTGACAGTAATTCACAGGGTACTTCACAAAATTTCTGGGGGTATGCCTAAGGCTAGTCCAATATGGGCCATGTGGGAATGTTCCCTACTGTAGGGCACACTATTATCTTTGTCAAAACTCCCTATGTTTATGACTCACAGAAACATAAATTTAAAAAGTTTTTTTAACTTTTATGAAGATCCATTCTGGAGAAAAAAAAAAAGGAAAATGTCTTTCTATTGAAATCCTCTGGAAATAAAAAGGCACCTTTTATGCACAGAACCTAAACCAGTGGCATCTTCTCCATAGATGATTATTTTCTATAGGAAAAGGCAGATGTAGGGTATAGCGAGACCCCAATAATTCCAAAAAGAGAGATGAGAGAAAAAAAGAGAAAGGGGAAAAGAAAAAAAATGTTTTTCATTTATTCAGCTATATACATTTCATTTCGATAACAAAACAATCACTGACAGAATATAGGGGAGAAATAAAATGTAATTAAAATGCATGAATTCTACTAGTTTTATCTGGCAATTACCAACTTTTGGGCTATATGTATGGCATATGTACATGCATGGAATGTTTTACTTAGACAGATGCCTCATATAAGTTAGGAAAATCAATTAGGCTTTCAGGTTATAATTCTGTGTGATATAGTTTTCTTTTATTATATGTTTTAAAATGTTAAAAGAAAGAGAAAAAGAAGTTTTAAAATGTTAAAAGAAAGAGAAAAAGAGGGAAAGAAAGGTAAGATTCATTAGCAAGCAAGTAGTTCAAAGAGGCTGTCAATGATTGCTGCTTGACCACCAAAACTAATTTTAAATCAGCTGTCAATTAATTATAGATAGATAGTTATAAGATAAAGATGTTTCTAGCCACCCAAGTAGATAATAAATCTCTCAGTTATATGCTATGATTAGGAGGCTGGTGTCATAAAGGGATCAGTGATGTCACAATACAAATGGTTAAATACCAAAAGAGAAACTGAGATAGGGTTATTATTGAAGACTGATGTTCATGTGAGAATTGGTGTAATAGTACATTTGAACTAGTGTTGCCAACTCATCTAAAAAAAAAATTTAGAAATATTTTATTGTGTAAACTAGTTTTTTTTTTAAAAAAAATGCCTTGCTGAGACTCTATATTGTGTAAACTAGTTTTTTTTTAAAAAAAAAATGTGTTGCTGAGACTCTAGATGACTTTGTTCAAGGGGCTGGAAGCCACTGGCTGTCCTAGCACATCTGAATGGGAGAATAGAGAAACATATCCAAGTCCAACCACAGAAGTGATGACTTCAGTCTCTGCAGTGCCTCATGTCTCACTCCACTGTGAGGAAGTAAATGCCAGAGTAGAAAGCCTACTTTGATTCAAATTCATGATTGCCTATGAATATGTCCAGACAGCAATCAGTCTATGATTATCCCACAAATATGCTATCATTTTAACCATGATTTTGGGAACAGTAACCAATATAATTGAAGAAAACATGCATAATAATCAGTATGTCATATATATATACTCAACCAGTGTGTGCATAAAAGCCTTTTCTGTTGTTGTTGTTTGTTTGTGATCATTGTCTAATCAACAGTACTTCCAAATGCAGTAGCCCAAGTAATCAGTAATGTAAAACAAAATTTTATTAACTATTGACATTTCATTTTTAACTTCTCTCTCATCAAATATCAAACAAGGCATGGTTAAGGGTCTTATTATCACTAAATGTTATCTTACTATTTAGTTGCTTTAATTTTAATTTTTATCTATAATGTTATATATCAACATAAACACATGTTCATTTTAAATTAGATTTTTTTTTTTTTTATGAGAATATATATGTAAACATTTTATAATGGGAAAGTTTAAACCTCAACGACACATGTATGTCTGTTGTGGATAATCTAAAATGAAAAAGGGGGGTAAGGAAATAGTAAGAATAACAGGTGGGTTTTTTTATTTTTTATTATTGATTCAGACAGAGCGATGAATGGATGTAGATTAACTCAAACATACTTAGACAGAATTATACATCTAAGGGATGGGTGTATTTTTATATTGTTGACAAGAGAGGTGTGTGTATGTATATTTTTGTTTATTTATTAGTTATATAAATATCACCAAGTCACTATATTATTTACATTATATGAAATGACATCTAATTATCACAAGTATATCTGTGTAATATTTTCCATTTTCATTTCTTATTGTTATCAATTATTAAATGTTCATTAATTCTATGAATAATTCTATCTTTATTGATTGTTTTGTGATGTAACTTTTTTGGTAAATTTGGAATAAACTGAATCAGATGTTGAAAATATTAACAGCTTATATGTTTAATAAAAATAAAAGTCAAATATCACGACTCAATTTTTTAAGCTACTAAATAAAAACAATGAGCTTTGCTCTAACAAGTTTTGTTGATAAAATGCTAGCAAGAGAAAGCATTTAAAATATCTCTATCAGAAACCACACCAAACTCCAGTCCAATGGTTTCATGCTTTGGCCCTCCTCAGTGAGGTGCTAGGATAGCTTCAGACACAAGATCTAAAAATACTAACCCAAAGCCAGCATTTATCTAAGAATTAACTATTGAGGAAAAAAATCTAAAATTTTTAGACACCTACATGTCTTCAAACCCAGATAACTCAAATGGCTATATGGGGCTGAGAGATCTTCAGCCAAACCATATATTAGTAGTCTTAGCAATATATGATCACTTAAGACTTAAAAGCATATAACTCTTTGATTGTTGGCCTGTATATTCAAACAAATGAGACCTTGGTGTCTTCAAACTATTCTGGTACAATATATTGGTCCATTTCTTTTGAAATGTGTGATTTTCTGTGTTATTTTTTTTTATCTTACTCGGTGCAGCAATCTTAATAAAAAAATTAAATGCAAAATAATAATAATAAAATGAAATAAAATTTGAGTTTTATTTTTGCTAGTATAAGTTCATCTGTTAAAATTGTTACATTTTCATTTACCATTTTCAAACTTCCTCCACTCACAACTTCGATGCCATCCATTTCAAATAAATACACTAATGATGATTACTAATCATTTTCGAAATTAGACATTATCTCTAGCATAGATATAAACTTTAAACCTCAGTTAAAGATTAATATATCTGATTTTAACAAACAAAATGTCCTTACTGTTTTCGATTAAATCCACAGTCAAATAGACCACAGCATATAGATAAACTTTGGAATATTGCATCTCTGATAGAATGAACTAAAACTATTATAAAGATTGGAGAGATAAAACATGCAGTTGAGAAAATAAATATTTTATTTTACATAACTCTTAATTCAATATGCATATTTAAATAAAAGTTTTATACAAAGCCATTTTATATGTGCTTTTGGAAATATCTGCTGGCCATATTGACAGCTTTTAAGGGCTAAAATTGGCACATGAGCTGAAGATTTCCCAACCTGGCTTTAAATAAATAATAAAGAAAAAGTATATCTTCTGACATTCCTCATTATCTCTATCATCTGTTTGCTAAGATATTGAACATTTCTGTCTTTTCTAAAGACAACTTCCTCAAATATCACTTCACACTCTAAGTAAGATCCATTATTTTCTGGAATAAGTAATTGGAATAATGCTTAGAATTTTTTTTTAAAAATGGTGAATATAATAAACCCATGTTCATTTTTCTTCCAGCTTTTTGACACAAAATTGTAACAACAGTATCACTTTCTCTTTAGTTTCTTTAAAAATTTCATACATAAGATAAATGCTTAAAATAATGCAATAAGTTTAACCATCTCACATGGTAATATATTTTTTTAAATCAAATGTAAAACAAATTATGAAAAGGAGCATAAGAAAATAAATGAAACTAACTACTAAAATGTTTCAATGATTTTATTCATCTCATTATTTTATTAATCTCAGCCTTCGGATGGCCTTTGAGCATTCCATCATCAGATTTTCAATTGGATGGACAGTTGAAGAGCTGGAGTGTGGAGTGGATTGAAGCCTGTCCATCAAAGTTAGAAGATTTGCTATCTTAATATATATATCTGAGCACTTATTGCATATATGTGTGGAGATGATAATCTAGACCAACTGATGATTGCTGGTTTAGCATGAAATATGAATATTGGTGATTGTTTATCTTTTCAAAATGTATGTGTTCAAGTGTATCAGTGTTATGAGATAGAGTGAAGAGTGGTGGGTCATGTGAAAGTCTGTGCTCATATACCCCATATATTACATATATTGATGCAGGTATATAATAAGCCTGTATTCCAGTTATTATATAGTTCTTTTTGTAAAAAGAAAAATTATATCATTAATTCACATGTTCCGCATATAATGAAAGAAATCAATTACATAACAAAAAAACACTAAAAGTGATTAGAATACAAAAAAATGTAAATCTTTGAAATAGAAAGGACAATATTAATTAATGTGCCAGATAATAGTATAGTAACAGGCATATGTACATGTGTGTGTATATCAGTATGTGTATAGCAAAGCCTATGCATTTTTTAGAAAAATAAAAATTTGATTCCTTTTAGTTAATACACTTATTAAATAAACATCTTATAAATAGACACAGTGACACACAAACAAAAAAATATTCTATATTGAAATTTCTATCCATCATTTTTTAAGAGAAAATAAATCATAAGTATATGAAAACTGGAAATGGAAACATTTTCTAATGTTTTCCCAGTTTTGAGAGCACAAACACAGAAAAAAAAGACTTAGGAAAATGTGAGACAATGGATAGACATTTCATTCTATAACTTTTTCCAATAGCTATGCAAATATACATAAACTATAACAAATACTCTATTAACTATAAATCAATTTTTATTTATAACAAATTAGCGAAAATAAAATAGAAGTTGTATGTATTGTAATTACAATGGCAATGAAGATAATATGGAAAAAAATAACTTTGAGAAAACAAGAACAACAAACTAAAAATTTTATTTCATTTTTTAAAATATATACAACAATTATAATAAATTTAAAAAAGAAAAAAAAATGTTCAACCATGTTTTAAATGATCAATAAAATCAATTTGTCATAATTTTATTGCATTGCTCTTTGTAAATATAGGTTTCTTGCTGTAAAGCAAGTTTATTTACTGAAAAGTTTATAAAGTTGCAAAATAAAGAATATTTTGACCACAATAAATATTTTAATCATAACATAATTGTGGGATTCAGAAATTAAACTAAAAGTAGAATGAGATCAACCTCTAGTTAATAACAGAATATACAAACAAAATGCAAATAAATTACATAATGAGATTTTAAAAGTATTTCAGATTTAATTTTTAATGAAATAAGCAAATAACTTCTGTAAGCAAAAAAATATATTGATTATCACAAAAGATAAATAAAAAAAGATAACATCTTTGGCATATGATTACATTGTGGTAATATAAACTTCATTATCATAATTAGTATAATAAAATAATCTAAATTTTCAATATTATCAATGTACTTTTATTTCTTTTTTATTATCAGATATATTTTATAATTTTCTATTTTCATCAGATTGATTTCATACATATATATTCATATTTTGATGCAATTTCTTAAGACGGATAAATATGTAAATACTATATGTATATCCACAAAACCTGTTAGTAGTATTTACTTCCTAAAAAAAAATTAAACATGGTGTTCTATTTTTTTTTTTCTATTTTTCAGAAATAACATTTTTTAAATTTTAATGATTCATTCAGGTTCAAGAAATTATCTGCTTTTATTAAGTCTTCGTTTAGTATTTTTAAATTATAATATATTTAAACAAAAATCAAAAAATATAACTGTTCATAATGTAACATTATTACTTTAAAAATATTTCAAAACAAAAATTTAAAAAATTTATTTTAAAAGAATTAATCAATGCATGCTATTAGTATTAAAAATTTACTACTGATATACATTTGTGCTTTTATATACTGATAGAATTCTATTAATTTGAAAATCCAAATTCCACACTTCTGGGTTTGTAAATTTTACACATTTCGACAATACATCTTTTACCCGTTATTATAAGTCTCCTGTTTTAAAAACACACATAGCCAGCTGAAAATTTAAAAAAATATTTTGTGATCTGCAGTTGTGTGTATATACATTCTACATAAATTTATTTTATTAACAAGAATATAAAATATATGCTTATTTTGTTACATGTACAAATTCTTTATAGAGTGGTAATTAAAATCATAAAAATTTTTGTCATTATTAAAAGTATTACAATAATTTTAATAATCTATTAAGCACAATTCTCTAATAAGTCAATTGATTTTGCCTTCTATTTATGTAGGAGCTGCAAACTATGCTGTATTTTGTTCCGATCACTCCTTTAGTTTACTATAGCTCATATTTTATTGATAATCATTAATTAGTTTAGAATATGTATTGTTTATTTAACTGCAAGTATACATTACTTTTCAACGCACACATATATACAACACAGATATTTTTTTATATATGTAGTATGCATATATAAATTAAGTTTATAGTATAAACAAAATTTTAAAAAATAATAATCATTAATAAATTGAGAGGACACATTTACATTATATTTTACTGTGACTGTGTTCAACCATGCAATCACTGAAGCAATAAGAAGAAGAAAACTAATTACCATATTTTTAGAATAAAGTAAATAAATATCTGACTTTTATTGCTATTACATGTTATCTGGGCATTATCCTTTTTTTTTTTCAATAACTTTTTTCTCTTATAGTTATCAAGAAATTAGGATCTCTCTAACAGATTTGGTTTTAAATTAGTATCAACTTTTAATATGTTTTAAAATTTTCTATAACTTTTAGTATTTATGCTCAGAAAGTATTTTAATATGCAAAACATTGCAATGTAAGGAAAGAATAAAATAGATTTATTTTCAACATAAAGTAAAAAATTTTTATTAATAGATATAATTGTGCATAACAGCTAATAGTACGTTATAAAATTTATTTGCAAATTTTATTCTTTTTTTTTTAATGTGATTGTGTTTAGTACTCGGAGAATAAAAAATAACTGCTCAAATATGTAAAATTTGTTAATTTTAATAGGGTTTTTTTTTTGTTTGTTTATTTACATTTTTGTTTGATTGTTTACATTTTTATTTGGATAGCATATAAGTGAAGTCATGTAATTAGATACAGCTTAGTTTGAGCTCCATTGTACTTCCTTACAAGTCAGATTATTCAGTGATTTCTTTTCCCTTTCACTTAGCAATTCCATTCCAATAATTATTATTTTTTAAATCAATAAGATTTTAAAAAAACTTACTTAATCTCTCATGAATCAACTTTTTCATTAGTTTTACTCTCCCTTCCATTAATTCTGTATAAGGATAGAGATAGTTTTGAAAACAAATTAGCATATCGCCTATTTTTTAGAAATTTGATTATCTTTTTTAAAAATCAATTATAACATTGATGTTGAATTAAGACAAGTGTTAATCATAAATTAATTAGATGGAAAAAAATTAAAAAGTGTTCTTTGCAATTAAGCTTATTAATTTAGCAAACTGTTTTTGTTTTTTAATTAATTTTTTATTTTAAAATGTGAATATACGCTAGTTTATTTATAACGCCTATAATGCACTCTTTTATTACTTTTTAAATATGCATGTATTCAAAGATTAAATTTAGAAAAAATGCTATTTAAGTAAATTACAGTTCATGTTAAGATAATATAAACTGATGATAATGAAAGGTTAGAAGTTCATCTCCTAATTCTTCCAGCTAATAGAAGTTATCCAAATTAGAAATATCTGGTTTAATGATATTTACCTATATAGGTGTATATAAGGATTATGAACAATTTAAAAATTGTCATTAATAATAATTGATAAATAATTTTCAAAATCTTGGATAAAAAGTTATTTTTCAAAATCAAATGTTTTTTCTTAACTTGTCCAAAAAAAAAAAAAGTTATTTGAAATATTATATTGTTTTTCTTACATCGTATGTTTACATAAAAGCATGTCATGCCATGTTTTAATGAAACAAAAAAAGGAGTGATTTATATAATATACAATATAATTATTTTTAAAAAAAATTTGGAAAAATCTCAATGGGTTCCATAAAATACATTGATGAAATTAAATGGAATAAGTGCAATGTCTAATGAATATTATTTCTCGATCCTTAATTATGAAAATAATGTCTATGAAAAACTTACAGCAGAAATAAATCATACATTGAAGAAGTAGAAAAAAATAAGTACAATTTTAAATAAATTTTATAAAAAATAGCTATTTTATGAATTATAAATCCATGTGTACAAATGCTGTTAAAATAGAAGTAATGATAAAATAGTTGAAATTATTGAGGACGTAAAATTTGTGTGAAAGAAAAATTATGATTAAATAGATTATAATTATTAAAAAGCCATATTTGATAAAATTGGCATTAAATAAATCAATTAAATTTATAAAGACTTCAAGCAATAGAAATTGAATACAAGATACTTTTTTCTTTAAAATGACTCTCACCAGAAAATGAGTTATAAATCTCGGTAAGTAAGCAAAAATCATGCAAAAAAATAAAAAGAAAAATTTAAATTCAAAACTTTAAAATCTAAGCCCACAAATCTAAAGAATAGAAATGAATTGATAAATAAACAGTATGTAAGTTCTTATAAAATACTGTTAACTTGATTTAAAAAAAAAAAAAAACAGAAAAAAACAAGAGAACAATAAAGAATTGATAATTCAATAAAAAAGAATGAAAAAGACTGAAAGGAGTACAATTCACTAATTATCAAAATGTCTAAAATTGAAACTTGAATCAGCTACACCTAAAATAAATATAGCCTTTAATCATGCAGTTTCACAGCAGCCAATTTGGGCTAAAAGTTACAGGAATGATTCTCAGTTCAATTAAGACAATTGATTAGAACTATCCTCAAATGTCACATGACCTTCTGAGCAACTAATAATATAATTATATATAATGTTAACATAGCTTTAACTTTAATTGAATATCAAAGACAGCAATTTCAAATTCAACAATCATATGCCCTGTCAACATATTATCTTCAGAAGATACAAAAGTGAAATACAATGATTTAAATTATACTATTCGTTATTTCACAAAATGAAAAAAGATATCAAAAGTCCTTAAGAAATAAATAACATTTTAAGAAAAATTTAACACACACATGTCTCTATGATTATTCCCTTGTGTCATCCGCATGATGGTGCTATTTCTAGGTCAATTCCTAGAAATATACTGTTTCAGTGGCCTACACCCAACCTAAGAGGCTTCTTTCTATGATAAAACACAGAAAGAGTCCTCGCGGCGGCCTCAGCCAACCTAACAGGCTTCTTTCTACGATAAAACACAGAAAAAGTCCCCGCTGGCTGAGCCGGTCTGGCTTTTTTCTATGCTAAAAGCACAGACAAATGCCTTATTGGCTGCCATAGTTGGTTGTGTTATTAACTTTATCGTAATGCTAGAATGTTTATTTTCTCTATACTTTCGTATGAGAGTGTGTGGATTTTAGCCTGTCATAATTATTTAAAATTTCATTACAAAGGTTTTTTTTTTCAAGTGCTCTAACCTATTGTTACATTGTAACTTTATTAACGATGTCATGAAGGTTCCATTATGAATGGGTAACCCATAAAAATTGCTTTTAAGGGTGCGGTAAAGCAGTATTTTGACAATCACACGAAAAGTAACGTTTTCGCGAGAATTCATCCATGACAAGTTACTTTTGATATATTTGCACAAACAAAAACAACCCAGTGTCTGATTATTAATTACTGTCCAAAAAAAAAAGAAAATTAATCAGGTATTATTTTTACATTTACTATTTAAATAAGATTAGTTTTTATATGTACACACATTAACAAAAACAACCCAGTTTCTGATTAATTACTGTCCAAAAAAAGAAAAGCAAATTAGTCAGGTTTGATTTTTAAATGTAGTATTTGAATTACGGTACTTTTTATATATATACACAATAACAAAAAGAACCCACTTTCTGATTAATTACAGTCCAAAAAAATGCAAAATAGTCGGGTATTATTTTTAAATTTAGTATTTCAATAACGATACCTTTTTATATATACATACTAACAAAAAGAACCCTTTTTCTGATTCATTACTGTCAAAAAAAAAAGGATAATTAGTCGGGTATCATTTGTAAATTGAGTATTTCAATGATGGTCCTTTTTATATATACACACTAACAAAAAAAAACTCACTTTCTGATTAATTACTGTCTAAAAAAAAAAAAGGAAATTAGTTGGGTATCATTTGAAAATTTAGTGTGAATTTTTAATGTGGGTAAATTGAATAATGTAGAGTTTCATATTATTTTCTATTCAAAAAAGACTGTAACATTTTCTATACACACTAACAAAAACAATCCACTTTCTGATTCATTACTGTCCAAAAAAAAAATTGCAAAATAGTCGGATATCATTTTTAAATGTAGTATTTAAAGAACGGTACTTTTTATATAAACACACTAACAAAAAGAACCCACTTTCTGATTAATTAGTGTCAAAAAAAAAAGCAAATTACTCGGGTATCATTTTTAAATTTAGCGTGAAAGTAGAAATTTTGTGTAAATTGAAAAATGTATAATTGTGTATTATTTTCTATTAAAAAACTACCGTAACTTTTTATAGATATACACACAAACAAAAACAATCCATTTTATGAGTAATTACTGTCCAAAAAACGTCAATTATTCAGGTATCATTTCTAAATTTGATGTGAATTTCTAAAATCTTTGTTTTTTAAATAGTAATATTATTTACCATTAATTCCTCTAATTTCCTATTACAAAACTAAAAAAGCCGATATTTATATAGATAGAATCACAGGGCTGGCCCAGAATCATAATATGTATGTGTTTTTGATTAGCATCAAAGCCATCAAATGGCTGACACGAGGGAATAGAAAACAACCAAAGATTGTATATAAGATCAATGAATTTTGAACTTTGTTTCACTCTTATCTCTTACAACTGAATATTTTTAAAATCTCATAAAGAAAAACCAAAAGAATTAATAAAATGAAAAAAAAATTATACTATTTACCAAAAGAAGTCAGTCTGATAATTCATCATAGATTTCATAGACATCATTGTTTATTTGATAAAAATGTGCTTCAAAAATAATCAATGAATCTGCCGAAATAATACTGTGAGAGGGAGGAACAAAAAACCTTCCCTCAATATACATGAATTATTTCTTCAACTTTTGAAAAAAAAAAATTTAAGTTGCAAAAGAAAATATTGGCAGATTGATATCTCAATTCTTAGACTTAATGTCTATTTCTATAATTCTGTTGGCTCATGATCTTGTAAGTTGACAAAACAATCAAACAGATATATTTAATAAATGAACTATAAAAAAATGTTAATAAATATGTTAGATTAGAAAAGCACTTTTACCTTGTAACTGCTAATAATATATATTTACAAGAACTAGGATAAATAATTACCAAATGTGATCCAAAATCTTTTACCTGATGTACATGACATTGTCAAGATTATCAAAGAAGAATGCAAATATATCAACTAAAAAAATAAAAACAACAATAACTTTGAACAAAACTCAAAATAACCAGAAGATCAAACAAATGAAATGATAAAGGGGATATATATATAATTCTACTAATTAAAAAATGTCAAATTAATGGTAATAAATACATAAAAGAAGGCAAAGATAATTTCTAAAATATAAAATAACCATCAATTAACAAATCTTCAAATGATAGTAAACAAGAAAGACATGTTAGAACAGAATTTTCATGCAATGTAGTCTAATCTCATCGTTTCAGTGTTGGTCATTCATCTGTTAAACTTAATAATGTAAAATTTTGAATACATTTATTAAGTAGATATAATTTCTCAAAAAAAAATTAGTTTAAAGGACAAAAAAAAAACTAAGTTAAAAACCTTTCATCATAAAGGCATGAAAAATTCTTAGCAAGACTTCTCCTACTTATTATTTATTATTACCCTAAAAGTATGGATTGTACTTAGTTTCTCATTGTGCTAATAAACAGTATACTTGTGATTAAATTAATATTCTAATAATAAGTACCTTTTATTAATTAAGCATAACTTATTAAATTGCCTGATTTAAACTCAACTTGTTCTTTTTGATGAGACCTAAATTTTATTGATCCTCAGCCCCCAATCTCTTGTAAATATTTCATGATTCAAATGAAGTGTTTTAATTAAGATAAACAAAAATTAACAATTAGACATGTTAAAAAAAACAAGTCACATCCTTATATAAATCACTAATTGACACAAAATATTTTACTTTTATAATTAGTAAAAATGTTAATACATTACTATAGAGCAAATAAATATAAATAAAAACAATAAACATAAGTGACAGCACACATACATTTGAAGTGTTTCATTTTTCAGGACTTTTTAAAAAAATACATATATAGTTTTAATAATAAAATAATAAATCTTTTATTATTAATTAAACAAACTTCAATAAGTAACTACATGTATTTTTTGTTGTTGTTGTTGTTGTTATTTCAACATGTCTGGGGGTCACGTTAAAGAAAATAATTAACCATCAAAAAACGATTGCAGTATATGTCTGTTTATTTCAAAAACTCTCCTAATCTTTATCAGTCCGTCAAATAGAAAAAATAAACAAATACTTTACAAGCAAAATGACATTGTTTTATTGCTTAGATTGGTAATAAAATAATCTTGTAAAAAGTTCAATTCTCTGAAAAAAAATCGTTTATTGTTGATTGTATGATTCATATTTTCATAAATATTTAAGTATATATTTCTATTACTCTATCAATACTGCAATTTTAAGAACAGTATAACTCAAAAATATAATAAAAGTTTGTTACTACACAATTTCTTAGAATAATTAAACCATATGCAAATCCTTCTTGGAATCTTCATGACACAAATTAAATCTTGAAATATTCCGTTTATTTATTTTTTCTTCCTTATCATTAAAAAAATTTCTCCTCGTTTTACTTGACAGATTGTAACACACCTGCAATGAAAAAAAAAAATTGCAAATGCATGGGCTTCAGGTTTGGTAATAATTGAAGTTTGTTTCATATAATAATAATAAAAACATCATTATAACATGTGGAAAATACATTATGCAATATATTAACTTAATACTATACTAAAATATAAATTTTGAACAATTATTTATATTGGGAGTAAGATCATTTTTCTAACTTAAAGAATAAAAACACTGCGTTATTAATATACCAACTTTTAATTCATAATTATTAAAATTGATCATTATTAAAAGTTACTTAAATATAAAAAATAAAAAGATCAAACAACCTTCAAACAGATCACTACAGTACAAACATCTATTCAATAACCCCTTATAATGGAATACTCACTAGCTAGCCAATAACTGGATAGTGAGTGTTTGAAAAAATGTATTACTCTTATCCTATTATCTAATTAAGAATCACTAGACACATCTTTATTAACTCACATTGAATGATAAATCATAAATCTGATCAGAAATTTGAGAAAAGCTTTCAATTTTTATCTAGTCCAAACAATGGTGTAACTAACAAATTGCAAAGGAAGGCAATGCCTGCAGACCCACACAGTCCAGGGGCCCATAAATTTGAAAATCTATATAGCAAGGCAATTAAAATATATTCACGTGAAAACAATTATTAACTACATCTCATAAACTGTCATTACTATATGATATAAGATATTGTAAAACAGTGTTGAAAAATCCAAAGTTTCCTTCACAACACACATAAGGCTATCGCTCATTGTTTAAAAACTAATACATTTGATTCTTCTTAAAATTTACATTGGTTAGATTACCATCCTACATTTTCTAAACATTTTTCCAGATAGCAAACTTTCTTCCATATGCCATGAATTGGTAGCATGAAGCATTTGTTATATTGATAACAATTTGAAGGAATTTTTTTGACTAAAAAATAAGTAGGTACATAAAAATATCATTTTAGTTTTTGGTCATTTTTTCATTAAAAAAAGAACATTCAAGATTGCAGTACATCCCTAAAAACATTGTTGTTCATTTTTAATGTTTTTTTATTGGAATTGTTTAAAATTAATTGTGATTGTTCAATTTTTTCAAAATTACTGTTAATTTTTTTTTTTTTTTTGAACTTGCTTAAATAAATTGGTGTTTTATAAATAAATTAGCTAAAAAATCTTAGGTTTCATTGTGTTTAGTAACAAATAATATAGCGTTAATTAGGACCATTAATTTAACTTTAAGATACAATTTGTAGAAATAAGTAAATTGAAATAAGGATTATTAGTTAACAAAAATTTAATAATAATGAGTAATGGAGTATGGAGGGTTTAAAAAAAGTGATTAGTGGGGTTCAAACAAGAAAACATAAAAAAGAGAAAGAATAAACATTACAAAAAAAGGCAAAACTTGATAATATTGTAATAAAAACCAAAAATAATTAAAATGAAACTGCTCAAGAAAATCATGAAACTATGGAACATGAAGACACCAACAGAACAAATGTATGTGAAAATTTTAGAGCAACCCAATAACCAAAACATCATTGACAAGTGTGTGAATGACACGGGCTCTGGACAACAGGGAGCTGAGAACATTCATGAAACACTGCATTTTGAAAATTAAAAAAATATGTTAACCAACATATCTCTGATGAAACAAAATGATTTATAATAAGTCTCCAGCTACATAAGCCCAAATGGTCATTTCTGAAGTATTTAACCAACAAATAAAAATTTTAGTGAGATTTATTATCCTATTTAAAAATATGGTCCAGTCCCACATTTATGGCTATGTTATTCAGGTATTTTATATTCTGGATATTGTGAAATGTGTTGGCTTTTTTCAAAAAATAATAGCCAGTGATATTCTGTAATAAGAGAAAGTAAAAAATTATCTATTAGTATAAAAAGACAGTAATTCTCAACATCATATTGAAGTGTGTGCCGTGTACAAAATGTGGAAAAAAAGTGTAACCATTGATAAAAGTACTGAAGAACAAATTTGAAAACAATGCTTCTTTTTGGGAAATGTTTCTAGAATGCTTATTTTGTGTAACATTAATGGTAGCTAAAAACTCTTTAGCGTTTTGTGGTCATCGAGAGGATTTATTGGACGACTAATAGAAATGTTTTATCGCAAGTACAATTGCTTGTTAACTATAATAATGTTTTAAGAAAAGTATTAGATATGCCAGCTGGTTCAACAAAATATTTGAGTCCAAAAATACAAAATGAACTAATAGTGTCTAGAAAACAAGTTATTGAAACAATTGATCAAAATAAACTCATCACCATTCTATGTCTTGATGTTAGATGCTACACAAGACCTTAGCAAAAAAGATCAACTGAACATAAATATGACACACACATATAATTTGGAATGGAAATCAGCAATGAACCAATATCAAAATTCTGGAAATATTTTGGGGATTTTACAAATTAAAAGAACATTCTGCAGAAGGAATGATTAATCAAGTCATGGAAATACTGACCACTAAGAATATTTCAATTGAAAAATGCTATGGTCAGTACTTTGATGGTACTAGGGTAATGAGGGGTGTTTATAATGGAGTACAAACAAGGATTAAAAATATTCATTTCAATGCAGAATATTACATTGTGCCAATCATAATTTAAACGTAGTGATTGATGACAGTGTGACTAACTGTCATGAAGTATTGTCATTGTTTGCAACTATTCAAAATGTATATACCTTTTTTTGGCAATAGTATAAAAAGATGGGACCTTCTTCCAAATTAACTGCAGAATTGGAGTTTTTTTAAAAAAACTTAAACCAACCCACTGTGCAGGTAGATTACAATCTATATTATCTATAAAATTATGTTTTAATGGCATCATAAAGGCGTTGATTGAAATAAATTTATGATCCACTAAAAAATAAAAAAGAGAAGAAGCCCTTCTTATAAAAAAAAGGCAGTGTCAGCATTTAACTTTGCATTTATTTGTACACTTTTATATAAAATAATAACTGAAGTTAAGTATGCTACAAAAATGTGATCTTGTTATAGATCATGTATATAAAAATTTAAATAATTTCAGAAACTCAAACAAAAAAATAAAATTAGAAATTAAAGAACTAACAGAAAAATGGGAGATAGATACTGATTTTCAAGTCAAAAGACAAAAAAAAAAAATGCAAACAATACTTCAATGAATTTAGTGCCGATTATCGACTTAATAATGAGGAACAGTTATTTCGAGTTAATGTCTTTTATAGTGTAATAGATCAAATAACCATGCAAATTAAAAAGTGTTTTATGGGAATGCTGACAGCAAAGCACTATTTGTTTTTTAGAACCTAAGAAAATTATTAATATGACAGATGCTGATGTGTTAGACAATTGCTCAAATCTTAGAAATAAGTAACCTGAACTTTTTTTCAGAACAGCTTGCCTGACATTTAATTCAAGTGATTTCTTTATTAAAAGACAATCTTTAAAAAAAAATGATTAAGAATTTCTGAGACTTGTTAATTACAAACAGTTGTTTGGCAAGTGAATCTAATATAATATATACTATCTTGTTACTTTTTATACTTCCAGTAGTTAGCACTGAAAGATGTTTTAGTAAATTAAAAATAATAAAAGATTATAAAATGCTGTGTCTGCAAGTATGACTGAGCATCCAGCAAATGAATCTATACAATAAAAGACTCACAATATTTTTAAGTAATCAGAATAGTGAATAGTCCGCAACAACTCTATCTCTACAGTTTGTTAATGTTCAATTCCCTCGATGTTCATTCAGGCTGGCTGCTACAAAAACAGTTCACAATGGGCTAGGTTTACGCATACCTTTGCCCCAGTCCAGTTTAACTGCACATGAACGCTTCATTGTACAGCACAGCGACTGACCTTAAGCTCCTTACAGCTTCCGTCTCTGCAATAGTCTACTAGTAACTCCACTTGAAAACCACTGAAAACTCAACTCTGCTATCCGGACGGTTTCCTCAGGCTATGGTCTCCCAATCTCTGTGGGCCCTTTCAGCTATACCCATGAACTACATTTCCACTGAGTGCTGGACATTAACTGAAGCACTGACGCAAGATGTCTCCTACCGGAATTGAACAGGAACTCTACTGGAGATGCACTCGAACTGCCTGACATAGTTGTTATATACTCTTTTTATAGATTTCTGATAACTGCAACAATTAATTACATTGTCTAATAAGGTAAGGTCTCTTATCAAGAAATATTTGCAATCAGCAAATATTTCTTGGAATTGTCGATCGCCATTACGTTAATGCTTTAATTAAATTCCTCAGTTATCAGTACACGATCTAAAAACAACCTTTTGAATAAATTGTAGTTTTTCTGGAGTGCACAAACTTGTATGCAATTTTTACAAAAATACAACATAAAAGAAATTCAATTGGCCAAACCAGTTAAAGATTTTGCAATGTTAGCTATTATGCAGAAGAAAGCATCTAAAATGGGCTTAAAAGAACTAATTAGTAATTTTGCAAATGCAAAAATTAGGAAGAGGTATTTTTAAAGTGAATACCTTTATTAAATTAGTTTACATGATATTTATAATATAAAATAAATATTTAAAAATTTGTGAAGACATGAAAATATCAAAATTCCAAATTTTAAAATAAGGCCCTTGCTGAATTTCTGCCTTTGGGCCCAATTTTTTTAGTTATATTACTGAGTCCAGATAAGACTCCAGATGTAGGCATAGAGATGAAAATACTATAAATGTGTCAATGAGATATATCAATTATAGCAGTTATAAATAAAATCTAATACATATGTTAATTTTCCCTAAAACTGAAGTGATCACAGATAAAATATATTACTATCAAATAAAATAGATTATTATTATAATCACATGTAAAATTATGCACTGCTTTAAAAATGGCCATATAATATATAATATAATAGGTTTGTTCAATGTAGCATTTCAGTTTAAAATACAAACACCAGTCCTAAATGTGTTTCAATATATTTTAAATATACACAACTAAGAAAAAGTTTAACACAAAGTAGACATGATAAGCAACGGACATATACATGATTTAAAAGTGCATCAAAATGCTCTTCTATCTTACAATATATAAGATTCTTAAAACAGGCAAAATTCACTATATGCATTGCCATACATCATGTGATTATGTGATGTTTATATAAGATTTTTAATACTTTATTCTGATTAAGTTTAACTGTAATGCAAATAAACTCAACTCTTTTTAAATATTGGCATTTTTATTGGATTAAATTGGCAGTAAGAAAACAAAATAAATCCCATCATGATGTCCTTAATGGTAAAAGAAAATGCAGCTTTCAGTAGTTTAAAACAGAAACAGTTAACAGAAAACATTACTCAATAAGATACTTAACTTCTGATTTTGAGATTATTAACATTTTCCTCAATTTTGTTTTAATCTC
This sequence comes from Epiperipatus broadwayi, assembly GCA_028023455.1. NCBI lineage: Eukaryota > Metazoa > Onychophora > Udeonychophora > Euonychophora > Peripatidae > Epiperipatus > Epiperipatus broadwayi. The sequence continues at coordinate 806,423 of JAQFVV010006315.1, forward strand.
TATGTATGAATAGCTATGCTCCTTTAATCCTGAAAAACTTTGAGCCACCTTGGAAATTTTCAGCTATCTAAAAAAAAATGCCTACATTCTACTTAAATTCAAATTCCATGCCAAGCGCCTACATTATCTATTAGTCTATAAGATCCTCTCAAACAATGATATATCTTAAAAGATTAAAAAACTATCTGCAAATATTATTTGGCCTTACGTATATTGTAAAGTTTATATGCAATTAAAGATATAAGAAGAATGAAAAGAACTATATCTTAAAATTCTGTATATCTGAGAGACTAATGTAAAATAAATAAAAATAGGTACATATAGAAAACTGGTTTTTGAATAATTTTTTAAATTTAAAAAATTCACTTTCAAGTTTATATTATGTGAGAATACTTATTTTAATATGTTTTCCATAATGGTCCCTGATTTTATTGATAAGATGTTTAAAAAAAAGATTTTTTTTTTTAAATAATGCTTTTATGTAAACATCCAACTAAAAAGTACAAAATAACCAAGTAGTCAAGCGCTGTTAGCCAAGAGGTCATTGCGGCCGCCTTGCAAGCAAGAAGTTGGTTGCAGACGGTTGTGGGTTCGCGTCCCGGCCGGTGCTATGACATATGAAAAAAAAAAATAAATAACCAAGTAATCCCCTCTGGTTAATTTGCTATTATTGGAAAATATCAAAGATCTTAAAAATCTAGACTTGTTATAAAACAATTGGAAATTGTGGGAATATTGTCATTTCATAAAAACATTTGAGACCTTTTTCATTTTTATGATTTATTTGAACTCAAATGTTTTTATGAAACAACAATATTTCTGCACTTTCCAATTGTTTTATAAAAAATCTAGATTCTTAAGATTTCTGATATTTTCCAAGAATGGCAAATTAACCAAGAGGGGATTACTTTGTTATTTTGTACTTTTTAGTTCACTATCTATATGAAAGCATTATTTTTAAAAAAAAAATTTTTTACATCTTATTTTTTACTTTTTAATTATATTTGCATATTACAGTATTTTTAAAAATGGTTAAAACTACATTAAAAATCTGACAAAAATTATAATTTAAGTACATATTGTGTGTGGAAATTTTTTCATCCCTTGCTCTGAGTGATTCTAATTTAATCCACAAAGAATTCTGTTCTTTCCTAGAATCATTATTAAATTAATTAAAATTGAAAAATATATATCTGATACATGGTCCTTAATACAGCAACATCTAAGACATTAGAATGCTAGCTCTAATAAGCAGAAGCATTACTAAGGAGATCGTTGTTTTTCTTATTTTTGTTAATATGTAATATATATGATTATAAGTAATTCTATATAATATTAATTGTAATACTATTACATGTTTTATTGTTATCCTAAGTATGATCTAATAAAAAAAAAATTATGGAACACTGAAACAATAAAATCCTTTTAAACATAAAAATTATAATTTAATAAGACAAAATATGTCCTCTAACAAACAAATTTTAAATTTAAATATCATGTGATTGTCTACTATATAAAAATACTTATATATTGGCTTTTTAATTAATAGAATTTAAGTAAGTAAACCAATATTAACAAAATTTCATTCTACAAATATGTTTTCTTCAGATATATATTTTAATATTTTAATTAATTTAATAATAAAATCAATATTATCAACATTTTATTCTATAAACATAACATCTCCATTGGTTCAGTTTTAAAGGAGTTTTCTTAGGAAGTATAAGGATAAGAGTTTGATTCTAAATGGGACAGATTTTTTTCATTGCTAATTCAAATATATAGACATACTGATAGAAACACAGACAGGGCAAGTTAATATAAAAGCATTTAAAATAATTTACTATTTTTTATAATAATCACAACAATGTGGAAAACATATGACATATTTAATTTTTAAACCTATTTTTATAATATTTTTGCTTTTCATGACTGCTCCAAGATAATCTAAAAAGTATAAACTCCAAAAAGATTCTTAACTGAAATGAGGTAAATAAATCCTTAATCATCATCGATAATAGTCACCATTGACTTTTCTAATTTATAACGGGAATTGTTGTAGTGTCTTCTAGTAATGATTAATTACAATCCAAAAATTTATATACATAAACTTTTCAGGTGATCTCTTACCCCTATCATAGAAAACAATATTAAATGGCAAACTTTTTTTACACATATTAGAAATTTTTATTCACTGGTTATTATAGTGTTGATTTCTTAACTTTATTTTTTTAATCAGGACTGTTGAAATTTACCTCCATTATTCTAATAACATAGCAATATCTTTGAGATAAAAAACAACTAGGGTTTCAGAACTGCTTCTGCCAGTCATTTATTCATTAACCAACTTATAACCAGAATTTTTATTATTTTCAATAACCCTTAAAAGTATGGCTTTGCAACTAATAGAAGATCAATAAATCAATCTGATGTCCAGATAACTCTTTCAGCCTCTCTAAGATGACTTCACTGCTACTAGAAAAAACTTTTCTTTTTATCTCGGTGTATATGAAACTGTAATGCACAGACCATTAATATATGCCTATAATAAAATATCTCTAAATATGCTCACTGTAGAAAGAATCAATAAAGAGACCTTTCAGATATATTAGTTCTTGGCTATATTATAACAACAGGCAGTTATTTATTGTGATTATCCATTTTCTACTGTTAGCTCTTCCATCTCTTGTAGATCATTTCAAACTTTAAATGATTGGCATGTCCTAAATAATCTGATAAAAATTTTCTGATATACATATAATGACATTATTTTATTATGAGTAGATCAATTCTATATTAAGCAGATTGTATAAATAAAAAATTCAAAATTTTAATAATCAAAAAAATTGAGGAAAACAAACATATGAAATGAATATGTCAAAATCATATTATTTATTGAGTTGAAAGAAAAAGTGAAGTCATATAAACTTCATATTGTCTTTTTTCAATGAGCAAGAATTTTCCATCTTTATGGTAGAAATATAACAAGAATTCTGGTAATTTTGACATTGTATTTACTTTCTATTCAAAAAAAGAAATCTACAATAGAAATGTCACAGCAATATATTTGAAGCTTAAGCACATTTTAATATGCATGTAAAATCAATAACTTGTGATCCAATTAATTATAATATATATATCAAATGATATAAAACAATCATCTACTAAGAACATGTAAAAAAAAATTTCTGCAAATAAAAAGTAGTGTTAGAGAGTGGATTGTTGCTACTAACATAGAATAAAGATTGCATGTGCAGAAGAAAGTGTTCCAATGTACATTATGTAGTTCAGAATTGCTATGAAAGAAAATAACATAAAAATCTGCCACGATAGAAGCCAAGAAGCTCAAATGAATGTAAATTAAACCAGTAAAATCATCATAAATGTAAACTTTTAATATCCTCTAATTATAAAAATTTCACATAGAACCATAAGGTGAAGTATTTCCATAAAAAAATTGGCACTGTAATAACTGAAAAAAGGATTTGATTGGATAACTCCTTCCACAAAACAAATAATTGCTTGATAAGTTTTGATTTATAATATTCATAAAATTTAAACTTAGAATAATAAAAATAATATTATACGATGTTAAATTGTAGTACTATGATGCTGATTATTGAAAAGTAAAACTTTTGAGAATTGACTCAAATAATTTTGGAGGTATTTTCAATTGTATTAAGTTGTGTCATATTGATATAAAAGATGATTACAAATATATCTAAAAAAAATTTAAATGCGGCAATAAAAAAAGGGGCAAATCATAAGAAATAGACTGCATTAAAAAAAAAAAAAAAAACATCAACATAAAATAAAATTTAAAATAATATTTTCAAATACAGAAATATTTACAAACTCTTTACTATGTGTGTTTGGACAAGATAGCAAATGAACATATTCAATATATTATCTTGAGATGTAACATATACAATAAAAAAGTCTTTAAAAAATGAAGAGAGATAATCCTGTTAGCTAAATAACTAGTAAGATCAATTATCAAATAAGAATAATGCAAAAGAAGTGAAAACAACTATCACAATACATTGTTCCAAATTTATCATATGAAATGTACATTTAAAGTCTATCTGCAAAACAAGAATTCTGATTTTCTGATTTTTGATGGGGAAAAAAATATAATTAAACTCCTCTAATAAAATATCGCATTCTCCTCTTTATGTAGCAAAATAATCTTCCTCTAATCTGAAAACAATAATTCATTGTAGTTTAAATAATCAAAATCTTTACAAACAATTCTATTTCTCTATCTTCAATATAAATATCTTTAAAACCAGTGACAGATAGGTGAAAATGTACACTCAATTGACTATTTAATACTCAGATTATTTATCTAACAAATTAAAGATTTTATGTTATTACATATTAAACACCATAAAATATTTTAACACTTTAATTTGACTCTTAAAACAAATTTCATTATTATTAAGATGCAGAGATGTCATGTATAGGCTTATATCTTAATATACTATGGAAAGGTGCACCAAATTTGTGCATATGACTCAGTATCACTCTCAAATGTTAAGAAATTTTAGCAACGCCCTCTATAAATTCATATATCAAAGTCCGACTCTCAAACAACCAGTCCAAAAAAATATGTCTTTGAACTGTAAGCCGCAATGATGTTATACATTGAATAAGTCTGTTTTTTAATGTACAACATCATTGCAGCTTACAATTCAAATAAGTACTTTTTTGGACTGGCTGTTTGAAAATCGAACTTTTATATATGTATTCCCAGAGGATGCAGCTGAAATTTCTTAACTTTTGAGAGTGATTTGATATTTGAATATCAATAAATTAATTTTTAAATTCTTTGAAACTATCTAATTATTATGATGCGAGGTTCATCATTGATGATTAAAAAATTGATCTTATAGTTTATCTTTTTTAAACGTCTGTGGAAAACAAATGTATTAAGTGGCAACAATAAATTTTTTTTTTTTAAGTTTTCCTGAAAGAATACAGAAAAAATATTGTTCCATTTACAACTAAGTTGCAATTATATATTTAACACTTGCAGAGATATACTAATTAAGAATGAGTGTGCTCTCAACTTATTGTAAAAAAAACATATATCTTGTATGATTTAGAGCAATAATAGAGTGGCAGATTCTAGAATTCAAGATCCATGAGTCCAGTTCTCTGACTTCTGGTACTCAAACTTCTTATACCATTTGATTATTTTTTGTCTTTAAAAGAATTGCAAATTATGATAAAATTCATAATACAATTTTCAGGTGAACTTCTTCATGACCTTTTATACTAAAGCCTTAATCATTTCTAATCACAATCACAATAAGCTTCATCTTATTTATAATAATACTATAAGTTACAAGTGAAAAATCTCTTGTTCTAAAAAATAATCAAAATACAGTTTTAACACATAAACATTTTTTGTGTGCAGAAAGCAAATCAATCATAGAGAATGGTCTGAACTTCTGGACACAAATAGAATCTGTATGAAAAGATAGCAAGTATCAACCTATTTATCGATAAAAGACTCAAATAAAAATTTTAAAACACACTAGAAATTACCAAAATTAGTAAAAAAAAAATTAAGTTAATACTAAAAATTATAAACTGAAGAATTAATGATTTTTTTAAAATCTAAAATTAATAAAAATTATCAAGATAAGAATCATTTTGCAAAATACATAAGCAAATAATATGAAATTATTGATGGACTATTCTGTGCGTTATATGTATATTTATTGTGAATAAAGTTTAATAAAATGTATTATACATACAGACAGTGCATTAAAATTATTATCGGTATAAATGTACTGTAGAAAATTAGCATAAAGCTGAAAATCCGGATTTGATATTGAGAAAGGTCGATATATTTTAATGAGCCCTATTACATATTCTGAACTGCATAAATATAACTGGATACATTTTAGCAGTGGCTGGACAGCAATTATACAATCATGTGAGCAGCAATTGTGCAATTTTGTAAGTAGAGAAATACAATGTGTTCGCTAATTGTTGCAGAAGTCAGTGAAATGATTAAAGAGTGATATTAGAAATAAGATTAGAATGTCTGTAAGTTAAAACCAAAGTAAATAGATACATACAGATAATTGAACTTGTATATAATGTTTGTGCATATAAACAGTTTGGAATTGCTTAAAGATGCTAAAGTGGTTTCACTCATTTTATTTTATTATTCTTTACATTATTAGCAAGTGAATAAAGATGGACAAACTAATCCTAACAAAATTTAAACAAAATAAAATACTAAAACACAGCACCTAATCAATTAGTATAAATTAGAATACTCCCCCTCATTACTATCAACTGCACTCAGCTATGAATATGAAGTCATGGAGCTTTGAAAGCGCTAAGCGTAAATAAATATTGATAGACATAGCTTCTCTAACAAGTGTAAAACCACATAATTTTTGGTACTCTAATTAGTGTTTTGTTGAAGATGCATATACAGCAGGTAAACATATTTTTTTTCCCTGTACATAGCAATTGATTAAGTAAAAAATATATATATAATTGTGAAGCAATGAAGATCTGTAAAATAATAACAAATCATCAAACATCCAGCTTAAACAATGTAAAACAAAAGCAGTTCTCCATTTTATTGTTTTCTAGTATAAACTTCAGTAATTACTGATCATTAAATGAATATGAAATCCCTATTCTTATAATTTAAACTACCATTGTCAAACTGTTTTCTGACTTTTGCCTTTATTAAATCAAAGATGCAAGGGATGTAGATATGCATCTAACACTCATCTACTCCAGTTTACCTATCCAGAAAAACTTGAAATCAGCCTAAGATTTTGAAATTAAATCAATCTACTTGAGCAATTATATAGATCTGAAACCAGTTTAGTAATTAAGTATTTTAATACCTTCAGCTTTTCATTAACTATAAGAACCCTATTTCTTGAAATGTTAACAAATAATCAATCAACCATATTAAATATTATAAAGATAAAAGCGGCTCTCTACTTTACTATTAACTACTGTAATCTTGAGTAATCAGTGTTTATTGGATCCATATAAAATCTTTAATCTTAGTATATAAACCAGAGGCAAAAGCAAGAAACCATTCTGCGAATGGGGGTCAAATACTATTTGTATGCATCTGGTAATGATTACTCTAGCTTATATTAGATGGCAGTAAGGCTGGAGTTATTTTGTCTTATAATGTTCCTAGTCAAGGGAATAAAATACCTACAGTTAAGAAAAACAAAAGATATTAAAATTTACTCAACTAGTTTCATATAACTATTCAAACAGGTTGACTTGGATTTAAAATATTAGATTGATTTGAATTTCAAGTCTTTTGCTGGATACATATATATATATATTCCTTTCAACTTTTCCCAGGCTCATTGATAAAGGTAAAAGCCTAAAATAGGTCTAATAATAGGGATTCAAATTTATATACAACTTGTGAACACTGATTACTCAATCTTACACTAGATGGCAGTAAAGTGGAGAGTTGCTTAAAATCTAACAAAATTTAGAGCAGTGATGATTATAACAAGATATCTATTGATAGAATGAAAAAGAATAAAATTTAAAATTTTCTAATTGTATTTTTTTTTCTGCAAAATAATATATATATATTTAATAATAAATGTCATTTGATAAAATGTCTACACATATCTAGCAAGATTAAAACACTGCTTGTAAAATTTTGTCAATTGTAAATATTAACAATAATTCCTTTACCTTCTAAAAAATAAATAACTCAAAAATGAGCCAAATATATTCTCCAAAATATATAAGAAAGCAGTTATATTTATTGTAATTTTAATATAGTGTATATATATATATATTTACTACTAAAGTACAATTAAAACAGCACATTTACAAATAACAATAAATTAAAAATAATTTGATCAAAAAATGTCCAAGACATACAAATATACAAAGATATAGTTATCAAATAATAAAAGACTATACAATTTAGCAATTGTGAAGACCTAGTGTTAGTAAAATTCAAAATCAAGCACACAAAACTAGAGTTAATGGGCTCATTAAAAAAAACATAATCTAAACATCTATGACATATAATCTTTGAGTAGTAATAAACCATAACAAAGAAAGACAAGCTCAACACTGAACTTATGAAAACTGAAACCCTTCAATACTTGTGACACATTTCTCTAATGAGAGCATAAAATCATAGCATCATAGTCATAACAGGATATACAAATCATATATAATCACCTATTTTAAAATTCATTCAGACATGGAACTATCAATTATTACTTAAACCATTCAATTTTGCCTCAATTCATAAATAAGATTACTGACATAAGATCGATTTTTGGATGAAGATATATGTATTAAGTTCAGAGTCTCATAAAAAAATCATGATAAAGGGACCTCACATTATATTTTTATTGAGTCCTAAATAATAAATCTCTCAAAATCTTGCTAACAAGAACAACCTTTCCGTGAAACTTAATAGAAATTTCTGGGTCAACATCTAGCACTTTTTCTTTAGCCAAAATTTATTATCATCACTGTATATGCAAATAATTATAGCTTTAAAAAATGTATGTTTAATAAAAAAAATATGTTTATATTTAATTAACAAATATTAATGACTTTTTGTTTGCAAGTATTTTCTATATGTTGAATATAATAGAATAAATTCTATAGATGATTGGTTTAAGCAGGAATTATATAAAAAAAAGGCAAAAACATTTTCATTTAATCATTTATATGTATTTTTTTTTTTTTACTTTATAAATTGGTCAAATATACAATCGATTTCTTTTTACTTTGAAATTTTTTTAACAAATTTTTGTTTTTAAAAAGTTAATATATGACTTGACTTTGATATAAAATATAACTGAATATGAACAGATAGATGTAACTGAATATGTTTTTAAACAAATTATATTTCAATTTAGACTTAACACATTTTAATTAGCCTATTCATTTAGTGTATGAATATTTTTTATATAAGTAAACAGAGGGATTTGAATTTAGAATTTTTTAGTCTATTCATTCACTACTCCTTCTCAAACAACTGACAGACACAACCATATACATGCATAGATGTGTGAGAGATAGTGATCTGGACCAACTGATTCTGCATGAAATGCATATATTGGAGATCATCCATCTTTTTCACAAGTATATGGGCATGTATGTCAGTTGTTTGAGATGGAGTAGAGGACAAATAGACTGAAAAAATCTAAGTTCAAATCCCTCTATTTACTTATGTAAGAAACATTCAGTGCACGGTATGAATAGGTTAATTACATATTGCCTTAGAAATAAATTATATCTATAAGTTCAGCCCATCCCTTTCCTATTAACATATGGATATGTAATGGTCTGATAAGATGAGGGGTTAGATTGATATAATACCTATATGGGTATGACTACAATATCAACTCCACCAAGGGCTTTGAGAATTCCATCATTGGTTTTCAATGAAATGAATGATTGAATAGTTGGAGGGGTGAGAAGATTGAAGCCTGTACAGTAAAGTTTAAGGAATTGTTATCTTAATATAAGCCAAGCACTGCCTGTATAGATGTGTGGGACATTACAATCTGAACAACTGATGAGAGCTGATTCTGCATGAAATTCATATATTGGGAATCATCAAAAATGGAAAGAAGTTTAATCCATTATTTAAATATTGGGAATCATCTATTTTTTTCACATGTATATGGTCATGTGTGACAGTTGTTTGAAATGAAGAAGATGATTAGACGGAAAAATTCTAAGTTCAAATCCCTTTATTTACTTAACACATTTTAATTAAAATGTTACATTTTATCTTTAAAATACCGTTGTAAAAAAATAAAGATGGGATAGGGATACCACAGTTTTGACAATAATTTTCTTTAATATTATTATTATTATTATTTATAAAAAAAACTACAATAATTCTATCATTAATTACAAAAATTTTAATAAATTCAAGATAATCTTAATACTACTACATACAGAGAAAATAATGAAATCATTAATGTAAGCTTAATGCATTAAGTTATATTTAATGTTTTCAATATTTTCTCTATATACAAAACAATATTAGCATTACCTTTAATTTATAATATTATCATAAAAATAACATAAGAAAATAGAATAAACATTTAAATACAATTTTAATTTTAATATTTGACTGTAAGATTAAAATAATAATAATAGAAATATTTTTTTATTATTATTATATATTCAAATCATCAGAATAGACTGCAGAAAAAATTTTGCTGTTAATTGAAAGGAGATTCTTTGCAGCCTTAAAGTGAGTAAGGTGAATTACTACCATCCACTCCATAAATTCTTGTCCTTCTAGCTTCTATTACTATGTGATTATTCAGGCAGCAAATGTTGACCAACATGCAGCAGGTAATGTAGTGTTTATTGGCATTTTACCTCTGAGTTTAAGATCAATAAATATCAGGGTCTGTCATCTCAGTTGCTGATAAAACTTAACTGAAACATCAGTTGTTTTCTGGAAGGTGAAATGAATATATGAATGACAGTTTTTTTTTAATAGTTATTTACAATCACAACAGACAAAATTAAGTTATGACTCTTATTTTCAAGAGACTGTATCACAAAACAGTTGAAAGCCAAAGATGGAGTGTGCTAAAAATCTCCTGATTATAAACTCAGTGTCATTTGGTGACCTTTTATTTAAATATATATAATTGCATATAACTTTCAAAAGAAGAAAGATCTTGAATTGGAAAAAAAAAAACAGTCTAATATTAAATAGAATATTACTGAACTTGTGAAATTAGCAAAAATAAATAAAAAAACAACAGATTCAAAAAGTTTATGTTTGTGTACTTTACTACAAAGGCATAAATATTAGAAACACAAATAGAATAGAATTCCTTATAAATAAACAGTGGAAGAATAACATCATGGGTATCAATGATATATAAGATAGAGTAGGCAAATTAATTTTTCAAATTATCAGAATATATCTAATATAGATAGATCTTGTTTATGCCACAATATGTTTTCATTGTGATAAAGAAGTAGAGGATTTTTATATGGATGTATAAAATACTATTGATCAAATCAAACATTTTAAATTTGTCATAAGAGACTTAAATGCTAGAATTGGTTTTTTATTGAAAGATGAAAGTGTTGTGGAAAAATTAGTTATAGTGATAGAAAAGAGAAAGAGCACAGATTTGTGAAGTTCACAGAAAAAGAAAAATTAATATAATGTATGCTTTTCTTGAGAAAAATGCTAAACAGAAGTGGACATGGGAGAATCCAAATGCAGGCACATCAGAAGTTAATTATATTATGACTAAGAGACAATATATATTTCAAGATTGCAGTATTATTAATAGATTCAATGCAGGAAGTGATTATCGATTAGTGAAATATAAGATATATGTTGATGCAAAACTAGAGAAACAAAAATATTAAAAAAGACAGTATTAATAGATGATATTGCTAACTTTCAAAAACACTCCAATGAATTTAAATTAGAACTTGCAAATGTTTTGAAATATTAATAGAATTTGACGATGATTCAAATTTCACTGAAATTAATAAGAAGATAAATGATACACCATTAAGAACTGCAAGAAAGATAAGTGGTTAAAAAAAGCAGTAATTGTCCAACAAAAAAAAAACAAGTAATATGAAAATTTTTAACAATAATCCATTAAACAGAATCAAATATCTAGATTTTTGTAAAATAATACAATCCAAAAAAATATAATTGTGAATTGGCAAAAAAATCTATAGAAGAGAATAAAAATCTCAAAATTGGAAATCATGATATTGAAATGAAAATTATTTCTAACAAATAAAAAGAAAAGATAGAACTATTACTAAGAAGAGAGATGAGGTCACGAAATGTGTGGAAGAGTTCTATAAAAAAATTGTACAGTAATAAAAGATAAGAAAACAAATCATTTCCTACAATTGTTATATTTTTTGAATTGTCCAGAATTTGAAATCTATGAAGAAGAAAAAAACTCAAGGAAATGATGGAATTATTATTAATACTTTAAAAGAACCAAGTGAAGAAATTGAAAAAATTGTTGGTAAAATTATATATTAAATGTCTAAAAGATAATACATCAGATGAATGAAAGAATATTAATATTCAAGAAAAGTAACAAAGAAGATATTAAAAATTACAGAACTATCAGTCTTCTATCAGTTCTAAATAAAATCTTTACCATAATAACTATAATCTATCTACAGCAAACTTTAGGTTCCAACCACAAAATATAAGCTGGATTTAAAAGAGTTTTATCACAATAGATCACATCCAAGAATTGAGAGAAATTATAGAATGAAACAATGAATATGAGTTTTCCATTTTGTTTTGCATTTGTAGTTTATTGATAGGTGCTTGATTCTATAAGTATTTCTACAGTGATTAAAGCTTGGATCATCAAGGTATAAATCTGAGAAACTGTCACATTCTGGAAAATATTTATCAAACTGCAAGAGTAGCAAATAGACAAATGCAACAGCAATAATTAGATTACATGATCACCATTTCTTATGCTTGCTTGTAACTGGCATTCATTGATTACTCTGGCTTGCACCGAGTGGCAATACGTATAGAGAGTTTTGTCTGTTTTAATAATTAGATTACATAGTGATACTCAGAAGATTAGTATTGAAAAGGATAATGAAGGGGTGATTCCATATCTCCACATTTTTTATAGCAATTTTACAATTATTTTGTGGATTAAATTGGAAAGCTAAAGGAGTAAACATAAATGCAAATTATTTAAGCTATTCATATTTTTCAGATGTAGTTGTTTTTTTTTCAAATAATGTTTCAGAGTTTCAGAAAATGTTGGAAAAGTTATCAGATGAAAGTAAAACAACAGAAATAAAAGAAAATTGATAGATATTATGAAGAAAATGGTTAATTTGAAAAATTTTAATAGAGTAGATTATTTAAAATGCTATCCAAATGATTTCATATCAGCTAAGATGTTTGTGAATATTAAAACTCATAAAGATGGTTTTCCTTTAAGATTTATTTTTGATTTTACAGGTAGTGTTGTAGAGGGTATTTCTAGATTCTTGAATAATTTTTTAAAACAATTTGTTGATTTTGGTCATTACACAGTTTCTTCTTCTTTTCATGCTTTTGATAAGATTAATAATTTTAAAATGGAAAGTAATTGGGTATTTGGCAGTTTAGATATTGAAAATATGTATCAGTCTGTTAATAGGTTAAGCAGTATTGATGTTCTTATGTCTGTTTTGATTAAGAAAAGTTCTTTATCAAAAAATAAAATTAAGGTAATTAAAGATTTGCTTTTGTTATTGGAAGATTCTATGTATTTTACTTATAAAGGTAGTTTTTATAAGATTAAGGAAGGGTGGATAATAGGTTACATTATTTCTCCTTTAGTATGTTCAGTTTATATTAATTATATGGAAGAGGAAATTATTATTAAAAAGAACTGTTTATATGTAAAATTATTTGTCAGATATGTTGATGATTGTTTATTTGTAGTTGAGAATGATAAATTGAAGTTATTTGTAAATGAGTTTAATTGTTTTGATCCTTCTATAAAATTTGTGTTAGAAGGAGGGGGGGTTAGATTTTGGTAAGTTAAAATTTTTAGATCTTTTGGTGATTAGAAATGTAGAAACTAATTGTTTACTATGCAGTCATTTAGTTAAAAGTAGAGAATTAAGATCTATAATTAAACCTGATAGCTATCAGTCTGTATCTCATAAAGTAGCTGCTTTAAGGAATTATTGTCATAGGAATAATAAATTAAATAATTCTAGTAGGGTTACCTGAGGGTTGGTTACTCTGATAAATTTGTTAAAAGTATTTTATTTAATAGTAATATTTGTAAGGATGTAAAGGATAAAAAAAAATATGATTTTATTTCTTTGCCATTTAAATTCTCTTCTTATAAAATTGTATGTAGAAATAGTAAATTGTTTGGAAATGAGAAAATTGCTTGGAAAAGGGGTGTTACATTGAATAATTTATTAAATAATACAAAAGAAATTTTTGATAGAAAGACTATTCCTGGTGTAGTATATTTTATCCCTTGTTTATTTTGTAAGAAGGTATACATAGGTCGGAGTAGTTTGAGCTTAAATGAAAGGATAAAGGTTCATAAAAGTAGAGTTAAAAATAGATATCTTAGTTCTGCTTTGTATGTCCATGAAAAAAAATACAGGCCACACTATTAATTTTGATGAAGCTAAGGTTGTCTTCTTTGAGAGAAATGAAATCAAAAGAAGAATTAAAGAATCTTTATTATTGAAAATTTATTATTCTGAAGCAATTAATTTATTTAAGAGTTCTTTTAATATTAAGGGTGGATGGGAAGTGAATGGATTTGTGGGTAATGGTTAATATTATATATATATTGTATAGTTTTTGTAGTTCTTTATACTTCAGAAGTCTGCTTGTAGCAGTGAAACCTTTGGTTGTGTTTTAATATTATTTTTATGCTGGTCTAGTTGAATTTTGGATTTGGGTAATTTTAATTATATATTGACTAGTTTAGCTTTATGCTTGTAATGTTTATATATAATTATATACACATACTAAATATGTATATATACATTGAGAGTTTAGAATTAATGTTATTAAATTGAAAGAAAAAAAATTAAAACTGCCCTCTCAGATCATTATTTAAACCAAATGAAAATTCTAAGAATAATTGTTAAGTGCAATAATGAAATTATTGAATATTTTCATATTTTTCCTGCCCTCTATTCCATATCTCTCAAACTAGTTATCATACTGAAAAGATAAGTCTAAATAAAGAGCATTCAATAGCTCTAACAATTACAAGCTTATTAAATTAGGTCACATGATGTATGACTTATTTTTAGAAAAGATAAGTGTTTCAAATGGATTAGTGTGATATAACTTAGTTATATATCAATTTTCAAGCAATTCTATTGAATTTAAATATATTAAACTTTAATTTTAAAATTTTGTTCTAACTTGTGAAAGATAAAAAGTTAACAAACAGATTTTCCAAAATCAATAAAAGTATTTAATAAAAATAGGATTAAAGATAAATATTAAGGGATTTTTTAGAAGAAAATAAAGATTGATAATCATATATTAGAAGTTAGGAGCTGCAAATACTTTGGTTATTTTATTAATGCATATAGAAATTTAATGAATAAATTAATCATAGAATTAATCTTGGATAAAATGCTTTTGGTAGAAATAATTTAACTATAAAAAAAAATATGCCTATTCTTAATTATGAATCTGAGACTTGTACACTTAACAGAAAAGCAATACAAAGACTTTGGACCAATCAACAAAATATGAAAAAAGTATGTATTTTAGGAGTAACAAGAAAAGATTGAAAATGATATACATAGGGTGAATGGCATGTGCTGGACAAGAAATGATAATATATGGGCAATTGAAGCTTTAAATTGAATTCCAAGAGATTGCATAAGACCTAACAAGAAACCATAAATGAGACTGATGGATAAAATAAGGAAGTTTGCTGGTGTGTTGTGGAAAAAAGAAGCTACGGAGTGGAAAAACTAGATTACATTTGTTCTTCATTTTGCAAAAGATCGATAAAGTTTGAAAATGATAAGGATCATCATTATCATCATCAGAATGACTAAAAATTGTCCAAGATTTTCTTATAACATATTTAAAAAAACATGCAAAATTTGAATTTGTCTTAAGAATTATTAAAATTCCTGGCTTTGCATTAAGACATATTCAATTTTCTTAGTAGTTACAGAATTAGTAAGCGAAGTTATATTTGCATTAAAAGTAACAAAGACGGCTAAACATGAAGCTTATTTTTATAATGATGAACAAAAGTAAAATAATCAAATGGTTACATGTTTCTGAAATTATACAATATACAAATACCAGAAAAAAACAAATTGAGTTTCTATCCAACAATGCTTAGCTTTTGAATACATCATTCTACCATCCTGCTATTAAAGTGCACAGGGCTTTATAGAGATAATAGTAATACCTCCAAACTCTTCTTTATTTCAATTTTGCTTAAAATGTTATCTTGAAAACATGAACTTATAAATAGTAATTTATTAGAGTTTTAATGCGTCAAAATAAAAGAACTTTCTATTAAATGTTTTAATATTTTTCAAGATTCCTAACTAGAATGATCATGAAATCTACCTATGTACAAAAAAAATTCGAAATATAATGATAACGATATACATATATGTAAAGTTTTAATGGACTCCTATTGGTTGACATAAAACTGATAATATTTAAAGATAAAATAATAAAGACAATTTATGTTAAAAAAAAGAATTGTCTTCTCTACCAGTAATCAAATTAGCTCCAAAATACTGATACAAAGTTTCTTGCTGGCCATATCTTAAAAAACTAAACATTTAACCAAAAGAATAACATTGACAAGCCAAAATTTAAATAGTTATAAAAATATTTGTATTTTAGTTTAGTTAATTGCACTTGGGTTTGTGTATAATTAGTAAAATGAAAAGCATTACTTTTTGTCTTTAAATTATGACTTGAAAGAAAGATAAATGATTTATAAAAATTGATGATGGTTGTTAGTTCAGTAAGTATCATAAAAATTTAAATTTATTTTATGTAACTTATTTCTAGGTATAATAATAATATACAAATTATGATAAAATCACAAATTCTTTAAAAATGGGTCCCACTTGGATATAAAGTGTGGATTCCAATTGCTATAAATTAAGAATGCATACAAGATAATTGAAGCAAACAAAGAGAATTCTCAAACTGCTTAACTTAATTAAAATGCACAGAAAGTACAGTAAAAGTTGGAAAATATAGCATTCATGAGCAGTGTAATCCATTTATCTACTCCAAAGATATCTAATAATTACTAAATACCAAATGGCAGATCTATACCTAAATTCCTAGACAAATGTCTAAATAATGGATTTTATTAATGAAAAAGCATTAATGAAAGTAGTCAAAAAATAGAATAGAAATATAGATATGGCACTGTCATCTAGTTTCCATTTATTATTCAAGCTTATAAAAGATGGCTTTAAAGCAGATAAATAGAATGGATTGTTTCTATTGCAGATATTTAAGTTAGTCATTTGATCTTTTATGAGATAATACATAGTTTGATTACTAATAAAAAGTTATATTTTCTTTAAGTTTGCCTTAAAATTTCTGTAATTAATTTAATCAGATCATTAATGAAGATATAAAGTGTATAATTGTATGTAAGAATCATCTTAATTCCATACACTTCTACAATACAGCTTTTATATGAATTTATTCATTCATTTATAGTTAAAATCTTCAAAGCGCATGTGCAACAGCGTAATGCTGTGTTAAATATTACAGTTTACAAACATCGCGCTATAAAAAATTATTTATTTACTAATATAATTTCTGAAAAATAGATGTTTTGATATGATAAATACATTAAAAATAATGAATGAAGATCAAGCAGTTTAATACACTTGAAGAAATAAAATTTAAATGCAATACAGACTTTCAAGCTGGATTAATGTTTAAATTATCATGAACAATTTTAGAACTGCAATCTTTTATATAACAACTGTAAAGTGCTATTAGCAACGTATAAATGTTGATATATTTATGATCAAAATTTCAAATATGAAAAATGGAGTTTGAAATATATTATGTAATTGAAATCACTACACTTTAAAACACAAGTAATGTCCTAATATTTAATCTAAATAAATACTAATTTTCAGAATAGAATAATAATGATTTGATATTGTTGAAGTTTATTTCTCTAATAATAAAATAATTGAATTATTAGTTGCTGGAAAAGTCATGTGACATTCAAACACCAGAAGCGACAAATTGAGGTCCGATTCAGTAACTTTTAGTTTTTATGTTTGTTATACCACATTATACACTATTTCCTAAAAGCATTAAACAAAAAATGAAAAGCAACTACATATGATCTTTAGGATATAACAAATTTAAATATGGATAGTTGAAAAACTTAATGTGAACTGAGAATCACTAAAAACTATATTAACTGATCCCAAAAAATGTTTTAACACAGGAAAAAAAAACAATATATAAATATAGGAATTACTGAAGGGATATAAAGAATGGTAGAAAAAAAACACTGTAAGGTAGAATTGTCGACTATATAAAAAATACAGATATAAAATAAAGACAAAAATGAAAAAGTTAAACAAAATAGAAAAAAATTATTGGAATGTAATACTGAAAGAACATAAAACAGAATGAAGATATTTTTATCGGAGATGGGAGATTATGAGTTTAAAAATATGAATGAAATGAAATGATGTTGATAGAAGAAATAAATATAACAATGAAAAAAAAAATTATATGGAAGAACTTTTACCAGAAGTTCATTTGATAAAAAAATTTAAAAATATGAAATGAAATAATTTATTTATTATTATTTATTAATTTAGCAGATAACCAATAATAAGAGAAAATTGATAAAGCATTTCATAAATTAAAATTATGAAAATCTACAGCAATAGAACACATACCAGGAAAATTTTAAAGATAATGAGAAAAACAGAGTAAATTAATAAACTAAATATTGATCACAAAAAATATATTAAAAGACTTTAACAGTTTGACTGCAATCCAAAAAAAACAAAAGACAGAAAACAAGCATATAAACTTATTATAATAAATATTTTTTGCAGTTACTTTTATTTTTACTGTATCTTTCTAGATTGTTATTATTAAAACGATATGCATTAATAATAATAATCTAGAAAGATGCAATAAAAATAAGTGCAAAAAATATTCATTATAATAAGTTTGTAATTGGAATTGTTATTCTGAAGAAATTGAACAAAATTTGCAATCTTAAATCTCTAATCAAATACAACAAACTGAATGCCAAAAACAAAAAGGGATATTCATATTTAAAATAAGAAGAGGCTATTTTGGAGGTTTAATAAAAAAAAATAAAAAAAGCAAAAGATGTGATATAAAAATATGTACACTAACAATTTTTTTCCAATGAAAATTTTTTTACTATCAATAAATAGTTCACTAGAACTAAAAATTAACTGTAACTGAAGAATGGTGCTCTGTGGTATAAAAGCTAAACAACGGAAGACAGAAAAAAAAAACTAAAGATCTCTGATATTAATTGTTAAATGTTTCTAAAAAAATTCAAACTTTATTTAAACTTTTTGAATACATTCAACTGTTAAGAATAGCATACAATTAATATATAACAGAACATATTATTAATCTCCATTTTTCTTCAGATGTTGCTGGCCTGACCAGTAACAGTACTCGCAAGGGAATTGAACCTGGTATCTTTAGATTTGAAAACAGGCAAAACTCACTATATGTATTGCCACACACAGCAAGCTAGAGTAATCCATGGATGCCAGAAGGCTTGTGCATAAAATCCCCATCTAGTGCCTACTCATCCAATATCCCCCAGACTAGTTTCTGGCTTGGAGCCTTCGTCAGTGAGGAGCCTTGGATCTGAGAGCACTGCACTATCATGTGATGTTTATTATCTTTAGATTTATGAATAGTGAATTTAAATCAATGCGATAATGTCAAAGGCAACTATCAAAAGAAATTTTATATACTTATCCATGAAGTTTCTCCTTATTACTTCACTTTTTTCTTTAAGGGCAAAATCAATGAGAAGTTTCCAAACAGTATGAACTATTGTTTATGACCCATGTGAAAAATAATACTCAAAACCCTGTGTTATATACTAATCTGTATGCTATTTATTAATAGTAGAATATATTGGAAAAGTTTAAATAATATTTGAATTTTTCTAAAACATTCAGTAATTAATATTAGATGATGGAAATAGTTAAACATATAATTACAACTAGAATACCATCACCACAAACCTTTAGATAATAAAGACTGCTGCCACTGCAACATAAATTGAGAGAGTATTAAATGAAAAAAAAAAGTCATAAATTAAGTTAATTTTATTAGATATGTTAAAACATTTGATCACTCACAATAGATGAAAGTATTATTTAAAAGAAGTGATAAGAAATCTAGAGGAATTAAGCCAATAAAGAAATGTCTAGAAAATGTGACGAAAAGAAAATTATATTGTGTAATAAAACAAAATGAGAAATGAACAAGATAACACTAACTTATGATAATACATACTAATCTATTATGAGAAGAGCAAGTAGGGTGCAAAAAAAATTAACATTCTAAAAATATATCATATTTATTTATATTATTATAAAGAAAATCAGTAACAATGATAATAATAATAGAAAAATTCACAAAAATCTTTACCTTGGTTTATTAAGGTCTCTTTTCCTTTTAACACAAGGGAACCAGAAGGAAATAACTGCAACTCCTTTAAAGTAAGATCATAATCAGATTCTGAAAATTCCTTTCTTGGATACGGTTGTATTAATACCAAGTCGTACATAGTCGAAACATTATCTTTCACCCATGATAGAATTTCATTAAGCTTTGTAGTAGCTTCATATGTTTTCCGAATGACATTCCCATCTGGAAGTCGAACTTGGATCTTGCATAGAGAATCATTTCCAGAAGTTTCTTGCATAGTAGTTTCAATTATGGATGAGACAAGAGCTGAGTTAGGTTCAATATGAATTTGTCTTTCAGATATTTTTTTACGATCTTCTTCAATCTGTCGTAACACTTGAGCATGTGCCTATTGCAATAAATAAAACAAGATAAATATATTTTTATTAGTAATTCATAAAAACAGAATCTATTTTTGCTAGATAGATTTTTCAACAATAATAACAATTTAGAAATATATATATATATAAATGCCTTGTGTCTTTTTATTAGTACATATCTTTCCTTAAAAGTAAAAATATTTCAAATATTCTAAAATTTCAAATTCAGAAGTTTGCATTGTCTTTTCCTTATATATTATTGCAGGGGTTATTTTTATCTTATCTTTTCCTCATAAATTGTTGCAGGGGTTATTTTTAACTTTAAAATATTACTCTTTAAAATATTATGAATTAAATCACTTTAAAAACTAGTAGAAGAAAATAAAAAATGCACATTATTTATATAGTCTATTGTCATGCCTGCAGAATTAGGTGGATAGGTGAAGAAATGAAGAAGCTACCTCATACTTGTAACCTAATAATTTGTTTTCTAGTTTTTCAAATTGGTAAAAACTCTATCAGAATATTAATATTTAATAAATTAAAATTCAAATATTATAATAAACTTTAAAAATCCTAAATTATTATCAGTATTTTCAAATTTCTGTAACACTTTAATGTATTTTCATAAATATTGGCTATAAACCAGTCAAATTAATAGTGTCAAGGTACACATGAATAACATGAACATTTTACATTTATTATAGATTTTGAAATCAAAATTCCTAACATTTAATACAATTTAAGACAGATTTTCTTATAAAAGCTATGTTTATATTGCTCAACATTTTAATTAGTAATAGCAATCATACATTTAATTATTCAGAAAAATCATTTAGTATAGTTAGATAAAGTAAATAAAGAGATCACTAGAGTTTAATACAAATTAAAATAAATTAAGAAATCATGCGATATATAATCTTGATAAGCAAGATTCCTAGTTAGTTTATAATTGAGATTATTAAAATGTATAGTTATTGAAATAATCCTGTATCTAAACATCTTAATAAGAAATATGACTTGAAATATTTAAAATTTTCAAGTAATTCTCTTGAACAAGGTAATGTAAATAAAAGTTGTCATTGAATGGATGCAATGAAATAATGTTTACCACTATAAAGAAAATCATACTAAGCTGATGACCCTATCATCTACTTTATCAGTGAAAAAGTATAAAGAAAAGAGGTAGATTTTCCAAACAAATATTCTTAATTTCCTTAACATATATTCATTCCTGTGTCAACATAACCTTTCTCTATTTCTGATTGCATTTACTATTCTAATTTGTTTGTCATTATCCTCATATTCAGTTAGGTATTATTTTAAATATATAACAGAATACTCTTTCTTTGCAGTTTTCTCTCTAGCTATTACTTTCATTTTTACATTTATTTTGTGAACTTTACATGTATTTTCATCTCTTATTTTTTACAAATATTGATTTTATTTATTATTTTATTAAATTTACTCTTAATATTTGCAGGCTGTCATGTCATCAAACATAAAAAATTTCCCTTCTATTTGCTAATTCTAATCTTATAAATGCAAAATTTATTTAACATCTAATCTAAATAAGTATTACATGAATGTGAAAACTAGCAAAGGCAAACAACCTTGATCTACATCTCAATTATATTTGTAAAATTAGGTCACTTCACTTTAAAAGAGTTTTTGCTTCATATTCACTTTGTCTTATATCTTTCTAATCAATGCCTTTTGTAAAAACAAAAATTGTTAAAATAAACCTGACCCTTTTACCATATTTACTAAAAAGATCTATAAAACAAATGTTAACCATTCTTTCTGAATATCGCTCTTCAATGCTTCTTACAAGCTTAATATCTTCTAAACCCAAATGCTTACATGTAAAATGCATGCGTGTGTCTATATATATACAAACTGAACTCTCACCCTACTGTTTTCAAGGAATCAAAAAAATAAACAATAGACATAAAAAAATAAAAGAATGAAAAAATTATAGATCAATCAGAAATATTTCACTGAAAAACATATAAATATTAAGTTATAGTTTCAAATGTAAATGGAATTAAAGTAGAAATTACTGCAAACCCCCAGCTATCTATGTATAAACTAATACAAATCCTTCAATAAATGAAAAAATATAAAATGAATTCACCTTTGCTTTAGCTTGGATCGTATGTAAGCATTCAATTTATTGACATGTTATTAATGCAGAGTGTGAATTCTACATATTAAAGCAATCTCGAAACAACTATAAGCTACTTCTGAAATCAGTATAAACAATCAGAGAGAAAGACTATGTCTTATATGTTTCATTTAATAATCAGGGATTGTTAAATACGAAGCACAATCTTTCCCTCCGATTGTTTATAGTGATTTTTCAGAGAGCTTACAGTTGTTCTGAGATTGCGTTAATATATAAAATTCAATGTTGCTTCATTTAATATTCAAGGTTTGTTAAATATGAGGCACAGCCTTTCCCTTTCATTGTTTATAGTGATTTCAGAATACCTTATGGTTGTTCTGCGATTGCGTTAATATATAAAATCATGTCTGCATTATAACACATCAATAAATTGAATCCTTATGTACAATTGAAGCTAAAGTATAGGTGGTCTCAGTCTATATTTTTTCATTTATTGACAGATATGTGCTAATTGATATATTAGCTAGCTGGAGATTTATAGTAACTTCCACTTTAATTTTAATTTGAAAGATATATAAAGTATAACTCAGATTTTATAATTCAAACATTCATTTATTATTTATATAAATAATGTGCATATACATATCACAATAATTACATTTTAATAATTGGAGCTAATATTAATGACACTGAGTAGTTACAAATACAAAAAAAATTTTCTAAAACATTTAATAAAAAGTCTTTTAAATGAAAATTACATGGTCTTTCACTATTTAAAGTATGGGGTTTAACAATAACCGATTCAATATGGAGAAATTTTAAATAATTAAAGCGGTAGCATTTTCCAGTTATTGCTTCAAAAAGAAGTAGAGTATGGCAGTTCATGACAATAAGTTCATTTGAAAAATTGTACGATTATTTTATAAATATTTTAATCTACCACAATATTGCCATATTGTATTATTAGTGGTATATTCTTTTCCAACTATTTTTTATTTTCTTCATACATAAAATTTATTTCATCATAAAGTCTAGTAGATGATATTCAGACAAATAGAACTATAATAATTTTAGAACAATTTTTTAGTCTAATCATTGCTACAATTCCACTAAAATATTCTTATATTTATAATCCAATTATCTCCACTTTAACTAAATATATATATATATATATATCTTTGATGCTAATGAAAATAAGACAATTAAAGAATATACTGAAAATAACTCACTGATCACAAGTAGATCAAATATTAATGTTTTATAATCCTATGAAATCGAAATACTGCAAATAACATTACTAATAAATAAAATTTATTAGTAATGTTATTTGCATCATTTATTGCTAAAACTGTACTAAACTAAAAAAATTCAAAAATACAAAAAAGAATATAATATGGTATAGTAGTTGAACTCCCCACTATATGTGTGTCTCTCACCATCCAGCAATTGGCTATATTACTTTCTTTATTATTCATTTATGAGAGGCTGTTGGAAAGATCTTTGTCCCACAAAGGTTATTTAAAAGTTGCTTTACCTATTTAGATAAGCATTTATTTTTATAGCGTCTGTATACAATTTGTAATTACATTCATATTGGCCTTTCAAGCCAATTGCACAATTGGCTTGAAAGGCCAATATGAATGTATTTACCTATTTAGATAAAGGTGTGTATATTTTAAATTCTCTAGTCAAAAGCAGCCCGAGGTCTCTATTTTATAGGATGCTATAACAAAGAACTAATATTCAAGCATGATCAGAAGTAATTTACCATTGCTTGTCTCTCTAAATATTATCTATTTTTGATATACACTTCATATGTAAACTATATAATTAAAGAAATATGTCAAGTATTTTATATATGTATATAAAAAGACATGCACATGTTGAGTTGTACAAGCATCAATTTGTGAAATAGATTTATACTTATCCTCAACTAATATAGCTATAATAATGATAGAAAAATAATACTCAGACATGAATTGAAACCATTCCTACAAGCATGACAGAAAGTTTCTCAGCAATGATATAAAGAACATGATTACATTTTTAAAATTAAAATGTTAAATATCTCCCCAACATAAAAGTAACCAATATAAGCATTGAGTAAATTATAAACTATATATGTAATGTAATCAGATTTATTCATGTTAAGAGGATGAAAATTTCAAATACCCAAAGATCTCAAACTCAGGCCAATTTTTCTGATTAAATAAATATGTTTGATATTAAGTCAATAATCTCAGTCTAAATGCAGGCTCTTTTGATATTTAGACAAAAATATGGCAATGCAAATACTAAGCATTTTATAATAAATCCAATTTACATTTAATGTACATTAGAATATAATAATTATTCCCACATACTTCAACATTAAAATGAATATCACAATATCAACAATGCAATATTTTTTATTCTGCATTACAAGATTCACCACATATTATATTTAAGCATTCTACCAAAATATTGAATTCTGCATATCTATTAATCACATACTTGCATGCAGTTATATACAGGTAAATATACATGCACATAAGACTGTAGTTATGAAGACATTTTAGATATCAACATGGGGCTCTCTTATGAATTTTACTGAATTAATGTCCTATAACTTAATAGTGCCTCAGATATTAAAATTTAAGTATAATTTTCTATATGTGCATTTATAATTTTCTCTAAGTAAAGTAAAATGTTATACCTTATAATAAATTGATTATTTACTTTTAAAGATATTATTAAACCAACAATAAAAAAGTAATACACCTGGGTCTCTTTTTATGCGGACTTATTTAACACAATTTTGAAGTTACGCGATTCATGTTTCATCGGAAGTCGAACTCCGATAATGCGATATTACTTTAAATAATCAATTTCGCTCACTTACGTTATATTGAAAGTAATAGCACATTATTGGAATTCGACTTTCATCTTAGTAATTTCAATATTTTCAGTGCTTTATAATAGTAAGATTTTATGCAATAATGAAATTTAAATCATGATTTCCACATTTTATGTATAAACACATTAAATTTTACAAGATTATAATGTAAATTTGTTCAAACATTGTGCATGTTAATTTTCAATTTTAAATCACGTTCTGTTTTTGCTTTTTAAAAAAGAACGTAATCAATTATTAATCATTTAGTGTCCGCAAGTTTATTTTTAAAAGGTGAGTAATAGCAGTGGGCACAATTAAATTTGACAATTAAAAATTAAAATCTGATTTTTAATTGTAATTAACAATTTAAAAATTACTTACGGTGACTTGAAATTAATGTGATGTAAAACGAAATTTGATTTGTAAACGGAATTGAAAATTAAAAAATTAAAGACAAAAATAAGAATTTCATTTTTAGTTGTTAGTTTTAATTAAATTTTTCCCAGCAGTGGTGAATAAATGTCTTTTTATTATCATAAGTCTAAGTTCATAAACAATTAATAAAATCATCGTCTCAAAGATTAATTACTAATTACGTTGTCAACAGAAAACCATTAACACAATATGAGAGTGAACTTGGCGCTAGTTGTATTTCCTCTTGTGAAGAATCTATTTTTTACCAGTTTGCAAACGAAACTGTTTATCAGCAAATAGAGATAATAATTAAAACGTGTATAAAAAATGTAAATTACTGTACTGTAAATTATGCATAAAAATATATTATTTTGAATAAAATTAAATATTATAGTTAAAAAAAGTTTGTTTTGTATCAATTTTTTTCAAATTTGAAATTTTTTATTAGTCATATTTTATTTCCTTATATTTTTTTTGCGCGAATTTTAAAGTAAATTTTAAGTTGGTGCTTTGCTTTTACGCGAGTTTTGAAAAATCACAATCCGTATTCCCCCTTTTTCAAGGTAAGTTACGTCTATTTTTGCGGGATTTCGTTTGCGCGTGTTTTCTGAGGAACCTATCTATCGCGTAAAATGAGACCCAGGTGTATATCATAATGAAAAATAGAATGAATTATTGTAACTAGATACATACCTCTTTAGCTAATCTTTTTTCTTCTTTGGCTTTACGTTGGGCTTCCATTCTAACTTTCTCTTCAAATTGATTCTTAATAACTTGCTGCTTATCTGACAAATGAAGTCGACTTTGAATAGTATTCTCTTTTATTTCTGGTTGATCTGTACATGGTGAAGAAGCTGTGACCACGGAGTGTGTAGATGAATTCTGAGGTAGAGAGCTTGAAGAATCAAATTGACTGTTGGCCAACTATAATTTCAATATATTTTTAATTAAATAATGAATTTTTTTTATTCATTTTAAAATGCAACTTTATTGGATTTTCTACGACATATTATATAATTAGATATTATTTAGAAAAACAAACATATAAATGGTAGTCTTCTAATTACCTAACATTTTACAAAATCATATTTAATGCAACATACAATAAATATATAATTTTTAATAACAAGTATATTTATTTTGTACCTAAATGAGTTCTGTTGAGTAATATCTAAAAGTTGTTAATTTTTTTAAATAAAGAAATTAAGCATTAGTAGATGTTTTTTTACTGATATCTTTGCAATACTAATGATTAAAAAAACTCAATACATTATGGGTTTTTTCCTAAAAAATTTTAATTAAAAAATTGTACTCTAATTACAAAAAGATTCTTAAAGTTCATATGTATAAATAATTTTATAAATAAATTATTTTATAGAATTTTTTCATGTATAGTTAAGTCTCAATAAGTATGAATGCAGCATAATATTAAGCTTTTCTGAGAATAGCATGTAAGCACAAATATTGATAAATTACAATCATGAAAGGTTATATATTTTAAATTATAATATATCTTAGATTTGTGATAATTAAGCCATAAATAATCATAAATGAAGGTTAGTCTTAACCTAGTAAAATATTTGCAGTAATTTCTTTGATAATCTATTCATCTTAGTCACTGTAATCTATATAATGCTGGTGATTAATAAGTCCTACAAGTGAAAAAATTGTGTGAAAATTTTGATAAAATGCAATAACCAGTTAGTATTTGTTATAGTGATAAAAAAGCAAGTTATTTCATATGGAAAGAATTATTCCAAGATTACTAAAAATTATTAAGACATCATTCATAAATGATATCATTTTTAGTTGTGAAAAATATATTCATCTTTTATCAAAATGTCAGAAAAAGCTTAGTGTGTGTGTGTTTGTATATACGAATCAAGCAGCTCACCAATTAATATAATTACTCAAAAATAGACCTTAATTGCATTTCGGTTTTTTTAAATCATGAAAGAGAGATAGCCCGTACATTTAATCCTGATAATATCAGCATTGTATGTGATAAAATAAATTACTGGAAATGAAAGATAAAAGGAATGTGGCTCATTTCTAATTCAAACTACACTGTCACCGAATATTTTAATAATATTCAATTAAGTCATAATTGCAATTTTAATTAATAATGTGTTTTCATTTGTGTAACATTATTTCAAAACTAGCCATGAGTATGATATAAAAATACTGAAAGCCATTTAGAAATTTTTGAAAACTTGAAAGTATATTCTTATTAATATATTTGCAATCCAAATGCTTTGTAATAACAATTATGTGCAAATTGTTTCCTATGAAAGGATATATGTTGTTGAAGTCTAAAACAAGTTGTAGAATAAATTTCAATTTCACTTATTTTATATGAAAGCATCTGTGTACAATGTAGCAAACAAGGTCACTCGGAAACTAAAATTAATGTCGTATCTAAAATACTCATCATAATTTTCTGAGTTATATAATTCAGTTAGGTTATATAAGTATAAATGCCCTGTAAATTGACTCTGGCTGCCCATCCATATAATCAATTATACTGCTTTCCCTAATAGTTCTGACTAATTCAAATAGCATTTCACCTTGATCTTTTGTTAAATTTCAGTCAGAAGACCACAAATTATTTCTGGAAACAATATATCTCAGAAGAGAGGAAAATTACATTTATAGATTGATCTTTTCCGAGTATACTTAAAATTATTATATAATTTTTTTAGTAAATGCAAAAACTTTCAGCTCTTGTATAAGCAAATATAACCTTGTATTAACTTTCTAAAAGTTCTTTGCTTTAAAAATAATATTTTAGAAATCCTAGTAGAGATGGCAAACTATTAACAATGTCCTTCCAAAAATAAGTGGAGAAATCTGATATAAAAGTTTTTGAATGAGTTAGTCTAAAATACATACATATTAAGTTTAGTCAATATATCAAAACTGGAACTTGTCCATTAAAATTTGCAGTACTTCCTAGATCAGCAATGTAAGTCTTATGAACCAAAGAAATCTAATAACAAAGAAGACAGATTTGATTCTTCTTTTGTTTTGTTTTTTCAAGTATTGGTGGAAAAAGAATAGTAAGATTTTCTCTGGCTTTTAGATGTAAATGTTAATAATTTTCATGGGAATTATGTAAACTCCTATTAAATTTATTATATATATACACATCATTTTTATTTTAACTTTGTTGTTTATCTGTAATAACTTTGCATGTGTATACTAGTATGCCTAGTAATATATCCAAGATCAAACTATAATCTGACAGACCACTAAACATCACATGATCACTATTTCCCATGCTAGCACATAACTGTTATTAAAACAGGCAAAACTTTCTCCATACAGTAGTGCCACTCAGTGCCAACCAAAGTAATCAAATGGATGCCAGAAGGCTTGTGCATAAAGCTCCTCACTGACAAAGGCCACAAGCCAGAAACTAGTCTGGGGTTATTGGATGAGTAAGCACTGGATTGGGATTTAATGCACAAGCCTTCTGGCATCCAATGATTACTCTGGTTGGCACTGAGTGGCACTACTGTATGGAGAGAGTTTTGCCTGTTATAATCTGACAGCTGGATAATTATATAATTTGGTTAAAAAAACAAACACAAAAAGTTTAATAATAAATGCAAGAATTTATTTACTCTGAATAAGAATGATATTATTACAATAGGATTATTAGATAAACTGGCACTTTGGTAGTTGAATACAAAATCAATCTAAATCATACCTTTGTAGATAATTAATATATAAAAGTCTCTTTACAACTGTAGTTCTGAAAGCACTCTACTGCTCACACATCTCTTGAGAGTCTAATTGGATTATGACTAAAGCTCTTCTTTACTGCTAATTGTGGTTTACTCTATCAAATCTGTTTTCAGCTCTCACTTTTTTCATACTCTATTCATATTACTATTCCTCTGGACACCATTGAATGAACTGAATTGACAGAACAACATTTTAAGATCTACAAACATTTTTATCAACTTTCTAATTTGCATAAGGTTAGACTTTATTGTCATGCAAATTAGCTGTTGATTCTTGCAGTAAACTAATTTTCTTTTTTGCATATCATTATTATTTCTGTGATGTTTTAATGCCATCTATATTGACCAGCCTGTAGTCATACATACAACTTTATTAATACATAATATATTCAGGGCCAAGCTATAATTTGACAGCTGGATAATTATATAATTTGGTTAAAGAAACATACACAAAGTTTAATAATAAATTCAAGAGTTTATTTACTCTGAATAACGATGATATTAGTAGAATAGGATTAATAGATCAATGGGCAATCAATCTAGATTACATAATTCATATCTCTGTAAATAATTAATATATAAAGATCTCTTTACAAATGTAGTTCTAAAAGCAATCTATTGCTTACACACATCTCTTGAAATAATCTAATTGGATTATAACTAAAGATTTTCTTTACTAATAATACTGGTTTACTCTACACTTGTAGTTTTTCAAATCTGTTTTCAGCTCTTGCTTTTTTCCTTTTCTTTTCATATTACTATTCCTCTAGATACCGTTGACTGAATTGAACTGAGAGAATATCATTAATCAACTTTTCTAATTTGCATAAGGTTAGACTTCTTTGATATTCAAATTAGCCTGTTGATTCTTGCAGTAAACTAATTTTCTTTTTTTTTTTTTGCATATCGTTATTATCTCTGGGATATTTTAACACAGTCTATACTGACCAGCCTGTAGACATAAATACAACTTTATTAATACAGATATATAAAACACCTGGCAAAATGGTTATTCTTCTATCTTCAGTTATTTGTAAGAGCACCAGCTATGATTATGGTGCTCGGCACTGAAAGTGCACTTACAAATAACTGAAGAAAGAAAAATAATCCTCTTTTCCAGGCATACTAACATATGTATGTAAAATTATATACATAATAATTGATAATACAGCAATTTATGCACAAAGAAAATTTTGTGGAAGGCAACTACTCTTCATGCATGCACTACAAAATAGATGCATAATTTTCATTCAATAAATATTTTAAAAGCATAGGTAGTGCACCAATGATTAGATCTTATTCTTTATATAAACCAACATTTACTGGTTGTGCTTGAATTTAGGGGCTTGATCTTATTGTGAACCTGATTTTTAAATCAGCATATTATTTGCACAAGTTCAGATTATATATCACAGGAAAGAAAAAGTTTTTCATTTTTAACTATTTGTGATACTGAATCTTGTTAGTTAGTATACATGTAATAGTTAATAATATATCACAGGGAAGAGAAAGCTTCTCATTTTTAACTATCTATGATAATGCATTTTATTAATTGGTATATATATATAATAATTGATAATATAGAAATTTATACTCATATAAAATATTGTGGAAAGTAACCATTCTTCATGTATGCATTATAAAATAGATATGCACTCTCCCATCAATACATGTTTTAAAAACATAGGTGATCCACCTATACTTAAAGCTTATTCTTTATATAAACCAATATTTATTAACTGTGCCCTAAATTCAAACACAGTCAATAAATGTTGGATTTATAAAAAGAATAAGCTCTAAGCAAGGGTGGATCATCTACACTTTTAAAATATTTATTGATGGAAGAATGTATGTCTATTTTATAGTGCCTTTCACAATATATCATATGTGTATAAATCACTATATTATAAAACCAATTAATAAGGTTCAGTATCACAAGTTGTTAAAAAATGAGACACTTTCCCCTGTAATACATAATCTGAACTTGTGCATGTAATATGCGATTTAAAAATCAGCCTCGTAGCAAGATCAAGCCCTAAATTCAGGCACGGTCAATAAATGTTGGATTGACGGAAGAATACATGTCCATTTTATAATGCATGTGTGAACAGTAATTGCCTTCCATAATATTTTATATACATAAATAAATTGACCAATTAATAAAAATAAAAAATTATACAAACCTTTCCTAATTTGAGAGGAGCAGTATCTGTTGTTGATTTTCCAGATAATATCCTATAAATAACATATATGTGTATATAGTGTATAAATATTTATATATTTTATGTGTTTGCTATAAATATTTTTAAAGGATATTAAATTTTTTTTTTGATTTTCACATACATAAGTACGGATAGAAGACTATTCAAGCCTAGAAATGAATAGTCTCCTAATCTTATATGTAGGAAAACCTGAAAAAACATTTGACAGATATGTTAAGAATTAACTTCATTTAAACAAACAAAAAAAAGAATAAACATTTGCAATGATGTTTGAATAGGGACAAATTTTTTTTTATTGATTGATTAAATGTATTGCTATTTTACATTGAAATTAGAGAGATGACATCATACTAGTGATACCATGTGGTTATGTTTAATATTTAAAAAAAAAGATATGTTAATCTTTAACTGAATTTCAGATTAAATCTGGGTTATTATATAATAATCTCTAGCCTAAAAAATAATCAATAATAATCATTAATTTATTTGTCTTAAGTAGATGGTGTCAAAGATGTAAGAGAAAAAACTTTAATACTTATAGATATTGATAAATACTGGACAAATGATAAAACCTATTTAAGAGATTCTGATCTGGGTCAACCAGTGAGTACTAGTTTAGTATGAAATGCATTTTGGAAATCATTTAAACTTTTTCAGATCTCTTTATTTATATGTCTTAAGAATGTGTTACAGAATGGAAATTTTAAGTTTATCTAAAAATATATTAAGTTTCGTCTTCCCTTCAACAATTTTTCATAAATGATATTCTTTTTTTTTTTTCACTATATTCCTTCTATTTTTATTATTTTCTATTTATTTTATTTATGCTTTCTTAATATCAGATTCATTATTAATAGTAGTTGTATAATGATTCTAAGACCAAAAGCAAAAAAAAAAAAAAGAGAGAGATAAAAAGAAAATAAAGAATAAAAATTAGTTTTGTGCGATTACACAAATTCATAAACTACAAAATATTTCTACACATATTCCAAACTTATGATCTATTTATTTGACATCTTGTGATAGTGTAATTTTTTTGAAGGATGTCAGCATCTTTCTAATTGTAGCTCTCCACTGTATTCTATTTTTAGCCATATCTTACTTGCACTTCTTTAAAATATCTTTGAAATAGTTTACTGAGATTTGATTCTCCCATAAAAATTATGCTTCAGCATTCATTTGCTTTACAATCTAAACTAATGAAGATGTGTCTTTACATTAACAGCATGACATCCAGAAAGCTGAAGAAGCTTCCAATTGGACTTATGATATTGTCATCAGACTTTTATAATTTTAAAATGCATCCATATATGAAATGACCATTATGTTGCACTGATAGAAATTTCATGCCTCATTTCGATATAAAAAATTAGATAAAATAACAGTCTTATTATACTATTAATTTAGTTACAGAAATTATAATATTACAATTAAATGTCCTATCTTTTAATTTGCTAAATGCAGCATTGACACATTGAAATCAATGTTCATCTTAACATACAAGTCCACCTTTTTACCTAAAAAAACTATCAAGATATATAAATTACAAGTTGATAATTGTCCAAAATAAAAGTTGCCAATAAAGAATGTGGGTTTTTGAACATTAATTATTAAATCAAAAGTCTACATAAATTAATTTCAAAATATTCTGTAGATCATCCTTTGAAATCATAACAATATCCAATTATCAGCATAATATAAATGTAAAGGTCAAAAAGATGAAGTTTTTGTTTTTGCTTTTAAGGTGATTTAAATTAATGAATCCATTTATAAAATGTACTAAAGACCATTGTAACAAAAATAAAAAATAAAACGAAAGCTAATACTTCAGATTTCCTCACCAACAGTAATATCACTTCATCCAATTACTTCGTTAAGAAGTTATATAAAATGACCAAACTTTGGTGGACAATAAAGTAATTACAAACATTGCTATATATTTGTTCAATTAATAGAGTTAAAAGCTTGGACAAATTTAATAAAAGCAATATTTAAATCATATCTTTATTCTTGGCACATTTCTGGCACTTATCTGACAATTAATACCATATTTTCAAAGCTTCTTGATTTACTAAAACACATTGAATCACTGGTAATAATTCCATCTATGACTAGTACCAGCCTATTTAACAAGATGTTCTATAAAAATTATTATAGTATTTTCTATCCCCTTTATTAATGTTAGATAGCACACTTTCATGGGTCAATATATTACTCAAAAATTCCAATACTGTTTTATCTAATCTAATATTACCATGTTTTAAAGCTTCCAGATATCACAGTAGGATCTGCAACTTTTCTATTTTTTAAGATTATAGAGAATAGTAGCTTCATTAAGTTAGATATCTTTGTTCAAATCTAAACAAGTAAGTAGAATAAATTTGGATGAATTTGTTGTTTGGAACAATGGAAATGGCAGATTGAACTTTACTCAGTAATCTTTAGCTCTTTAGTTCATCACTCTATCTTTGCATTACACATGGCATCTCATTAAAAGTAATCATCTCAAATCTTGTATTATTATTCAAAAATGATGAAACACTTATTTTATCACTTCAAAATATCATCATTATCATATAAAATATTTATCCTTTCATAATAATAGAACATTGGCATCATATCTCAGATCCAAATATTACTTTGAATGCATCAAAATAAGATCTAAAGTGACTACTATCCTTTGCAGTTTAATCTATCAATCATTTTTAAGCCATGTTCTCAATTATTGAATTTCTGCTTTAATGCTATATGAGTAAATGTATATATGTTTCACATATTGGTTTATAGTCCTGACAAAACTTATCTTTAATTT
Organism: Epiperipatus broadwayi; assembly: GCA_028023455.1. Classification (NCBI taxonomy): domain Eukaryota; kingdom Metazoa; phylum Onychophora; class Udeonychophora; order Euonychophora; family Peripatidae; genus Epiperipatus; species Epiperipatus broadwayi. The sequence goes on from JAQFVV010006315.1 coordinate 841,197, forward strand.
TCTGTTCTTTATCTTTCTATCTATCTTTTTTTTACTTCAGAAATTAGAATAGCCATATTTGGTTGCCCACACTCTTAGTTCTGGATTTTTTAAAAAATAAAAGATTTTGTGTGTATGTGTTTTCATTATAATTAATTTAACTCCCAGTAATTGGAAAAAAAAAAACCATGTTTTGAGTAGTTAAGAGACATTATTTATATATATTAAAAGTTATTTATAAAAAAACAAAATAACAGATATAATATGTGTGCTTAGACATATTAATCAAGAAGTTTATTAAAAAATAATAATTTTCCTGATATTTTGTAAATTAAATATGGAATTAATAACATACAAGAAAATAAAAATACCAGGAATTACAAAAAATACAGATATCAAAAGAATCAGATTTACAATCTGTATTAAATTTATAAAGTGATTATATTTTTCATTCATAACTAATCATAGTTCTTTATATGAGAAAACCTTTCCCACTCATTAATAAATATAATTATCATATAGTAGTATATTTTGAGCAATTTTATCCAAATTTAAAATTAGGTCAAAGCAAAAGAAAAAAATGCAAACTCTGAAATTCAAAAAAGCATACAAATATAAAGTTCTTTAAACATTACCATTCTACGGCTGCTTCTACGGTCAGTTTTCCATTCTGTATAGCTTCCTGACAATCTTCAATTTCAAACCCCATACCAACTAGACACATAATTAGTTCATCAATGTTCTAAATAATAAAGATAAAATGAAAGAAAAAAAATGATCGCATATATATTTTGTAAAAAATTGAAAAAAACATCTAATAAGAAAATAATAAATATACAAAAAAAAAATGTTCATTATGGAGAGATTATCTTTTAAAATTAAAATTAAAAATTAATGCTCTCTTATTTATATATGTGTATGGATTTTAATACATGCATACATATGTATTGTGATGGATATTTGATGTCTCTGAAATACGATGCAGATTGCCTTGTTATATAGATATTATTTAAATTTTATACTTTGTAAAGTGCAATAGCTTTTAAGATTTTGTATCAATTTTAAAAATCGCAGTTTCCTATTTACTTTTAAAAGTACAACACAACCACGAAATTAACTTTTAAAAGGAACAATGCACTGATTGTAAATATAAATTTTTAATATTTGAATGTGTGTGCATGAATGTTTCTTTTGTTTCTCAGGTCCATTTTAAATTTAAAGGGGTACTATTTTTATAAGACTTAACTAAAACATTTTGTAAATGGTATCCGTTATGAGAAAAATAATAAATGAACAAAATAAAAACGATTTATTTTAATATCTGTAATATATTTATTCTAACATTATAATTTTTACATTTAATTTTATTGAAATAGATATTTTATTTAAATATGGTTTTAAAATACTGTTTTGTAATTTTAAAATAATTTTTATTATGATGGGGACAATATTTTCTAAACCGAAAAGAATCGTGCTTTACAATCTCCAGAAAATGGACTTTATCAAAAAAAACTTTGCATAAATTTTGCATAAATTACTGCTAAACCTAGCTTAAAGTAGGCTATGAATATGGAGACTTAAGTTCTCTGAAAGCACTCAGCCGTATAATTCCTTTCTAATAATAATAAGCTTCACTTTTTTGCGTAAAGCGCAATTTAAAATTTAAGGACTTTATTAGCATCTGCCAATATGTTTGCATCCATGGAAATAGTAGAAAATTTTCATGTAAAAATATGAGTTAAGAAATTTGATGATTAAACCAATCACATTGTAAAAACCTATAAATGTAAGTGTATGAGAGGAATCTTTCTCTTTCCTTGCTAGTCATTTGCTGGGTAAAGTGTAATGGGCCAATATTTAAATTTAGTCACATCGGTCATTGTTGCTTTTGAAGATGAAGGAGTAGACTTTTTACAAATCATTTGCCATTTGGACAAATGTATCTTGAAATTGTCTAAAGTGATTAACAAAAAGCATCTGAAACATCATAAATTAGAAATGCACGGATAAATGGAATTAAAATATTTTTTTTGAAATTGGGATTTGCTAAGTTGCTTGAGGAATGCTAATACTTTCAATTGATTGTCTGCTGTTGTTAGAATGCCAATATTTAGGAAATAATTATCACATGGTTACACTTGCATACTATATATCTTGTGAAAAGCTTTCTTCACATTAATGGAACTTTTTTTTGGGTGTTTTCCTAGGGAAGATGTCAATGTGTGTAAGGTTTGCATCCAGGAGAACTGCTAATTGTCTTCTAAAACACATTTAGAAATGGAAAAAAAAAAATTGTTTTAACTTTACTTAACATTTAAATTATTGAACTAATGAAAATTCTGTCATCATTTTCCTAATTTGAAAGGACAGGTTATTACATCGACTCTTGGGATTTCAACCATGGAGGCACTGAAGGATTTGAATCAATTTTTGCATCATTTTGAGAATCTCTGTTTGAATGGAGATGTCTGAAGGGTGTCTTTGTGAGGTTTAAAGACTTTGATGGAACTTTGGGTAATGGAATATTTGTTTTGTGTATTGTTATTATTTATTTTCATTGTTTTCAATAAAATAAAAGTTCTCATAATAGGAAACAGGGATGTATGAGGACTATTATTTAAATTATATAATTATATTTTAACATTAATGTCATATGTATGTGAGTAAACTTGTGTTAGAGAGAGTTTGTTACTAAAATTAATTATTACAATTAAGTTTAAAATGTATTTATAAGTTTGATGTTTTATTGAGCTTAAAATTCCAGTCTTTTTGCCATGTTTAAATATTATAAAGTATATGAATGGTACAGTGTAAAAAGGCTATGTTTATCACTATCGCTTTATATTATTTAAAAGCATTGAAATAATGCAGATTACCCTTACATTTTAAAATTATAGCTATGCTAATAGATTATGAAGAATTATCTGTAAAATAAGATTATTTCTATGGCGATGATTTTTCAAGTAATGCTGTATTCTTGTTTGTTTAGTAGAGAGAATCCCCCCCCCCCTAACAACTGGTAATTCTATTCATAATTATATTTTAGGTAATCTCCATGGACATAAATATTTGTTATAGTACTGTATAATCATCACACAGTAGAGGGATGGCCTCCTGGTGATTTGTATTTCTAATCTGTAAAAGACAATTTATAATACCATGTGTATTTATATGGTTCAAGTTTACAGGGTAAATGAATAAAATGTATATAAAAGAGATATATATTTTTAGAGACTGACTGTATAATAATAAAGAAAGATCAGATAAAATATTTTATACTAGTTACTTAATAGTTGGTTAATATTAAAGTTTATTTAATACTTATGTAATAACCTTCTTCAATGAACTGCTTGTCCAACAATATATATATAGATACATATAAACATTTTGTGTTAGCAAATTTTAAATTAAGATAAAGCTCTTATATGTAAAAAGCATTCAAAATCTTTAGATATAGAATTAGATGAAAACTTAATTTGTTATTGTTATAATTTTTTTTTTGTAAATATTATTATATTTATTAAATTATTTTGATTTTTGTCTTTCATAATTTTACATTCATCATCTAATTGGTAATTTATTATATCATACTATGATCATTTAGGAATACATGATTGTGAAAGTAATATTATTGATATTAGTCACTAATCCTAGCACTTATACTTTAAATATTAATGCTTGGTTACTATGGGATATGGTTTGGATACAGTGGAATACCCTTTGTCATCCATCTGTATCTATTATAAGATTTATAACCAAATAATAAAATTCTAAGTGTCTCATTTATTCAAATATTTTAAACTCTAAGATAACATTAGATTTGATGTCATTATAATTTAAAGCTTAGAGAGAATCCCCTAATTGATAAACATTATTACATTTGTTTACTCTATTCAGTATTGCACTGATAGATATTTATTTTCATCACCCTAAGATATTATTTATTAATACCCATTTTAAATATTTATTGGTTAAATGATATTTTTGATAGTTACAATTTTGGCTAAGTACCATCTGGTTGCTTATTGTAGGAGTGTTATTGGCCTTCATAAGATTTTTCATCAGTTACAATATATATTAAATATTGTGAAGGTAGACTATTCTGATCAACTTCTGCTTAGAGCTTATTCTTTAAATAAATTAACATTTATTGATCATGCTTGAATTGAAAGCTTGTTCTTATTGCTAACCTGATTTTTAAATTGGCATAACTAGCATAACTTCAGATTATATATCACAAGAGAAAGTTTTTTAGTTTTAACTACCTCCAACACTGAACTTTATTACTCAGTATATATGTTACAATTGATAAATATCGTGATTTCCACATGTATAAAATAATGGGAAAATAAATTCTTCTCCACACATGCTATAAAATAGTCATGCACTCTCCCATACATATATATATATATACTAACTAATAAGATTCAAATAGTCATGCACTCTCCCATACATATATATATATATACTAACTAATAAGATTCAGTGTTGCTGGTAGGGTTAAAAATGAAATCTGAACTTCTGCAAGTAATACCCCGATTTAAAAATTAGCTAGCAATAAGATCAAGCTTTCAATTCAAGCATGGTCAATAAATGTTGGTTTGTTTTAAGAATGGACTACTTATACTTTTAAAACATTTATTGATGGGAGACTGTGTCTATTTTATAATATATATGTGAAGTTTACTTCCACAATATTTCAAAAGTGTAGAAATCATTATATTATCAATTATTATATATGTATTATACCAGACGGTTATACAGTTGACAAAGATTATGTTGTGGAAATGGGATGGAGCAGAATATGGGAAAAATTAGAGTGGGGAATGGAAAATAAAGTGGCTAACAGGTTTATCTGGGCATAATTGCTGAGATATTCTTGACTTTGTTTAAGGAGAAGCCACAATACATCACATCACATCATATGAAAAATTTATATACAGTGATCAAAAGTTAATGATAATGATGATTTGCACCAGCCAGATCCAAGGAGAGCAAGAGCTCAATAATATTATTCAGACAATTGAGAAAATAAAACTCTAAGACAAACGTCAGCAAAACTAATTTTAAATAATTTGAAATTTTAGTAAATTCATGCAAAAATAAATAAATAAATCTAGCAAACAAAATATAAAAGTTGACCTAGATTTATTAGCGTATTCATCTGAGAGTAAATATGAGTAGTGCAAATATTAATCATTAAACTCTCTGGCAGATATGTTCATTTTCTCATCTAAAATTTAAAAAGGGAATTGATAATATCTTCCTACTGGCAATTTATAAAACCAATTCTAGCTTCCTAATTCAGAGATAGCAGAAGGATGAGATCTTGTAGGAAATCAATGAAACAGTGTGAGGTGAGCATTCTCTAGTACCTTGAAACTAGAGATGTCATTTGTCCGCAGAAACAGCTCAAGCTGTACCACTTTTAAGGCAATTCACAGTTAATTTTACATACAAGACAAAAAACATGAGGAATGATTACGATCTTACGTAATCTAGAAAAGAAACAAAATCTCCAATTTCAGAAAAACAGAATACTATGCACAATAAACTGCCAGCCAAAAAATTTGCAGCCTGCAGGAAGCGCAAACTCAATTTATTTAAAATTAACTACAAAATAATAAAAAAGGGACAGGTGAGCAAAATGAAATTACGAAGGTCTGCCAAAGCATTTAGCAAGACTTGGTAATATAAAAGAGAGACAATACAATAACTATAAATCTAATTCGCAATACAAAATAAATTCACAATACCCTCTCAAATAAATAAATTTAAAACAACCCCTAGAATCTTAAGATTAAGATTCCAGTATGCACTATAAATACAATAACACAGAATAAATGCTCTAAATATTTAATTGAACACACAAAAGATATTATAACAATAGGTTATTTTTTTAAGATTAAGCTGAGACTTTAAAACCCTGGTGAGAATAGAAAAGCATGTTACATCGAGGTATAAAGTTAAGATTGCAGAGGTCTTTCGGCATGACACACATAGTTCATTCTACTGGGGAATTCCGGCGAAGACTTTATGTTTCAATTTTCTGTTCAGGAGGTTGGAGGCAATGTTAGGGATCAATTCCGGTTTGAGCTCTTACAATGTGACTTTGCAGGCACAATTTGGGCAATTCTTCCTAGTGTATAGTTTTGGCATTGTTTTTCAGAATGCACAACGACCTTAAGAATTGATAGCAGCACAGCAATTTAAAAAAGTTTTACAATTGGTGTATTAAAAGTTAAAGCCAAACTAACCAAGCAGAATAAACAACAATAGCTAAAGAATAATTAGTCCAAAATTCCAGGACTATTTATATGAGCTCTTATCTTCCATAACATCTTATAATTAGTAGTTTGACCAGGGCAAATCTTTATCTCAGTCTTAATCTTAATTAAAAATTCCAACTAGGGTGATCTTATTTATAATTAATTTTTAAAAAATGTAAAAACAAGTCTCAGCTTTAGTTAAAATAAATTTTAAATCGGTTCAAATCAAAACCACAAGAATGCAATTACAAAAAAAAAAAAACCTTCCAAAACTAAAATGTTTTCAACTTTAATGAAATTGCTAATACAGCATTGGAACTATATATATAGTACATAAGTAAAATGATTTACTATTTTTATATAGATAGTGAATATTTATAAATATTATGTAATTTATTTGTAACAACTCTTTAATTTATTTATTATAACACCTAAAATATTTGTCTTCGCATTACTGAGAATAATTAATACTGCATCTCTTCAAAATGTCATTCATCATCATTCATTATCATTTTCAACTGTCACCATTTCATTGTAACATTAATGTCTCTCTACATTTAATTTAGTTTCTCTAATTTATAGCTTCTCTACTCCACATTATTATGATAAACTTCCTTATCTTATCCATCCATGTAATGTGTTCTCTTTCCAGATCTTTTATAATGTATCGGATTTCATTTTAAATATCAAATGCATCATCATTTCTTCTAATAACATATTCAGTCCTCATAATTCTTTCAATGATGTCAATGGTAGAGTAACTTTTTATTCTCTTATCTAAGTATTTTGTATTTAATTATTCCTTATTACTATCAACATGCACTTCATATATTGATATATGGTCTGAAGCCTATACATTGTTTTTTTTATTAAAAATACAAGTCTTATATTCATATATAAGCATATAAAATACTTTTTTTTTTTCAAACACATACGTATATTTTCTGTTATGTCTATCAAAAGTATTCCAAGTTTAATGTCTTTAAGATATTTATAATATAAATGGATTTAATTATTAGATATGAATTTTCTTATTAACCAGAATGAAATTCAAAAGTTGTTTCTCATATAATCATATAAAAATACTTTACAAATATTAAATACTTTGCAAGTATTTAATTCTATACTAGGAGATTTCATCACTATATTATTTTTGATATCAAAGTTTTACTTCATCTGCTACTGCAAGACTGTTTATCATATCATTATCATATATTTAATTTAAAATATCTTTGCATTCTTTCTCTATATCTTCCCAATGATTTTTCAGTAATTTTCCCAAATTTGCACCTTTTTTATTCTTTCATTTTCTTTTCTACTAATTTTTTTTTTTTTTAAATAACCTTGATGTTCATTTTAAGACAATATTATCACTATTTATGTTATGCTACAATTGCTCCAATCAAAAACTTAAAAATCACAATCCTAACCTTAAATGACTCAATTGCCGACATTATAAATTTTCCAACACAAAAAGGCAAAATAAGTAATAGTAAAATTTGTTGGCTAGTAGATCATGTGATGTTCGAACATCTAAGTGGAAAATTAAGAATTTAACAGTTTAATTCTGTTAAACGAAACAAAGTTTTCTTTTGGTTATGTTAACCTGTTGAGAATCAATCTAGAATTTTTAAGAGCCAGAATCTACCACTGTATTGAATCACATAGGATATTTTTCTATAATAGTAGAGTTAAAATAAAGTATCATCATATATAATAATGGCTTTGATCAAATAAGAATTATAATTTTATAATAAATAAGCATATAAAATATGAATAGGAGTATAAGTAATCTTAATACAGATATTATATATAAAGTAAATCAGTCTTTAAATTGCCTATTGAAGGCAAAAACCTCACCAACATAACATCCATAAAAAATAGCGGAGAAAAAGGCATTACTCACCAATTTTGCCAATTAAGGGTGGTGAAAATTACGAGTCTAGCTAAGAATACTTAATTACTTATTTACCAATGAATACTGGGTGATTAAATGGGTCAACTATGAATTGGCTACTTGAAATAAAAAATCCTAAATTTGATTAAAACTTTAAATAAAAAATTTCAGGCTTTATTCAGCCTGGATTCAAATGTAGCAAAGAACATGGAGGTGGATGCATAAGTACATTATAAGATTCTTACACAGACAGGTAGATAGATTTCGACTATAACTGTCAAGTAAAATTTAAATATTAATAATTTAAAGAAAATCTGAATCAAAGTTTTAATTTTAGATCAACAAAATGTATATTCAGATGTTATTGAAGATAATTTCAGAAAACAATGCAAAAGAATTATACCAACAAGTCACTGATAAACTTGATCATTAATAGTAATAATTTGTTTATTGTGATAAATATCACTTTTGTCATTCTGACAGATTAATAATCATTGATCACTGACTCATCAACTATATCCAAATAAAGATCCTTTTAAAATATTTTATGTACATATATTATAACATAGAGAAAGTTTATTGTTACAAAGTCTCATTTAAAAATATAATACCATGTAAGAATCCACTCAAATAACTTTAGAATCATTGTATAAATATAAAAAGTAATTATAATTAAATAAATATAAAACTGCCTTAAAATTAACAATATTATATAAATATATTAGTGAGAAAAAATAAAAGCTGTCTCTTATAATTTTATTGTATGCAAATAATAACTGATTATTATTACTATTAGAAAACAGTTGTAAAAACATAATAATAATGAATACTATCTTAATTGTAAATATAATGGAAGCAATCACTACCATCATTATTAGCAGATACTCATAAATATGGCTATTTTAACTCCACAAAAAAAAAAAAATTGAGACAAAAAAAAAAAACAATTAAAAATGGTGCCAGCAGAAATTAATTAATGAATTATAAAAATAATCACATATATCGTATAATGGTCTCAAAGTTCATTTATTTGTCAATGTGTGGTGTTATCTTTTAAGTTTTGATGCAAACTTTCTGATCACTTCAATACCTTTCCTAATTATAGATTACCACTGTATTTTATCTTTAATCATATCCTCTCATAGAAAGCAGTTAATGTTTAGTTCTTTGGGACAATTTTTCCAAATCAGATAAGGTCTGCCTCCTCCCCCCTTCCCCCAAAAAAAACTAATCTAAAAGTTGCAAAATAGTTTATTCATATGTCCAATCTGGCAAAGATTTATCTTTACAATGGTATATTCACTATAATTATATCCAGTGAACTGAATAACATGGATAATTGAGCTTTCAATCTTGCTATTACATTTTCAGAACCATATGAAACAACCTTAATTGAAATTTCCTAAAACTATACTGTCATGATGATAGGGGATCCATATAACAGTTCCATACTATAAATTTGGAAGATTAAGAGCCTTATATAAAATTAATTTAACTGAATTACTTATATCACTATAATAATATATACTATCTTTTAATTTATTAAACATGCCAGCAACTCATTAGAGTTTGTGCTTTATCTCAACATCCATAATGTTTGTCCTTCTAATTCAAAATCTATTAAGATATTTTCATTATTCATTTTCAAGCTGATAACTATTTATGCTTAAATATTTATCTTTCATTAGTGATTTGTAAATTATCTGTTTTTGAATATTAACTACTAAACCAAAGTATTTATGGTTTGCATACAAATATTAAGATCACTCTTTAAATCGTCCTTTGAATTTAAAAAAATAACACAATCACTGGCATTAAGGCAAACAGATGTTCTTATTTTTGTTTTAAATTGGCGAAAATTAAAGACTACACTATCAAATCTATATTGCATCATGATGCACATTTCATGAAGCTGCATTACATTATTCCAAAGACCACTATCATAAAAATGGAAAACAAACTGAAGCTTAAAAAATATTCCTGTTTTACCAGTTTTTATTTCAAATGCTTACGATTTTTCATCATTAGTAATAATACTCTCAATATGAATAAATTTTGGTATTAACACATTAATTTTCAAACAAGTTTTTTGATTGATTGTATCAAATATCTTGACCAAATTGTTGAAAGCAATACATAAATCGTTCTTTTGCTCGTGATACTTTTCTGGCAATTAGCTTCCACCACAAACCATGTCATTAATCCTTCTTGATTCTTTAAAATCATAATGAGTCTCTGATGAACTACTCAGTTATGATTAGAAATATCTACTCAATAAAATCTTTTAAAGTACTTTAGCTATAATGGCTAACAATGACATTCTATATAAACAATGGAGTCCTTTCTATCTCTTTATTTTTATAAATAAAAACAATAAGCATTCTCAAGATGCACTTAAAAATTTCAATAATTTTAAAGCTGGCATATCTCTATCATATCTTAAAACTTCTTGAGATATCTCATCAGAATCTGCAGTCTTTCAATGTTTAAAATTGCAAATAACTATTTTAACTTTTTCAATCTGGAAATCTCTGTCTAAATCTAAATAATTGTGGTCAAAGGAATATATCAATAAAAGAAGTCATATGAATTCTTGAATTATTTAAAAGATTATTAAAATACTTTTCCCATCTGTTTGAATATCGTAAATGTCATATAAAAAGTGTCATTAAGGGATTTAATAGAATTTTGACATCAATTTTCATATCTATATTTTATATTCAATGTGTTAAGGAAAGATTAAAGAGATCATATCAACGAATAATTTTATCTCATTTGTAGTTTTAATCCACAGATTCATTTTTTCAGATTTCTTGTCAATTGTGAACTCCTACCTTTAGATCACTATATTCTCATGAAGCTCCACATTAAGTTTATTATTCTCCTAAACAAAAATTGCCACATTTTCTTTTACTCAAACTATTTATAACAGAATCATTATTTGAAAGTCAATCAGAATTTTTATTTTTCATGAATCAAGAATAGATTATATGTAATCATAAAATATTACTTAGGAAAATTCTAATTTCAGAAACATGATAATCCTGAAAATCTTGATTGGCAACTTTAGTTTTAACAGCTAATAAAATTTTTAATATTTTTTTTTCCTTTTTAAAAAAAAAAAAATCAAAACAATATTAAAAATACAAGTAAGCAAAAATAATAAATTAGCATAATATACTATTGGATTTTTTTAAAACAAAAATATTTATAATTTCCTTTTTTAAAAAATAGTTGGATTACATCTGAATGCTATCAATGCATGCATTTAATATTATTTTAAAAAAAACAGTCACTTGTAAAAAAAAAAAAAAAAGATTCATCCCATAACAATGACTGAAAGTATAAAGCAATATGTTAGGATGCTTGTCTATTTCAGAAAATTATTTTATACTATAATATTATAACTATCGATTCTTTAATTTTAATTATGTTTCTGAAAATTTAATAGGATCAAAAAACCATATAATAGAAATTGAAAAAACCTTGCTTACATATAAATCTCAATTTAGAAATGGAAACCAAATAAATATTTAGAGGTTATAATGTTTCCAAAAAAGTAAATTTTCAAAAATTGTTCATTTTCAAAAGAAATCAAAAATGTTTAAATTTGTTTTCAGAAAAAAAAAATTTTTTTAATTAGTGAATAATTAAAATTTTATTTCTATATTTAGAAAGATGAAACTTTTTTTGAAATATTAATCCAACAATTTCTTATAAACATTATTATGTTCATATGGCAAGATATAGAAAATAGCAGATTTAAGATTCTATCTATATTGAGAATAATTTTTGAAAATGGATAAATAAAAGTGTTTATTTTCTTGCTAATTCTTCCTGATTTTTATTTTAAAAAATAATTCTCATTAAAGGGTGAAAAAGAGATTAATGATAAAATTATGAAATTTGTATTAAAGTAAAAAAATTTATAAATGTGTGTGGATAATTTTATGTGAGCCCATCATGTTTCCAAAGAAAGAAGTCTATATAAGTAGAAATCATTTTCCTTATTTTATAATTTCATTACTGCAGCTATATATTAATGTATGTGATAGTTTTCTTTACTTTAAATTAATAAAATTCTTTTTCATTTTAAATTTTAACTCTTAAATTGTTTCTTTCTTAGTTAGATTTAATCCATGCAAATTATATATACATCTAGGACAATATGCAATGGGTAAATATGTTCAAGCCTATAAATAATATAAATAAAAGATTTTAAGTTTATTCTAATAAAGAGAATCATAAAGAGTAATAAATTTATCAGTATAATTAAACAAATCATTTCTCTATACAAAAAAAAAATATATAAAAACACAAAATCACAATCTTATTAGGTAATATAAAAAAAAATTTGCTGTCCATATCAAATGGAAGTCAATACATTAGAAAAACTATATTAATTTAAAACACTTTTTTTTAAAAAAATCTTGTTTTATTATATGAACTATTTTTTATTTTACTTTTCTTCCAACATTTTGACCATACTATATGGTCATTGTCAAGGGTTATTTTCATAAAAATATATATGTATTCAAACAAATATATTCATAAAGAAACTACAAAACAATATAATCAAATATTTTTTCACATAAATTATAATTTATTTATTTTTTTTATATAACTTGTTTCTTGCTTATTGTCAGATGTGTCTTCTTCATTTTACTTTTTTTTTTTTAATTTACTTTTTAGATAAATTATCCTTCAATTATTATAATTACTGTTCTATAATTACACCAGATTCCGAACACTTTCTATTCAAAATTGGTTTTCTCATTTTTATATATAAACTTTCTTTAATAATTTTTCTTTATAAAAATGAGAAAACTAATTTTAAATAGAAAGTGTTAGGTATCTGGTGTAATTATAGATGAGTAATTATAATAACTGAAGGATAATTTATAAAAAAAGTAAATTTTAAAAAAAATTAAAATGTAAAAGGATGAAGACACATACGAAAGTAAGCAAGAAGTTATAAATATATAATTTATATAAAAAAATATTTTGTTGTTTTTGTAATTCTTTATAGAGTCTTTGTAAACATATATTTATACACATATAATTTATAGGAATAAGCCTTGACAATGACAATATAATAGGATCGAAACGGAGAAAAAGCGAAATGAAAAATGGTTCATAAAATAAAACAAGATTTGAAAAGAAAAACTGTGTTAAATTAATATGGTTTTTCTTTTACATATAACGAAATTAATAGGTCATATTTGAAAAGAAAATGATGAAATGCTTAGTGATAAATATTGATTGTATTAATATATTAGATCTTCGGACGCACAGCTATGACCAAGATAGTGAATCTTTTGCAAAAGTCAAAAGATCCAGTAATTATGTCATTACTTGTCTCCTAATACAATTTAATCTAGAAAATCAGATTTGCATGTACATCATGATATACTATGCTGTTTATAATGTCATTATAAAGCTCTTTATATCATAAAGAAGCAATATTTAACTATATATTTCATTAATAAAGGCATGAATAAATCGTTTTTAAAAAAACTTTTAGCATCAAAAATTATTAAAATAAAATGACAAAACAAACGCTGGTGGAAAAATATTTTAACGTATTTCCAAGAAAAAATAAAAAAAAATATGAAAACACTTTATAATAACTTTATATACGCACATGAACCATATTCAATTAATGTAAACATTCAAGCAATGTTTACGTTACGATCTTAAATACAATTTCATCCGCACTATTTATTCCCAAAAAAGGAGAACTGAATAAAATGATTTGTCAAAGTAATTAGTTAAGTACGCAATTAATCTATATAAAAATTATAATGATATATCAATTTAAAAAAGAAATCAAATCAACTTATAAATAATCATAGAAACGATATTAATTACCTGCATAGCAGTCGCCATCTTTATATAAACTTTGTCACTGCGCACTCCCTAAAATAAGAACTTCCGGAGTTTTCCTTTAAATAAATGGATATTTTATAGTCAGTTGTTGTTTTTTTTTTATGTGCGATCTAAAAATATGATAAAATAATTTTATCTGTTTTTCAGCTGTAAAATTCAGTATTTTTTTATCTTTTTAAAAGAAAAATCGAGTTAGAATGAACAATGAATGGTAATTGTATATACATTAAATTTGAATTCTCAAATTGTAAAAATTTTTTGCTTTTTAAAAAACGCAAATTTCCTCTATTTTTTTTTTGTATTGTTATAATATTTTTACGTATGCATAAAATTAAATTTAAGCTTAAATTTAATTTATTCCTTTCATAAAATCGCAAATCCTTAATAGGGTTTTTTTTTCAGTGGTTGTTTATCTGAAAATAGGCATATTTTTGCTATAAGAAAGCAAAGATGAAGATAAATGTTATTAACAATTTCAAATATTGTTATACATATCATAACAAACCAATGGAAAATGAAATGTTACTTGTAATGGGTAGTTATTCGCAAGGATAATATTGGGTGACAAATAGTCGATAACGCAAAATACAAGTAAACTAAAATTCGAATCAATTGATAAAATTGTACACTAAAAATGTTAATTTAAAATCAGTAATGGTATATTTATTATACAACCGTATTTACAACGTATAAAAAGAATTAACTTTTTTTTTTTTTTGAGAAGATTTTTGACGTGGTTGTGCAAATGATAAAATCATTTTTAAAAAAATTAGTCTTGATTGATCGGTAGATATTTGCAAAGATTATTATTTTTTATATTAAATATTTATTTAAGTATCGAACCTTTGGTAAATGTCCTCTTCAAAACATTGCCGACAAATTTTGAGATAATAAGTTAATTTATATTTTCGATTTTAAATTATTAAATAGCGGAGATAATTTTATCTCAAATTTTAATTTATTAACGCACATGTAATAATTTAGCATAGCTATTTAAATTAATACATTGTACAGGTTTAAACCTGCATTTATATGTAATATATGCGAGATTCGAACTCAGACCTTCACACAACCCGCCACTCTCAGTGCCATCTCATATTGATGACCCACCTGATCACACACATGTTGAAAAGATAAATAATCATCAATATACGTATTTCATGCTAAGCCAGCAATCATCAGTTGGTCTAGATTACTATCCCCACACATATATATAATCAGTGCTCAGCTTTATATTAAGGTAGCCAATCTTCATACTTTAATGGCAAGCTTCAAACTATTCCAACTCACAACTCTTCAGCCTTCCATTTCATTGAAAATCTGATGGTGGAATGTTCAACGCTCTTGTTAGTGCCAGGGTTGTCATCCTACCCATGTTGACATATTAGTCATTCTGACCCCTCATGTACAGGAGAATAATCCATTTATACGTACATATGTGAGGGATGGGCAGACCTTTTACACACTATTCATATAAATTAATACATTGTACAGTCTTAAACCTGCATTTATTTCAAGTATGCCATGTTTTCTAATTGTAAATGAAACAAATTATCATTTTTAAATCTGAGATTTTGTCATTTTTTTAAGTCGGAATTTTTGAAAACAGACTTCATTAGCTTAAATAAAAAATAATAATAATTGTTATCAGATTCTAATAATGGGTTCCCTTGAAGAGTTTAGAAAAATTAAAGTAGATTATCAATATTTGTCAGACTTCAAATGTACATTTTGTCCAAATTTATTGGAACTAATGTTAGTGGTTTTTGGACTTAAAATCTGCCTTGATAGAGTTTTTGCACAATCCATGGATTGATTATCACAAATATTTTAAGTATAACAATTCATATATTGAACTTGGATGCATCCTTTTTCAGAACATTAGCATTTTTGTATTATATTAAGAGTCAGAATATAAAAAATAATATTGCAAGTGCAGATTGTAGACTAGTTTCACTCCAAGGTTAAAGTAATAATTGAATAAAAAGGGGATCCTAGTTCACACATAGTGGTTGGAAATTTAATGTTAATTTTCTACGAACAATTACTATTTGTACTACATTTTAACGGCTATCTGAAATTGCTAATTTGGACTTTCAAGCTTGTTATACTACTGAGGCATAGAGTGCATTGTGGATAAGAGTAAGTCTATTCTTGGTTCACTAAAAAAAAAAGTCCTGACTATCTTGACAGTAATTCCATTATTCACTGCATGGCAAAAATAATAAATTGAACGTAAAACTTCATTAAGCAATACAGAAAAATGTAAAGAGAAAAGTTCTGCAATTGAAAAGAAGGGAAAGTGTGCAAAAGAATATGGTCTTGCCCTGATCATTCTTTTTTTTTTTATCATTTTTGAAGCATTGAAAGAAATGCATAGATATGAAAAACAGTATAATGTTATTAAATTTATCAATGAATATCTTTATATTATAATGATATTTCAAAGATATAGTTACAATATTTTGACCACCTTTTGAATAATGATACAAGAAATTCAGATTATGGTTATTAATATCATCTCGATAAATTACTTATTTAGATTTGATAATGATAATCAGTTTAATAAAGCAATCCTTTGTAATCTTAAAAATTAAAAGATTACAAATCCTGGCCAAATATTTGAACTTTTTAAAATATAGTGATGATATTTAGGAATATATGAATCCACATTTGATGTTATGAATACTTCTATTTTACAGTTAATAGAAATACAGAGAATAAAAAAGGATGTAATAATTATTATGGATTATTATTCTCATTAACTATCCTATGCAGTTTAGAACAACGGTAGAGTGAAGATTTAAAAGGTAAAGGTTCCTGGGTTGAAGCTATATTTGTCAATTCCTGTTCTGAATTGTAAAGATTTTTTGAGCACTTAACCATTCAATATTTGTTTCATTGTTATCCTCTAATCAAAATTACTTTTAATAATTTTGTTTAATAGATTGCTTTCACTCATTGATGAATAATGAAAAATACTCGTTGTGATTTTAAAATGCAATACATTGTAAATATGATTTTTGTTTCCAGATAAATATAGTAAAAATATCATAATCAAAAGTGGACTTTTGGTTATTAAGTTAATCAAAACAGTTTGTGGCAGTATTTAAAATTATCCGTTTGTTCTTTGAAGTTTGTTCTTACTATCTTTTCTACATAATGTATAGAAAGCATTGTTACCACTTGGGAAATCTAAAGGATTTGAAATTACAATATAAAAAAAAGGAGTATTACTGCAATGTTGGTGACCATAGTTCTTTGAACAGACTATAGATAGTTCCATGAATCAAAACAATATAAATACAATTTATCCAAACTTCAAACACTTTTTAGCAAACTTTATTTGTACATACACCTATGTTTCGACTGACTTGCAGTCTTCTTCAGAGCTATGATATAATGAACAAAATAAAAAAAACAACTATATAATAACACCATAAAAAAAATTTTTAAACAATAAAAAAACTAAAAACAACATAAAAAAACCTGAAATAAATAATCAAACCCAAATAAACAATTAATATAAAATAAAATGTACTACATAAATAAAAAATAAATATAAATTATACATGTGTATTCTTAACTTTATACATATATACATTCAAGGACAACTATTAATCTAAATATTATCTATTTTATTATTATTAACAATCTACTAATTATCTGTATTCTTCATAAACTTAAACTTTATGATTAGTAACTAAAATTCTTTTAATTTTAAATCATATTTATTATTTTCTTACTCATTCTTCTTTTAAAATTAATATTTTATATTTATTATTGCTGAATATTTAAAACCTATAAACTTTATAATCTTTACACTTACTAAGGTTATTCTGATCTTCTAAATAAAATAATGAAAAATCGTTTTTTCCAAAAAATTATCTTATACCCTAGCTCCCTCTATTACATATTATTTAAACTAAATATATATCCCCTACAACTCTTTATTTATATATT
This sequence comes from Epiperipatus broadwayi, assembly GCA_028023455.1. Taxonomy (NCBI): domain Eukaryota; kingdom Metazoa; phylum Onychophora; class Udeonychophora; order Euonychophora; family Peripatidae; genus Epiperipatus; species Epiperipatus broadwayi. Next base: position 859,194 of record JAQFVV010006315.1, read on the forward strand.
TATTTTATTTTATTTTTTACACTTTAACTTTTATTATATAATACTCATAACTTTAGCTTATACTTCTTTATATGTTTTTATATATATAAACCCTACAACTTTATTTACATTTTTTTTTTTATATATATTATACCGAGACAAAGTCGGTATATGTAAACACACACACACTCAAGCAATGTAAAATACTCTATTTTATTTTCTTACAACTTATGATAAAAAATAGATATAGTTTTCTTTCCATACTTTCTAAAATACACTTGTAAAATAAAATATTAATATGCCTAATTAAATAGTTTAAGGCTTTAACATAATGTACTAAAATAATATTCTCTAAAATGAAAAATAATATGCCATTATAAATAACAATAAATAATTTATACTTGTATATGCCGCGGGGTTAACTAAAAAGGGATATTTTAAAATTATAATTGTAGTAAAAGTAAAAGCTTATAGAAATGATTTTGAGAAAGATTAAATGCTCGACTTTTAGCTAATGTAAATTACATTGTTCTCGTAAGACACGCACACACGTATGCATTCAAGGTGTGAATGAATATAAGTTTGTTAACTGAGATTGCAATATGAGATTACCTAACATAAGATTGCCTTAAGCACATGGATTGAGTAGGACACGGACCCCAACGACAACTCTAAGAACATGGAACTCTGGGGGGAGATTCGATCCTCAGATAAGATCCAACCCATATAAATATCAAATAAAAAGGGGAGGTAAAAAGAAAAAAAATCAATTAAGAGAAGCTAAGTCAAGTTATCAAATTTTGTTCAACTTTCTCAAAATTCAATTTAATTCAAAATACTTCGTTTGTGCTACCCGTTTTCAAGATGATCGATATGAAATTAATATTTAGAGCGTCGACTGTCATGAGGGGCTAGGAAACCCTTCAGTGATTGATCGACGCTCCGCCACCAGAACATCTCCGTCGCTATGAATACTTAACAATATTACCATCTAAAATTAGTGCTCCAACCAGTTCAATAATGTTCCGTGAAATACATGAATCATCCTGATTTATTACGCTCAACTTTAAAAGAAATGAACAACCTCCTTATGGAAAACATCATCTCTCATGTTCAAACCTCCACTTAATTAGAAGCAGCGGAAGAATAAGCCAAAATCCTAGGTAAACACTTTATTTTTTTTATGCTTTCATTCATTCCATACGTAACTTTTAAAAAAGGCAATCTCATAATTAACTAACTTTGATTTCGCAAAATAAACTATAAAATATTCCGTAATTCATTATATTTAAAACTTATTATTGTAACTTATCATTGTAATCTCAACCTTCGTAAAATCAAACACTATGCAATTCCTAAAGTTTAAATCTCAGGACTTTTCAAATATGAACTTTGACCCTAATTATTATCTTATAATTTATAACACTTACCTTCAAAAATGTAATGTAAATAAAAGGAAATTTATACTCTATTATCCATATTTTATGATATATAATATGTTCTTTTCTGTGCGAGTGCGTGTGTGTGCGTGTAAATAAAACTTTTAACCAATGTGCTTTTTTATATTAAATAAATTTGTTCAGTATTTAAACAAGTCGAGCATTTCTCAAATCATTTCCTATAATTAAATCTTTATTCTATTTTCGTCTTGATTATTAATAAAGTTAGCATTTATTCACATAGTTAATTATATTACTTTAGACTTATCTTTCTTAAACCTTGTTGCTTGTTTTTTAAATGTCTCTTACAAACACCGTGCCGTAAGTCACGATGTCTATTTATTTATTTATTTATTTACTTATTCCATAGTTAAGATAGATTTAAGAATTGGGAGGGCCTATTATAAAATATAAATAAATGTCAATGAGTTGTAAATATAGCTGGAGTAAATAATTCTACCGGACGGTATGATATAGGGGGGATGATCTTATAAGCTTCTAATTGTTTAGAGACATAGACGAATAATCGTATTGGTCCCAAATAACCAATGACACAGTCCAATGCTTGGATCGATCAGTTAGTTAATCAAGCATCTTCTCCATTGGTTATCATAGCGTCCTTTACCATAATAGTAATTTTGGAAATAATTACATCGCGACCCTGAGTGACCCTATTGGTCCATGCTGGGAGTTTGAGCTTGTGGGCGGGATTAGACTTCGAAATCGTTTTGACATGACGTAAGGTGATGCGAGAAGTTAAATTATAATTAAATCATCGTGTCTGGCGCCCCTTGTATTGATAGTGAACAGTTATCGATAGAAGAAAATAAATAAAGCTTTACGCTATGTCATGTTTGTTTCGGAATCACAATCCCTATGTGATCGGATGACCGTAAACCCGGTTACAATATATTTAACTTTTATCATTATTTTTATATAATTCTTATAAAAAAAAATTTCTACTGTTTTATATGTAAATATTATGCTAAGTTTATTAATTTATTTATTTATTATTTTTTAATATCTATAAATAAACCCAAATTTATACTCCTATTTAACCTAACCATTTTTTATCATCCCCAAACCTATTTATTAACTATTATCTCTTTACATATTTACCTCTATATATCTTATTTAATAACTATACCAATCTCATCCTTATCTTTCTTATTAATATAGCTTCTTTTATTTTCCTTTCTTTAAGACTTTTTGTATATAACTTTATTTTTATTGAACTTTGTGTAAATTTGTGTCCTGTTTCTTTTGTATGTGTATATATTGGCGATTTATTATCTGCTATATGTTGTTTTAGTCTTGTTTTTATAGAATTTTTTGTTTCTCCCACATACTTGTTATCAATCCCACTATCTAGACATTGTTTGCATTTTATCACATATACTCCATTAATTATTTCTTTATTATCTTTATTATATCCCATGTATTTGTTATCTATCAAATTTAATAGGTTTTCTTTTTTTTTATTAACTATTTTTGTATTAATTATTCTTTTGTATCTTTTATTAATCTTTATAATTTTGTTAAACTTATTCACTATGATATTATTATTTGTTTTTATTCCTATATATCTATCTTCACCTTTCTTTTTTCCTTCACTCTTTTCATTTTTATTTATCTTATACTCTATTTTTCCAATACTTCTTTTAATTATATATACAGGGAAACCATTCATTTTTAACTCATTGATTATTAAATCTTTTTGTATATTATAATCTTCTTTCCTTGAACAATACATTGCAGCTCTGTATATTCTTGAATATATACAACTAATTTTATATTTCGTATCAATGTTGGAAAACCAATTTGTTATTTTGTTACCAATATTATTCTTTTTATAAACACTTGTCTCAATACACCATTTTTTATCTATCAATTTCTTTTGAAACATTATATCCAGATATGCAATTTTATTATTCTCTTCCTTCTCAACTGTAAATGTTATATTCTCTTCTATTTTATTAATATCATTAATAAACCAGCTTATTTGTCTTTGGCTTTTATTAAAAATCATTAAATAATCGTCTACATTTTTAATAAAAGCCAAAGACAAATAAGCTGGTTTATTAATGATATTAATAAAATAGAAGAGAATATAACATTTACAGTTGAGAAGGAAGAGAATAATAAAATTGCATATCTGGATATAATGTTTCAAAAGAAATTGATAGATAAAAAATGGTGTATTGAGACAAGTGTTTATAAAAAGAATAATATTGGTAACAAAATAACAAATTGGTTTTCCAACATTGATAGGAAATATAAAATTAGTTGTATATATTCAAGAATATACAGAGCTGCAATGTATTGTTCAAGGAAAAAAGATTATAATATACAAAAAGATTTAATAATCAATGAGTTAAAAATGAATGGTTTTCCTGTATATATAATTAAAAGAAGTATTGGAAAAATAGAGTATAAGATAAATAAAAATGAAAAGAGTGAAGGAAAAAAGAAAGGTGAAGATAGATATATAGGAATAAAAACAAATAATAATATCATAGTGAATAAGTTTAACAAAATTATAAAGAAGATTAATAAAAGATACAAAAGAATAATTAATACAAAAATAGTTAATAAAAAAGAGAAAACCTATTAAATTTTATAGATAACAAATACATAGGATATAATAAAGATAATAAAGAAATAATTAATGGAGTATATGTAATAAAATGCAAACAATGTCTAGATAGTGGGATTGATAACAAATATGTGGGAGAAACAAAAAATTCTATAAAAACAAGACTAAAACAACATATGGCAGATAATAAATCACCAATTTATATACATACAAAAGAAACAGGACACAAATTTACACAAAGTTCAATAAAAATGAAGTTATATACAAAAAGTCTTAAAGAAAGGAAAATAAAAGAAGCTATATTAATAAGAAAGATAAAACCAGAATTTAATAGAGATTCTGGGATTATGATGAGAATGGTATAGTTATTAAATAAGATATATAGAGGTAAATATGTAAAGAGATAATTGTTAATAAATAAATTTGGGGATGATAAAAAATGGTTAAGTTAAATAGGAGTATAAATTTGGGTATATTTATAGATATTAAATAATAAAAAATAATAATAAATAAATAAATTAATAAACTTAGCATAATATTTACATATAAAACAGTATAAAAAATTTTTTATAAGAATTATATAAAAATAATGATAAAAGTTAAAAATATATAAAATAAAAAAATATATATGTAAATAAAGTTGTAGGGTTTATATATATAAAAACATATAAAGAAGTATAATATAAATTTATGAGTAATATATAATAAAAGTTAAAGTGTAAAAAATAAAATAAAATAAATATATAAATAAAGAGTTGTAGGGGATATATATTTAGTTTAAATAATATGTAATAGAGGGAGCTAGTGTATAAGATAATTTTTTGGAAAAAACGATTTTTCATTATTTTATTTAGAAGATCAGAATAACCTTAGTAAGTGTAAAGATTATAAAGTTAATAGGTTTTAAATATTCAGCAATAATAAGTATAAAATATTAATTTTAAAAGAAGAATGAGTAAGAAAATAATAAATATGATTTAAAATTAAAAGAATTTTAGTTACTAATCATAAAGTTTAAGTTTATGAAGAATACAGATAATTAGTAAATTGTTAATAATAATAAAATAGATAATATTTAGATTAATAGTTGTCCTTGAATGTATATATGTATAAAGTTAAGAATACACATGTATAGTTTATATTTATTTTTTATTTATGTAGTACATTTTATTTTATGTTGTTTTATTTGGGTTTGATTATTTATTTCAGTTTTTTTTATGTTGTTTTTAGTTTTTTTATTGTTTAAAAAAAATTTTTATGGTGTTATTATATAGTTGTTTTTTTTATTTTGTTCATTATATCATAGCTCTGAAGAAGACTGCAGGTCAGTCAAAACGTAGGTGTATGCACAAATAAAGTTTGCTAAAAAGTATTTGAAGTTTGGATAAATTGTATTTATATGATATTATGTCAAACATAAAGAAAAGTGTGATTTTGGTAATATTTACAAAACAATAGTTGTTAATCTGAATTAATTACAAGGAAAAACAATTACTTTAATAGGTGATGTGCGTAATGTCATTTGTATTTAAATTTATACAGACTTTGATTTAGTAATTACAGTTCAAAAAGCTCATGTACAAAGGCAGATTTGGATGTTGAGATGGAACACCGTCTCTGATGTACTCTAGTTGCATTTAGCAAGATAAAAGGTAGTTTATATTTTATACATAGGACTTATTCAATATATTGTGTGCAAATAAGATATAGATCTTCTATTTATTAATTACAACACAATGGCATTAGAAAATTTTTATTTATCTTTGCTTCGTAAAAGTATAAAATATGACAAGATCATAAAACTAATTTGTGTGTTCTTAACAACATGATACTATTGATTTATCATAAAGGTATTTATTTTATGAATTTGTTGTGTGAAGCAAATGAATGTTAATGAATTTTTTAAAAAGTTTTTGTACTGAATTTAGTCATGGTTTTTATAGGAAAGTAAATCCTGTTTATTGCAAAGTCTCTATAAAGAGATGCAATATTGATTACTTTTATTGGGAAGATAACCATGTATAATTTGATGTAATGGTAGAATGGTAGATTCTGGAGTTCAAAATCTGGAAAGCACCATTTATCTCCCTTATTTCCAGTTCTTAAATGTTTTATTAATTTTTGAGCAATAACTTTTTTTAATTGAAGATATAACTGAAAATTAATACAATGGAAAGTTACAATTATGCAATATGTTTAAGTTTTTCAAAAAAAGTAATGTGTAATGTTGAAGAAATGAAAAGAAAATCATAAGATGTGGAATAAATAGGTTAAAGATCCAGCATGGTATATATATATAGATGTTTTTGTGGCTTATGAATGGATTTATATAGTCATACAAAACTTATCTTTAACTTTTTTTTTTTTGTTATATTTTTGAATTTGTTTTATCTTCCAGACTTCAAATAACCATAACATTCTTTAGTAATTGTTAATAATAATGCAATTTGCTTGTTTCCTGTTTTTAATGGAGAATTTGATAATAATAAAAAATCGAAGCTGGGAAGATTTTATTGCAGAGCTTTGATGTTATGTGTTCAAGGTAAGCAAGGAATATACGTGTGTGCACAACAATAAGTGTGTAATAATTGTGTAGAATAAAAATAATAACTTTGTACAATAATTATGTATAATGAATGTGTGAAATAATTGCATATAATGATTATACAAATAACTGTAACAATAAATGTATAGCAATGTAACTATCAATGTGTAGCAATATTGTTAGATCATAGATTTACATACCTGGCCTTATAATTATGATCAGGGAACTATAAAAAATGCCATATACAGTAAGATATATAAAAAATACCATGTATTTGTAAAAAAAAGTCATATGGTAAGATATGCAAAAAATACCATATTTGATCAAGTTTGTAAAGACTCCAGAAGTCTCGAGGGGTATATAAACACCCAGAACCTGCTATATGGTGTCTGGTATTTATGTAATTCAGATACTCCTGACTCTATAAGTCTAAAAGCAGGACTAGAGTTTATTATATGCAGGTTATCATGATCTTTTATTATTTTAGTGCACCTAAATAAGCTATGTGTATTTGTAAATATGCTCATATGTTATTTAAATTAAACTATTAGCTTATCAGCTCAATTCTGCCTTTGTCAATTATTGACTTTCTTTTCATGGTACACAGCAAATTTGCGCAGTCATCATAGGATTTGAATCTTAAGTAATTGTCTGAATAGCAAACTGGGACAGTCATGACAGCATTTGAACTAACAGGGAAAATGGCGGGCATGTCACAAGTTAATATATGTGAATTCAATGTAGATAATCCAAGTGATTGGCCACTGTGTGTTTAGAGGATAAAAAAATACTTTACACTAAATAATATTACTGAGAATGCTATAAAAGTAGCCTCCTTACTTTACTTCATAGGCCAAAGGGTAATTGAGATAGCCAACAAATTGCGAACCTGATTTTTCAGAGACGCAGAAATACGATAATCTTGTAACAAAGCTAAATGATTATTTCAACCCCCAGCCATCCAGGTTTATTGCTCAATTACATTTTAGGGGCAGAAGACAAGGGAAGAATAAAAGATTATGTCATGGGCCTAAGAGAGATGGCAAAACCATGCCTTTATAACAAATGCTTAGAGAAAACTCTTCTTGAGCAACTATTATATGGTCTTATAGATGATCAGTTTGGGAAAATATTAGCAGTAATAGATCTAATCTATGAGTAAGCAATCAGATGTAGACAATGAGACCAAACAAGAGAGTTCAGAAGTTTCACAAGACCAGAACTATTTCAAGCTACAATTTATAAAACCTTGGGAGTTGAATCTACAACAGAAAAATGATTAAAATGTTTCTAAAGTGGAAAAATCAGTCACAAAGCCAATGATTGCAATAAGTAAGAAGGTGAAAATTTTAGGGAAATAACTGATAACCCCAAAAGAGGGCTCCACCATATGAATCCGAGCAGAAAATTTACCTGTGATGCGATTGAAAATAGCTGCATAAAAAAACACTACCATAGACAAATCGGATCAAATTATGCTAAATGTAAAAATAATCAGCAAAATGATAACCATGGAAATTTATAGTGGGTCAGGGATATCACTACTGAAAAGCAGGGATTGGGAAAGTTTATTTAAGGATTTAAAATCCCCAAAAGTAGAGAAAACTTAGATCAAGACCTGGGATGCTAATAAAAACCTTATAAGAATACTAGGAGTCACAAAGGTAAAAGTAGAAATAAAGAAGAGTAAAGAAATACTACCACAGTAGATAGTGAACGGGGGGATTAACCTGTCCTGATCATAGGCCAAGAATGGTTTGCCTTAGACTTAAGAATACGCATCATTAAGAAAATCAATATAGAATCACAAGGTAAAAATATATCACATGCGAATGTATTATCGGGATGCCCAGATAAAACTTAATTGCCTAGGACAGAAACCTATGTAAATTACATTGATAAGCTAGCTTCAAAAACTATCAATAGTTGAATAATAGCAGAATGGTCTAATGCAGACTCTGGCTACAGAATTCTTAAAATTTAGGATAGAGAGCAAGTGGCCTGCCAAATGCCCTTCCTACTTAAAGGACTGAAAAGTACGCAAGTGACTGTCTAAATAAAGGGTGTGTATTGATGGATGTGAAAGTACTTGTACCCACCTATGGTCTTGGAAGAGTATTTAAATTAATATATCAAGGTCATCTGGGAATAGTTACAATTAAAATCTTGGCTCTCAGCTATATATGGTAGCCATTAATAAATAAAGACCTCAAGCTGTATATTAAAAAATGTGAAGAGTGTCAAATCACAGCTGATCAACCGCCAAAAAAATATATTTCATGGCCTACTCCAGAGAAACCTTGGGAAAGAATCCACATTGACCATGCCAGTTTATTTTTGAAAGGACATTATTACTTAGTAGTGGTGGATCCATATTGTCGGTAAACTGAATGCCAACTTTTATGTTCATCTGCAACTATTGAGAAACTTAAGTAGATATTCACTACATATGGAACACCAGAGATCCTTGTGTCAAATAATGGTAGTTTTCTGCTCAAAAAAAGTTTAAACAAAGTTAAAACTGAAAATATAAATGAAGCCATATTCGAAATGGTGTTTCATCAACATTGTATATTATCTAGTGCCACTGGGAAAACCCCAGCTGTACTGTTGTTTCAAAGAAAAATAAGGAGTAGTCAATCTTGTTACCTACCCAACAAAGAATTAATGAGATGGTAATGGTAGGGAAATAGGTGGCAACATTTGGTCATTGAAAAAATTTTAAAAAAGACTTTGGAGAAAGCAACCATCACAAGAAATATTGCAAATCCCTGGCAGAAATTAAAACTGAGGAAGGTGTTAAACTTTGGAAGCATAAAAACCAGCTGAGAAGAAAATATCTGTTAATTGTAAATAATGGAAAAAGTGAAGAAACAACTGGCAACAATGTTAAAGCAGGAACTGCAGCATCTACTAGTCCAGAGATCTACAACCCCAAAGAAAAAGAATTGTTGATGATTGGAGACTTTGAAAATGAGATAGCTACATTGAAATCACCATCGAGGCACAACAAAGACCGCCAGCATCCAACAAGATCCAGATACCCTTCTGCTCATCTCAAGGACTTTTTGGTGAAGAACCATACTTCTGGAGTGAGGAAAGAGTAGAGTGTTCAAGGTCAAAGAAGGAATATATATGTGTGTGCAACAATAAATGTATAATAATTGTGTAGAGTAAAAATAATAACTTTGTACAATAATTACGTATAATGATTATGCGAAGTAATTGTATATAATGATTATATAAATAACTATAACAGTAAAGTGTAGTAATGTAAATATCAATGTGTAGCAATGTTGTTAGGTTATAGAGTTGCATACCTGGAATTATAAGGTCAGAGAATTATAAAGAATGCCATATATGTTAAGGTATGTAAAAAATGTCATATTTGGAAAAGTTTGTAAAAAACTCTAGAAGTCTTGAGGGGTATATAAACTCCCAGAACCTGATATATGGGTTATGGTATTTATGTAAGTCTTTATTTGCAGATCACCATGACCTTTTATTATTTTAATGTGCCTTAAATAGGCTATGTACATTTGTAAATAGGCTCATATGTTATTTAAATTACACTATTAGCTTAGCATCTCAATTCTGCCTTTGTCAATTATTTATTTGCTGCTCATGAGACACAACATTATCTTATCAGTGCTTTCAAATAGTACTGAGAATAAGCGTAACATGTTAATTAGAATTAATTATAATTAGAAGTTATAAAAGATTAAGAGAGATTATTGAGCAGATGTTTTCGCACAAGTTATCTTTTTTTAAAAAATATTCAAAAAATTGTTTACCTGATGATAGAAACAGCAATATTTATATTAAAATAAACGTAATTGGTATTTTAACAAATGTAGAAAATTATGTCATCCATTGAAATAGAAATTAAGGAAAAAATGATTTATTTGGATTATATTTTAATATAAAACACAATATTAGAGCTGAGGAAAGATTGGAGGCTTTTTTTTATTGTGAATTTGGAAGAGAATGAAAAAAATAAATTAGAGAGAAACAATTTGAAATGTAATACTGTAAAAAAAAAAAAAATAGATTGGCTGTGTATCTATAGAGAAATTATGTTAAAAGAGTTTGAAAGTGTAAGAAAAGGTGGGAAAATATATTTTTGGTATTACCTTTGAATTATTAATTGTAATGTAAAAATAAGAATATTCATTATCTCCACAAAACTGCTATATAATGCAACCTTTAATAATCAATAAATACTTGATGATAATGCCTTACAGTCCTTATCAAGTGCTTTCCTATTCAATATCTCCAGAGTAGTTTCTATCTTATGACTTTCATCAACAAAGGGTTTTGGATCTTGAAACAATGCATCAGGATTCTTAAATTAATGCATCTCTTCCCCAGAATCCACTTTTACTTTTTTGCTTAACTATAAAGGTATCAACCCAATCCAAAAAATACATTAATGTTTTTAATTCAAACTAATTTGCCTATACAGTGATACAGATCAGAAACCAGTTCAGTATCTATATATTTTGGTGTTCTTAGTCAACTTTATCCTTTAGCTAGTATTGGTATTGAACAATTAAAACATCATATAATCACTTTTTTCTTTATGCTTGCACAATTGTTAAAACAGTAGTAAAAAACTTCTCCACAATAAGGCCACCTAGTGCAAGCTCCTCATTGATGAAAGTCATAAGCCAGAAACTATCTGTGGATATTGGATGTGAAAGCACTGGATAGATAGGGATCATAAGACACTACTATCTAGCATCTATTTATTACTAAATCTTACACTGAGAGGCATTATTGTGAATAAAAAAAATTGATACTATTTTAACAGCTTGTGTAAACATGAAGAAAAGATGATCACATAATGGTTTAATAGTTTAATATTCATTGTTGTAAATAAATAATCGAGATAAAATAAACTTAAAATCATATTCTATTTCACTACAGTGATTTATAGACATATAACAACACCATTCTTCATATCATCATTAATCGTACTTATCAATAGCATTGAGATAGAACTCTTCCCAAACATTTTCACAAATTTTATTCTTATCATATTGTGATTTCTAAAACGTCATTTTGTGTTCATCTTACCTTTGCTTAAACTACAGCTCTTTTATATACTAAAATTTAATTTGCCTGTTCTACCTGTTATTTATAGAATTACTTAGAGGAGGAGTAGCCAATGTTTTATAATCCATGCACCAATGTTTTCACCTATATGAACTATACAAGTAATCTTTATCTAAAATACAATATGCTATAGATAAATAATATTTTGTATTTTTTATAATATAATAGTGAACTATAAAAAGATTTTTAAGATTAAATATTGCATACTTTAATGAAACTTCTGAATGTTTTGCTTTTACCAGATTTTTAATACTTAAGAGTTAAGTAGAACATTGTGCAAATATTGAATCAATCAGATGTGATTTCATTTTGTTTTTTAGCAATTTTATTTATGAAAATAATTTTTGCAAAGAATAAAACAGCAACACTTACAAAGAATTAATAACTATAAAGTGATAGTTAAAAACAATTACAGAACTCTCTCTGGATTTCTCTTCAAAATTAATCAAATATGGAATGACTCTATACAGAGTGAATGCAGAACTTTTTTTTTTTAGTTAGACTCATTGAATTTGAATATATTAAACATTTTTTTAAATAAGTATTTTTTATAATTTTTTGATTACAGTTTTTGCTTTATACAATCTAGCCTTATTTTTTTATATAACCAAGAATTCATTGCACCAAAATTATTCTCACAATGTACAAAGTTTGGCATATGCACCATAGATTAGCAATCTCTAATTTAGAACCTTTTTTTATTACTTGCAAATATCTAAACACTGACAGCTCTAGAAACTGTTTTTTGTTTTTTTTTTTAAGTTATTTAATTCTTGTAATTGTTTTCAGTTTCCTCAAGGAACTTTATAACAAAATTTTATATATAGATAAAAAAAATAGCATTAATTTTTATTATGGATGACAATTTGTATGCCACACTTAAGGGTGAAACTTTTATTATGACTACAATATCCAACCAATCAAATTTCTGGACTTGAGATTGACAACACAGTGTAAAACCTCTTAATGTTAGGGGTTATTTGCATTGACACTCAACAGTTCTATTTCAATATAAAATAGCAGGCTTTGTTTAGGAATTCAAAACTTTGTAAGTTTGCTGCTGTGTCCTGAGAGTCTCTAAAGACCAGTCAGGGAGCTAAATAAATAAACAATATACTTCACAATGTATGTATAATAAGATTTATTTAATAATGTGATAAAAACAACATAAAAAGATAATAGTCTATTAATATTTATATGCTGTTTATTTTCCTCTGGTGAAAATAGGCTTTTTCCATACCAGGTGTAATCCAGTTATATTTGTGTTTTCAAATCAAATGTCTCTTGAAACACGAATAAGAATATCTAATTTCACATAAAATAGAATAAATCTATTAAAGTCCGAAATATTAGTGCTTACATTGGACACACACTTTATACATTATATATTAACCATCTCTGTTTCCAACTTGTGCTGCTGCTTGGTTAAGCTTCTCTTATTTACTCTTCGCTGATAATAACCTTTCCATAACTGTTTTTTATTTGCTACTGTTCCATTTTAGACTTAATCATTGCTAATTCTTTACTGCTGACCTGTTATCAATTCAAATCAACACTAATTTTAATAATCCAGTCTAACCATTTTAGCTGGTTCCTCTCTCTTCTTCATATACCTGGGAAGAGTAAAATATGTACGATCAAATTTGTATGCAAATAAAGTTAGGCTAATTTGTATGCAACTAGCTTTATTTGCATACAAATTCTATTCTAATTTAATCTATAATTTTGGGACGGTCTCTCCAGCGAATTTCTAGGGTAAATTTGTCCAAGAAAGGGAATGTTATTAAAATGAAGGAATCCGTGCTTATTTACAAAAAATAAATCTTTTATTTACCTATATGTTTTATATGTGCAGACATTTCATTCCTCCCTTTATTCAACAAATACTGACAATTTATTATATCTTTAAACTTGTCAGGTGCTTTACTTTTATGTTTATGCGGAGTTTTGGGAATAACTTTTAAAAAAAAAAAAAAAAAATTTTGCCTTCTTTTTCCTCCTGTACAAATACCTGTTTGCCTTCAATTACTTTAACTTGATCTGAATCAGTAATTAATCCTCCAGTAAAAATATTTTTTTAAATTCTTAGATGAATATCTGGCAAGTTATCCTCATTATGACGGCCAAGGTGTTTAACATGTTTTTTCAACTTGCATCCTTTCGGTAATTTTACTATTCTTATATCCCATATTAGTTTCACTACTTTGACAGGTGTCCATTTACAATTAAGTAAGATGTATCAACATTTTTTCTTCTACTATGAACTTGTCCCACTTTTGAACTTGATTATTTTTACAATAGGTGATGTTAGCTTTGTTAATTGAGTCTGAGGTGTCCTAGAAATTTTCCCCACCCAATTTGCTATTTAAAATTCTGGAGTTTAACAACATTAACATTTATATGAATACCCGGTGGTTGGAATCAATTTCTTCTTAACAATGGATTGAAATTTTTATTTACTATGTAAAGTGCAAGCCATTTCACACTAGAAACTAATTTTATAGATGCTGACACTTTTTCTCAAATATCAACGTTATTGCCATTTATATCTATAGCTATCACATCTTTATCTTGAAGTATTATCTTCCTTTTACATTTTCTGACAGACCTCCGCTGTCCACTTCTAAATTTAATATTTGACCAAATAACTGCATTTAAAAATATATGGTCCATTTTTCTGACATCGCAGCCTCTTTGTATTAACGTTCTCATAATTTAATTTTCCTTCAGATTTATAGTCCGGTTTTATGAAATCGATAGCTCTTCCTAAAATGACAGACAGCTGCTGTTATCTTTTTTATCATAGTTTCTACAATCTTTATTTCTGTGGTTACACTTATTTTTAAAATGTCCAGGTTTACCAAAACAATAGTACTTTTGCTCTTTTCCCTCACTACAGGGCTCTGTAAGAAGTTTTGTTATTTTTTGATTTATTAGAAAATTTTTCTCCAATTGTTGTGGCTCTATAAACTCCAATGTCTTATTTTGTAAAGCTTCTTGTGCACCACATCTCTTTTATAACTTAGATCAAAATAATTGAGCAATATTTTTAGGAAATTTTCATTCTCTATGCCTTCTAGGAATTGTTCCAATGATGCATCATTTATTTCTGGACTGAAATCACAGTGTTTGGCCAGTTTCTTTAGAGCTAAATCGTAGTTCATGTATTTTTCATGTGGTAGTTGTTTTTGGTTTCTCAATCTCAGTCATGCTACCCATTTCAATACTTTCAGAGTGAAATATTCATTTAAAATTTCTACAGCTTCTTTATATGGAAGTTCTTCCAGAAGTTTGGCATCAGTAAATCTATTTGCAAGCTGTATAACATCTTGACCTGCAAAAAAGAGAAGGGTTGACATTTTGAGATGCTCATCTTTCACTTTATTTATAAACATATAGTATTCCACATGTTCTACATAATTTTTCCATGAGACTGTGTTGGTTATATCAAATTCATGAATTGCAGAACTTAATGCCATCATATTTTATTATTCACTGTAGAAGTTATCCAGTGTTGAATCTTGTAGCAATTCTGTCATTACTGCACCAACTGCTGTGTCTTCAGGGTCTCTAAAGACTAGTCAGGGAGCTAAATAAATAAACAATATACTTTGAAATGTATATACAATAAGATTTATTTAATAATAATGTGGTAAAAATGTCATAGTTCATTACTCTAGTGTCATGCTTGACAAATAGATAAGAAAATTTAATAATAAGCATAAATTTGATAGAATGTCTAATTTTAAACCATGAACTGACATGCCTTACATCCCTAATATACATTCAAAAATAATATCGATTATAGACTTGTTAATAATTCCAAAGATAAGTTTAATAATGATAATAAAGTTCAATTGTTATACACCTTGGATTGTCAGTTTTGTAATGTCAGATACTATGGAGAGATATGTGCAAACTTAAAATCAAGACTCATTCAGCATACTCATTTATATAACGGAGCTAAATACAACAGCGTTTATAGCTCAGTATTTGTAGACCCTGGTCATTCTTTGAAACCTGTTGATGCTAAAATTATTTGCCTAGAAAATAATAATAATAAATGAAAAGTAAAAGAAGCATGATACATAATTCACTCTAAGAACTCCCTAAATATGAGAGCCAATAGCATTCCACTTAGCAAGCACTGGTCATTTAATCCTATGACATATCCAACTGCTAGGTCATTTTACACATGCAAATATTTAAATCTATTATAATGTGACTAGTTTAATGTACATTTATATGCACGAGGATATGTTAATATATTTGCTAATATTCACTTCTGTTGTGCTTTGACAAAGATATATCGTATCAAAAGCCTGGCTTAGCAAAATTATAAATATTGTTTTAAACCAAAATTTATTACCGTAATAATTGATAATTATCTATATACTCTTGTATAATTTATTTTATTATATCTATAGTATATTGAAATGAACAATCTATTATTCATTGTAATAAATATAAAAAAAAGTATTTTTTCTTACGCAAAATGATATGCTAATTTGTTTTTGGGTTGTTGTTTTTTTATTTAAAAAAAAAAAAGCGTCGGGGGGGGGGGGGGGACTTAAAGGAGGTTCAAAAAAAAAAAAACTAAATTTAGAATATAAAATCAGTTTTTCTTTTCTTTTGAATCCAAAGGGAATATTATTTCACTCAAATACCAGGATTGACTGTGCTTTGGAATAAAAAGTAAGAACACCTTTAATCTGGAACACTTTTGAATCATATTTTGAATAACTCTGGCCGAAGTAAAGAATTGGTGCTTATTTAAAAAATAGAAATTAGGAGACTACATTAAATATCATCATAAAACTACTTTTATTATTTTTATTATTGTCAAGCGTTATTAGCCGAGGGGTCATCGCAGCAAGTAGTTGGTTGCAGACGGTTGTGGGTTCTCGTCTCGGCCGATGCTATGACATATGAAAAAAAATGAAAAAAAACAACTTTTTTTATTTGTCAGAAAAGAAGTAAATGACAATTATTTTGTTTCGGTGAGTCTTATTTCAAGAATGATTTATACTTTATTTTAAATAATTTGGATCTGTAAAGAAGGCTTATTTATTATCTGGGTGTTATTTTTAAAAAACTATCAATTAAAAAAATATATAAAGATATTACACGTGGGGGGAAAAAGTGTGAATAACTTCATGTGTTTGTGTTTTTAATTTTAAAAAATCAGATATATTAATTTTTTAATTGAGTTTTAAAGTTTATACCTGTACTAGAGATAATCTCTAGCTTAGTAAATGATTAATAATAGTCATCATTATATTTACCTCAAGTGGATAGTGTCAAAGATGTGGGTTGAATTAATTTGACACAGTAATTCAACATGTATTTAAAAAATAATAAATGAATTTAACAACTTATCTTTGCTTGTTAAAAATTATTTTTAAAAAAAGAAATAATTATTATATATCACATATGTATACTAAGCTTTTGAATTTTATATAAGTTATTAATAAGAGTAAAAGGCAAAAATAAATAAATAATGGTAATCATGTAAATTGCTTAAGTCTCAAATAACAGTAATTAATGATATAATTATTTCCATTAGTCTCAATTGTTCATAATTATATTTATATTGAATTACTGAAAATTGGATTTTATGTAGATGGAATGAGTCATCCCTGTACAAATTGTAGTTGTATTCAATTAGGTTTAGGATAAAACACTATCCCTTATAATTATTATATAGAAGATTTATTCAGTTAGGGTTATGACCAAAAAGTCATTCCTTTATAGTTGTTATTGTATGAGAGAGAGAGAATATTAGGATGTAAAAAAACTTTCCTTAAGATTATTGTGATAAAGATAAAGTTGAAGTCTATCCCATATAGAATACATGTATGTGAAAGTACTAGAAGAGATGTGAGTCAAAGAAAGGTTATATTTATGAATTCATATATGCATAGAATTATATTTACGTTTATTGAAGTCAGAGTTAAAGATATGTTGAATGTGTTACACTACTTATGAATATATTAATGCTATGATGTATAAAGATTAAAGGATTTTGTTTAAAGAAATTAATTGCATATCAATTAATGATTATATTTCATAAATATATTACTCTTTGCATGATTTGTTAATTTTATTAAAGAAAATAAACTGTACATCAATTCATAAGTACACTTGTAAACAAATTATTATTAGATAATTTATTACTTTGTGTATTGCATGGCCTAATGTCATTCATCAAGAGTAACTTATGTTCTCTGCGATTTAGCCTGGCATTACAAATGAGGTTGTGTAATGGTTACATTATTATATTGTTTTAATATACATCCTTTAGTTTATTTCCTGATGCTTAAAACCAGGTGATGCCCATGTAATTTATGTAAATAAATAAATAGAGAAAATGTAAAATAAATTAGCTATGCTAAGTCTGACCCTAACAATATATATATTTCATTTAAGACTATTAATATTTTAAAACAATTAGCAAGTACTAGTTTAAATCCACAATATTTTTGAAAATTGAACATATTAATAGCTGTTTTTCTTAATAATATTTGTGTTCTAGTTTTGCATTATTGTGGATGTAACATCACACTAATTGATGATCACTTCACATGAATTAAGAATTTTAAAATATAAATTCTCTACTGGTCAAAATATAACTTAAGTATTTTCATTTGAAGATTTTCATATCTTTCTGCTTAATATTTTTTAAAAAACAATTTATAATATATAATTTTTCTTTTCAAAAATAAAAAGTTGTAAGTTTATGTCCTCTTTTATTTTTGTCTCTATAATAAAATTTACCATAGCTCTTTGATTTTACAATTTTAAAATATTGTTTGGTCTTATCAAAAATATTTTGTATATCAATATAAACATTCTCTACTTTTCATTACAATGAGAACTTATTGAGGCATAAATCTAGATTGCCTGTATTTAAATATTTTATACTAAGGTGAATAAAACTAACCTAATCACTTTGCATGTATATCATCAATTTCCATCATGTTCTTTCATCTTTTATTGGTCATGAATTCCATTCAACTTTCCAATTTATGTGCCTTTATAATAAAATACATGTCCGCTTTTCAAATTGTCATTTCATCTTTTTTCCTTTATATGACTCTGATATTGTTATATTTTATATTAGATATTCTTCTAAATCATGCAATCTTTTTTCTCTTGAAATTAATTTGCAGTTGTAACTATATTGTCATTACCAAATGACAGTATGTATACATGTAAGTATTTAAAATATGTCAAGAATTTTCATATATTAATTTAGTTAGACTTCAAGTTTTATTCAGCCACCTAGTGGTAGTATTTTTGTCTGACTTCATCTTTACACTAAAAGTGAAACTGCTTTCATTTTAATTTGTTAGATATTGCATATAAAATTGCACATCAAATGTAAACACTTTATATGCATGAACAAGAAAACAAACCTTTGTCATAAAGAATTAAATACATATTAAAAGATTTTCACTGATTTTATAGAAGTAAATATTGAAAGTATAATGGGAATTTCCATCTATTTATCTAGATAAATTTTAGCTATGAGGTAATTAAGCAATCAACTAGTTAAAACTGGAAAATGTAAATTGAGATCACACAAGTTAGTAATAGTATTTTTTTTCGTAATGAAACACTTTTAGTTTAGGACTCTAGATCTCTAGATATTGGAAAAAACATATTAGGCATACATAATTTAAAACAGGAAGAATACAACTTTTGAAATACTTTCTTGCTAGAAAACAAATATTCTCTCTAAAGCATTATATGTGTGTGTATAAACTTTTAATTTATATTGTACCAGTCGAAAAATGTATGTCCATCCAACAAGACTTAGAATCCAAGCAAAAGTACCCCGAATACAATTATGCCCGAGATACACAGGTCAGGAGCAATCATGAATTCTAAACTATTTGCCCATTCCCCAAATCTATAACACTACGGACAACACTCTACGGTGATACTACATAAATTAATTATTTCCGGGCCTGGTGCTACATCGTTTTGCATGAGATCTCAGCTGCTGATGATGATGAGAGATTGAGGGAAACCAAGATATAAGTTAAAACATACATAAATAAATAGATTAATGAGATTCGAACAACTGGATTAAGTTTAAAAACATAACTATTTATTTTGACAAAAATTCAAGATTTTATATATATTCAACTTCATGCATTTAAAACTTTAATTTTTGTTACAAATGTTTGATGATCTTTTTATAATTATTTTATTTTAATAGATATGAATTTAGTGTGGCGGTTACAATACTGACGTATATTTCAAATAGGATTTTATTCAATGTAGAAAAATAAATTTATCTGGGTGATTGGTAGACGTTTATACATTTAGAAATATGTGTAAAAATATAATAATAAGAGTTTCATTGATTATAGGACTTGAATATAATGTCCTTGGCATTGGATACATATTTTCATTTATGAACTTTATTTACAACACTAAAATGAGGGTACTTTGTGATCAAAATATACTTAAAAACATTTATTTATTTTACATTTTCGATATTTCAAAATAGAATATAGCGAAACTATAATTGCAGGAATGGTTTATTCAATAAAGGGGAGGGCAGCTTCACGAGAGGTTGGATTTAAACTCCAACAGAAAATATTACAAGAGAAAAATGTTTCATTATCACATATCATTATGATTTATTTTGTCAAACAGGCTAAAAGAAAAACGAACTATAAGAAATTGCGGTGTTAGCATAATGGCCGAATATTTGCGGATCCAATATTTCCTTGAGGTGCTTTATCATATTGTGAAAGAAAACAGTCTAGCCGACTTACCACCCCACATTTTGTGGAATTGGTTGACAAAAGGTCCTCGGACGGAGATGCACTGGGCCAAACTTTGCCGGAATTTTCCCATGCATTACTCTCGTTACGTGAGTATATATATAGATATGGTCTAGGGACATTCATTTCCCTGTTTATGACCTGAAATGAAGATGAGACGACTCGGGCATTCCGACGCATGTCTCTAGATAAAGCTTAGTGATATGAAGAGCGACCCATGCTAACAACGCTATTATAATAATATAAAATCATTGGATTTAAAGAATAAATATAAAGCCTTAAATAGTTTAACAAATACGTAATGACATGTTAAAATAATGGCCCGTGTGAGATAAAATCATTTATTAAAAGTTAACGATATAATTAATGAAGTGTGCATTGCTCCCCCTTCTTGAATCAATACTATTATGTTTACATATATATAAAAACTAAAATTCATGCACTTAAAAGTGCGAACAACAAAACAGAATTTGTTCACCAGCCTTTTGGCGATGATGAATAACGAAATTAATAAAACTAATGTATACCAAAATCCATCCCAGATTGAAAAATATTTATACATTTTGTATAATTTTACGGTATAATATTTTAAATGAAAAAAAAACCATATATTCATTTTATAAGAAAAACTCAGACCTACGAACTATTTAGAAATAAATAAATAAGAACTCATTAATTCCCCCCCCCCCTTCTAAGTTCGTAAAACCGGGTTTGATTTGCATTTCAAAATAAAAGTTTAGTGAAAAATATAAAAATATCAGTTAAAATAAATTATAACCGCACTAATTTATAAAAGAAAGCAAGAAGCGTAAGTTGAATGAAATGTTTTATAGTAGCATTAATTTATGTTATAGAGAATCGATATAAAGAAGAGAATTAGTTTAATAGGCTCGCCGATTAGCGAGTTGAAGAAAAAAGATTTAAATATATAGAAAACATTAATTTAAAAAGAGTTTACAAGTTATAAGTTAGGTAATACAATTATAATGACTTTGGGCTGGTTACCTCAGCATTCTATGGAATACAGATGAATTTTGTCTCTTGGCCTCGGCGGTTCTTAGACGGCACGGGCACACTTGAACGGTAGAAGCTACATCATGCACAGCGTAGAGTGGAGCTGAAGAACGCGGGGATGGCAGCTGAAGCCCCTCAAAAATTACACAGACGGGAAGTCGATTAAAAACTATTAACCTAACTCTCTCTCTCTCTCTCTCTCTCTGGCACAATAGATTTTTAGGCCCTATTTATACAAAACTTTGAGGTGTTTCAAGAATGTTTTTTAATTAAACTTCTTATCTTTAATTAACAGAAATATTTTAGCTATTGTTAGTGGAGATGGAATCGTTAGATAACTGTCCAAAAATAATTTCAAATCAATTTCCAGATTGGAAATAGATTTGATAAAAAATGTTAATCTCTAATTAAAATCAATTAGCTTTGTTTTAAATTTTACTTTAATTTAAAAATTCCTTTTTAATTATGAAACAAAGTAATGTCCCCACCCCTTTAATTACTCTTGGACAGCCATCTTCCATCTTGAATATTTGTATACTTATATGAAGAAAATATTTATAAAATAAACAACAAATAGTTAAGAAAAAATACAAAATTATTTAAAAGATTTGCTTGTGCTTTTATATATATAAAAGCTCCGTTAATATATGTATATATCTGAGTCGCATCCATAAATGTCAATGTTTAAAATTAAAGAAAATTTTATTTGAGATTTATATTTATAAACTTTTATAGACCCTTCTCAGAAAAATACGTATAGCTTATATACATGTGATGAAAAAAAAACAGTGGGTTAAGTGGTAGACCAGTGGAGCTCGATCTTGGGCTAAGATCGGCTGCTACAATTTATATTAGATTATTACAGATATTATAGATATAATTATTGAAATTATAATGGGATTCGTATAATACTACTAAGTTAAAAGTGATTTCATCTTCAATTTAAAGTTAAGAAAAATAAAAATCTTACTATTAGATGACCTACTTCATTTCGATTGGTTATTTGGCTAGTTAGATCATAGGTACATTTTATCTAGATAAATACATGGAAATTATTGTTATACTTTCTACATGTACCTTTATAAAATCCACTATAATTTTCTAATTACTACAGGTATAATTATTTATGGGAGAGGCTTATTTACTTATGAAAAAGATTTTGGAAGTTGTGCTTTTCCAATTATTATTCTTAATATATTATGTATTTCTGATTTTTTAAATTCAAAATCCATTCTTTTAATTTAAAGCTAAGATTGACGAAAATATTATTATTAGATAGTGTGCTTTTAATTTCTATTGTTCAGTTTTAATTAATTGTCTATCTAATTAAACATAGCTGAAATTTATCTAAGAATATACTTGTAAATTCCTATTATACTTTTAATATTTGCCTATAAAGCTGTGAAATTTTTTTAAATGATATATATATATATATATGTGTGTGTGTGTAAATTAAAACATATTTTTAAGAAAATTTGCATTACTTTTTACTATGTTGTATTATATAATATAATGTAAGTTGTAATTATAAAAAGTTAATTTTCTTGCATTTATGAGTAAGTATATATATATATATTGTACCGTTTATTTATATATGGTTCAAAAACGTATTGGCATTTGGTAAAAGATAAAAAAAAATAAAAGTAAATTTAGATTTTTTTTTTTTTAGTATAATTTATTTTTAACAAAAAAAAAATGTACTGTGAAAGTTAAATTGTTCTTTCATATTTTTTTTATGTAATTAGAAATAAAAGTAGAATTGGAGAGAACAAAATTCCAAAAGTAAAAAGATAAGCTAAAAGAAAAATATTGTAGCTAATTAAAGATGGCCGAAGGATTTGCTAAAAAAAGAGAACTTTGTAACGTAAATTTTATAAGGAATTACCAGATTAATTATCAGCGTATATTTTTTGATAAACAAAAGGATGCACAGAAGTCTGAAAACTGGGCTTCTAGTATAAAAGGCAGAGACCAGTTTGACGAACATCTTGTCTGTTTTTTCCTTTGGCTGGTTTTGGATTATTAAATCCAAGACCACTTCACGATGAAATAATCCTTCATGCGGGAGTAGACCAGGGCTTTAGCTGATATCGTTAAGAAGATGGACACTAGAAAAGCTTCTGCGACTAGCCTTCAAAATAGATTACAAGATCAACTAATAACCAATGGCCAAGCTCATTCTAATCCAAAAAACTATACATAGTAAACTACAACTTTTTCACTAAACTTACCGGTAAGCTATGACTCTTTATTATTCCCGATTGTGACTAAATTGTCGACAAACCATCTTAAAAATATACGTATAATAGGACCCCGATGTGGACTTTAATTTTAGTGATCAAGAGTCTCTTATTTAATCAAGAACTTAATTTATTTTGTTTAACTGTTATTTTTTTTTATTAATGTATTCATATTTGGATTAGTGTGTGTTCTCTCCAGTTTATTTAATTCGCAATTGAACTTAAACAGATTTTTAATCTGTTACAATAAAAATATTTCTAATAGCAATTTTCATTTGTACATTATTAATAATATTTATTAGTGTTTATTATTAAATTTATTATTAGTTTAGTAAGATTTAAAAATGTAATTTACCTTTGCCAATATGTTTTAAATAAGCTCCAGGAATAATAATCTTAAAAAAAAATAATTCTTCTTACGGTATGATGTAATACCAATTCATTTAAAAAACATTTTTCTTCTTAATTTGCAATACATTATTTGACAGATTTCAGTGTGTTCTTTTACAGAATCCTGGCACCCTGATCAAATAAATTAAAAGCTGATTTCATTGATGGTATAATTCGCAACAATCAATTCTAGGCCGAGTTAGAAATAGAAATACAACTTTCTTCTTGTTGGCATAACTTGATCAACTCGCACATTTATAATGCGTATAGAGGCCTAGCAAGACGGGAAATGTTATAATATATATATATAATGGAATAGGGTAGTCAGAGTGGTACCAATCTGGGTGAAGGACATCTTTCCCAAAACATAAAATTTCAAATATTTAAATAAGATATTCTTAAAGTAAGTAATATTAAAGTAATATTTAATATCACAAAATATATAAGAAATTGAAATTGTAAAGAGTATGAGATTTTGAATATCTCTGAGAAAGATTAGTCCAGTTAATTCACTATTATAAGCATAATTAACCATACATCCACCAGCATTATCAATAAGTATAAGTAAATAATACTCAATAGAAATAACCATTCATTATCATGAATGATTAGCAATCAAAAATAAATCAACAGTCAATCTTGTGACTGGATTTGAAATGGGTCGATTGTAGACCAGGCCAACTATTTAGCCTTTGTCAGTTTGGGCAATTATTTAAACATAATTTGAATGTACCATCTTAAGTGCTCACCAATAATAATCAAAACAATAATGCTAGGGTATTAAAACATGCTGATCATCATCAATGTTCTGGCCATTTAGTATCATTAATATTCTGGCCAACCATAAACTTAATTTCTAATGGACTAAACTAAATAAAATGTAGTGCAGGGTCTTTAAATAAAATAATCTTTTACATCAACCAGGATATATCAATCATACTGGATGCCCCTTAAACACTAAACATGCCCATTTATATATCAGGCCATTATACATAAATCTAGCTGAGACTATAAGCCCTATAACTGTTATTGTGACCAAAAGATTATGCAATGCATAATATAATCTAAAAACCATTTAGAATTAAGTCACTGGAATAATTTTAATAATGAAATAAGTTTATTAACAAAAAACATGATATTAAGATCTTTAGTATAAGACTATGCACATATCAATTAAGCCCTTTGATTTTGACTAACATATAATAAAAAAAACTATCACATTGTGATTTGTAATATACACAATTTATGTTATTATTATGGTTTACATATATGCTCCAATATAGTTATTTGTTGTGTTTGGTCTGGATTACAGACCCAACCTACAGAAATTAATACTAATACCAGTATTGCAATTAATATAATGTACAACTATATACAATAAATTCTACAGTATATATACAATAAACAATAGTTATACTGGAACTCTTGAATCCAAGTCTTGTGGTTCTACTGCTTTCAGCTACACCTGATAGCTTGCCTCAAGGGTAGGGAGAATGACTTCCAGCTGTATGACAGCTTGCCTTGAGTCAACAGTAGTCTTAGCAGTGTCAGGTCCCTCTGTGGACTTGCCTAGCTGTGTAGACAAATAGCGGATTGCTATTAGTAGCAATGCTGACAGCTGTTCACGTTAGCAGGGCTTCCCTGGGAGAATGCATTGTCTTTTCAGGTTAGACATTCTTCCCTGATTCTCACAAAAGGCTGACTACTTATAGCCAGATCCCTGTCCTTACTGAAAACACTCTGATTCAGTAAGCATCATAGCTTATTGGCCTGTAATAATCATTGGCTATGTTTTAGCTATACATCAGCCTATGGCAAACAATGCTTAATCCAATCAGATAAGGAGGAATCTGGAATAGTCCACTTATGAGAGAAGGGAGGACTACAACATTATTTAAATAAATCGGCACCCAGACGTGGGAACATAAAATAAGCATGTTTGAATTGACATTTAATAATAAAAATGGTTAAAATCTCCATATAAGTGTCCATCTGTCACTCATCGATGCATGCACAGAGACATGTGGCATTATAATTTCCAGACATTTGAATCATTATATAAAATACAAATGATTAAAATTTTACATATATGTGTGTGTATTTGCACACTGACATTTACAAATTTTAATTTAACACAATAAAATTATTAAAAATTATTTTTGCAGTTCTCTTTGCTGAATATTTTTCTTTAAAAGTAAATGCTATCAAATTTTTGAGTTTATAAACGTTTTCTTTCTGTTTTGACAGATTACTGTAAAATAATTAATTAAATAAACGTTCTTATTTTCTTTCTACAAAATTATCTATGAATTATTTTTGTGATTTTAATTCAAGTAAAATTATATATATATTTTAATGTCATTTTTAAGGAATTACTAAAACAATTTTTTTAAAATATATATCAAATCATCTCTCTTTTAGATGTTTGACACAAGAAAATTATTTACTTGTTTTATTTTAAGTTATAGGTTAAAATATTTTAAGGAATTAAAATAACTCATGTTATATACACGTGACAAGTTTATCTGTGGTTCGTTACAGGTATAGATAAACAGCAGCATACGTATATCAATTTGTCAAGCTTTTTCTTGGTGAGTTTGGTTTTTGGTACATCACAAAAGCATAATCCAGAATTGTCATCATCGATGAAGGTACAATTCAAGTAATTTGTTGGCATGCTATGAGCTCCCTTTTGTCTAGAATTTGATGGGCATCAGGCAAGCAAGATGTCTTGTCCACATTTAAGGCTAATGATTGATCTGAAGTGATCCTAACATCAGGTGAATCAAAACTCCGTAGAACTATAGACTGCTGCTGGATCTACTGCCTCAAATTCAGCTACTTGTTTTGTGGTAGCTCCGGAAACCAACTCTGCAGGTAGCTAGTCTAACCAGCTAATTGTTGCCAAATACAAGCTGCAACAAAATATATCCAACTTTGCAGCTAACTCTTAGTCAACTGCTTCTAAAAAATATTACTAGTCAAACTAAATTAATCTTTTTATCTAAATCTTTTAGTCTTGGATTGCTAAGATGACAAAAACATTAATTTAAAAACTTTTTATCTTTCTAATCCTTGTGAAAGCAACTTTGAAATTTTTATCAAAGTATAATAGATTTCTACATAAATAGAAATTTACTAATTAAAAACTTTTTTCTTATCTCTCCATTCCCTTTGAAAGCAAGTTTGACAGTTTTATTGAAGTGTGATATACATATTTCTACATAAATAGAAATTTACCAGTTAATTAAAACATTTCAGAAATACCATACTTGTTTTTAAATTTCAAAACCAGAATAATAATAAAAATATTTAGATCTTTTTAAATGTTTAATTTGTAATAAAATTTTATTTTAAATTTAGAATTATTTAACCCTTTATTTATTATTTTTATTCCAGGAAATGTAGAAAATATCTACATTTTTTTTTGTTTTTTTCTACTTTTTCTATTAATTTTATATATATATGCACACAATATACTGTTGTGTGCCATGTAACAGTCCTGTTACTATATAGAGAGTAAATAATTAAGTTTAAAAATTGATTTTACTGCCATAAACTTACTCTATTTTGTTTAGTTTTTTTGCAAAATAATTTTATATTATCTGCTTTATATTTAAAAGAATAAGCTGAAAGTAAAATGGTTTCTTTTTAACTTGAATAAAAATCTCAACAGTACAGAAATGTAATTTTAAAACTGTTAATTACAAGATCCATTATTGTCAATATTTTTAAAAATGTTTCAAATAAAGTTTTTTTTTACAAAACAAGTCTCTATAAAAATATTTTTATTATAATAACAGAGCTGTTTAAATACGATTATTTGAAAAGGATGTCCTTTAATGCTCCTAGCAATAAATTTTATAATTACTTCCATGTTAATCTAGATATGTTAAAAATTATTGCAGACTTCTGCCTATATTGGGTTTTTGTTTTAAAAAATTGACTTATAAATATTTAGTCGCATTAATGTAACAGTTAAATATAGAAAATTAATTAAATATATTGTGACTATAACATAAAATATTTTTGAACAATCTTATATAGTAATGTGGAATTGCCACTATATGGTTTGCTGCCTGCTTGACTCAATGGAAAATTTCATTTAATTGCCATTCTATCATTGTTATAAAATGCTAGTAATAAAGAATTTTTAAACTTTAATATTAAAAATTCCAAAATTTGAAATATAAAACTTTTAACATATCTCGTGAAATTAAACTTTTTAATTGGAGTTTGAATATGCAGAGATATTTTTTTTAACATGTTTTGTCTGGCAAATGGTGCAATAAATTAAAGATTTAATTTTAACATGAGCTTTCATTTGTATAATTTTCTGTATTTCACCTGGGTCTAGTTTTACGTGATAGGTTCCTCAGAAAACACGCGCAAACGAAATCGCGCAAAAATAGACGTAACTTACATTAAAAAAGGGGGGATGTGGTCTGTGATTTTTCAAAATTCGTGTAAAAGCAAAGCACCAATGTAAAATTACTTTAAAATTCACGCCAAAAAAAAAATAAGGAAATAAAATATGACTAATAAAAAATTTCAAATTTGAAAAAAATTGATACAAGACAAACTTTTTTTAACTATAATATTTAATTTTATTCAAAATAATATATTTTTATGCATAATTTACAGTACAGTAATTTACATTTTTCTATACACGTTTTAATTATTATCGCTATTTGCCGAAAAACACGTTCGTTTGCAAACTGGTAAAAAAATCAAATTTTTCATAAGAGGAAATACAACTAGACTCATGTTGTGTCAATGATGTTTCTGGTGACAACGTAATTAGTATTAATCTTTGAGACGATGATTTTATTAATTGTTTATGAAACAACTAAAAATTAAATTATTTTTGTCTTTAATTTTCAATTCCGTTTAAAAATCAAATTTCACATCACATTAATTTCAAGTCGCTATAAGTAATTTTTAAATTGTTAATTACATTTAAAAATCAGATTTTAATTTTTAATTGTCAAATTTAATTGTGCTCACTGCTATTACTCACCTTTTAAAAATAAACTTGTGGACACTAAATGATTAATAATTGATTACGTTCTTTTTTAAAAAGCAAAAACAGAATGTGATTTAAAATGCAAAATTAACCCGCACAATGTTTGAACAAATTTACATTATAATCTTGTAAAATTTAATGTGTGTATACATAAAATGTGGAAATCATGATTTTAATTTCATTATTGCATAAAATCTTACTATTATAAAGCACTGAAAATATTGAAATTACTAAGATGAAAGTCGAATTCCAATAATGTGCTATTACTTTCAATATAATCTAAGTGCGCGAAATTTATTATTTAAAGTAATAGTGCATTATCGGAGTTCGACTTCCGGTGAAACATGAATCGCATAACTTCAAAATCGTGTTAAATAAGTCCACATAAAAAGAGACCCAGGTGTACATTATAACAGAAATTGTTTTTAATTTTAAGATCTTATATATATATACTTTAAAAATTTGAAATAATTCTAGTAATGAAACAAATTATCCAGATAATAGTGAAAATCAATGACAATCTAGAGATAATAGCTCATTTCATGTTCATAGTTCTCATTGCCAATGAATTTTTTAAAGTCAATAATCTATGTTTTTCACCCTGCAAGCATATAATGGGATTACTCATAAATGTGTAATGTATAAAACAAACTATTTTAGGAATTGTTTAATTTAGTACATTTAAACAACTATCTGGAATAAAATTGTAAATATTTTATTAGATGCAACATATCCCACATTAGGCTCACAAGGAATGTGTGAGTTTAATAAATCTAATATCTCATAGCTAGATTTAAACTTTTTCATATAACAATTACATCTCCCATTTCATAAAGAGGATCTTTATCTTATTTTTTCCTTTATTGACTTATTTGAATTTTGTTTGACTTTTTTTTATTTATTTTACTTATGTTTTAATAATATCTGTATTTAGAAATGGCAATAAAGGATGGAGGTAGCGACACTTAATCACATGACTAACAAGATCTTTCAAATTGCACAGGAGAAAGTAATAAGAATTATTTTTGCATATTATTTTCAAATCATACAAATGGAATTATTTGAAAATTGTTTTTCACCTAATAATTATTCTTCTCATTTTATGTGTGAAATATATACTAAATATCATCTTCCTTTCTCATAAAATAATTATCCGTATAAGAATAAATATCTCTTCTTTTATTTTATCTTTAATATTGCATTATTTTATTCTACTTTTTTATCCTTAAAAATATTATTCTTCATCATTTTCGATCATTATCAATCCACTGCAAGATGGTCTTTCTAAATTTTTTAAACTTACTAATATTTATATTGAGTGGCAGTATGGAATAATGTGAGCACAGTTGATCGCATATGTCAACAGTGACAAAATATTTAAAACTGATAGAAGAATGTAGTCCCACTACTATATTGATGATATTGAATTTAACTAAACATGATGTCAAATATGGCCATTAGGAATGGATGATGATTTATTCACATCTAATAATAATACTATTGAAAACAATCAACACTTAACCTATCTCAACCTGTAGTCAATGTAACTCCTTTAACAATGAAGGTGGTACCACTTGTATCTATGGCCTGACTTGTTTATATAAACACTAGAAAGTTGCCTTGACTATAGGCTGAGATTTTTGATACCTTTAAGATTGATTGTTATTATCTACATTTATAAACCTATTACTTTTGAAAATGCTATTTTCATATTAATTTTTTTTAAAAAAAAAAAAAAGAAAAATTATATTGAGAGAGAAATGTAAATATACTTAGAATCAAATAAAAAAAGTATCACAACATATATATATAATCAATAAAAAGTTTATTAAATTTTATTTAAAAAATAAAATAGATTTAATCCTCTTCTCTAACAACACATGCTGAAGGGAGATCTGCAATTCTGTTAGGTTGGGTCACTCTGATGAACTTGCGGAGAGGGCAGATTTCTCCACATCTAGGAATTGAAATACGATATGGAGGGACATCTGTTGCATTTCTGTATAACAATTTGACAAATGGTCTTTCATTAATTTCGTGAAGCTCTAACATAATGCAGGCAGTTGTTGGTGAAAAATGATGAAGATTGATGCCCAAGGTTCCAAAGAAAGATAAAGTATTCATATCATGCTAAAATGAAAAAAAGATAAAATGAATTTTCAAATAATATTTTACTATTTCAAAAACAATATTTCTTACTAAGTGATTCTGAAATGCTCAAACAAATTATTAAGAAAATAGTGAACTACATCCGATAACGGTCATAGTATCTTCTTACTTAGCTACTTTCACGGAAAGAACTTAACAATATTCTTGGAAAAATCTAGCATGCATGCAAGAATGACTATAGATTATCTTCATATTCAGGTATATTTAGATTGTATTAGACTCTCAGAATTCAAAATTAATTATATGATTGGTGTCATCCTGGTTTGTTTTACTTCATTACATCAGATATTCAAGAAGCTCAACATATTATAGCATAATAAAATTCTTAATCTCTAATACATTTCATGATTGTATATAATTTTTATAAAATTATTAATAAACTTTTATTATCAAGAATAGTTAAAATAAAGCTATAAACTACTTATTTCAGACATAAAATATAATAAAATTAATGGTAAAATAAAAAATTGAAATTATATTAAGTTTATTTTGTCTAATGGCGCATTTTAAGTGAGAATTCTTTTATTCAATAATCTTAATTAATACATAAATCATTACTCGTCCTTTTTATTAGGTTAGAAATTATCTTACTTTCTTTGACCTTAGAAATAGCCTGAAAAGATCATTCAGTAATGTTTTAGGAATCATTTATATATTTTTTCTAATATCTACTACCTATATGTTTGAAATGTAAGACTATTAAGTGGGTTTTTTTTTTTAGTACACATATATATATACTATCATCAATTATCTTTCACAAGTCATTTTTCTTCAAGTCACCTTACCTGTAGTTTCATTTTTTTTTAAAAAAACCAATTACTTTTTTATTTAAGATTATAATATGTTTAGATTACTCTTTTCTTTTTATCTAATCTCATTTAATCAATATTATTATTTGTTCTACTTCTGAGAGCATGTATTATTATAAATTTATTTTTTTCAATAAATAATCATTTATTTTCGCCATTATCTACTTTAATAAATATGAGCCATTATAAAGTGAGTCAAATATAATTGCTCAAATAAACAACCTTTTAAAGGATTTTATCAAAATTGAAACTTTGTGTAAAATACAGAGATTATATTTAAGATCTAAAGTAAGAATTGCAAATGTAATCTTACATAGTATACTACATTTTATGAATATTGGTGTAATTGTTCAACATTATTTTCTGCAAAAAAATAATTTATAAAACAATTTGTGGATTGAATCAGCCCTCTTTATTTCTTGTTAATTTTTATCACACTTATTAATAATAACAGTTGTATTTTTATTGGTCCATAATAATTTATGAAATAAATCAAAAATCTACAGAATTACTTTTAGAGAATATCACAGAAAGATATATAAATTCTTTAATTTTATGATTTTAATCAATTTCTACATTGAGTATAACTTTACATACAAGAGTGCAAAAATCATTGCAAATTTAGACTTTAATTTTAAATATAAATACTTGTTTATATGTCAATAGCTGACATATAGCTGTCTGGATTAGTCACATATTCACCTTAAAACTTTTCTTAAAAAAAATTGGAATTTGGTGAAAAAAATATGATACATTATTCAAATATTTAGATGTATATTTCTTTTTTGTTTGAACAATTTTTTTAATTATATTTAGTATGGATGCTGTTTTTAATATATCATTATTAATAATTAATGTCTTAAATATTTTTTTTTCTTTTCAAATTGTTCTTGGTTTTTGTTGAGAGCATCATTTATATTATAATGATATGCCTATCTTTAAGCTTATATATTTAAAAAAAATGTTTATGTTTGTATCTGTTTTGCTTTACAAGAAGTAACTTATTCATTAATTAATCTATTTTGTTCACATATGTGTTACTTAAATGATTTATAATTTTTTTTTGGAATGTTTATTTTTAAAAAAACATTCCAAACTATAAATACATGTTTGAAAAAGAAAAGCTTGTTATAATTTAGACTTTACTTAATAAAGATTGAATGATAATAGTTGTGTATGCGAATTTAGGTAAGATTATTAGATAAAAACCTAAATATCAAAAGCTTATTATATTTATTTTATAAAGCTTAAATGATTTATATTTTATTAATCTAAAAAAATTCTAAAACAATAATTTTAAATGTCTGTATGAATATACCAAACATTATATAAAAGCATTGTTAATTAACCTATTCTAGAATTCCTATAACAATGTTATGTGAAATTACGAGACAAGAAAGGACTACAAAAACGAATGCAGAATAAAATTTACTCGCAAACTAAATCTGCAACTTCAAATAACAGAATTTTTTGCCAACAGAAGTAGAAAATGGGTCAAATGCCTTTGATTCCAATTCCTGCCTATGCTTGATGACTAACATTGTATATGCATTTATAAATTTCTTCATCACCTTTTCCAGAAGAATTTTGTTTATAAATATTATATCAGAATTTTAGTAATCAGTTATATTTCATGAATTTCAGTCTTAAGAAATTGCAAGATAAGAAATTTATTTTATTACAAAATAAGTTTTATCATCACTATACTAGAATTCCTTGAGAAGAGTTATTTATGATTTAAGAAACTAAATGGAACTTTCCTAGAAAATTGCATCATCCTACAAGTTATAGAGACAATTGATTTAGTATAAAGATATCACCATCTGGAAAAAATTTATCCATTAAGCTTGTTAAGCTTCACTGATTATGGGGTCTAGAATAAAGAACTTTCTTACCAGAACTTTAAGAAAAAAAGAAACTTTATCAAAAATAATAAAATTTCACTTATATATTTTTTATTATGCAGACATATTTTTGTTTGTTTGGGGGCTTTCAGTGATAATAGGTTTACTAGATAGGTAAAACAATTTTAATAATAATTTATTTCTATATTTATGTGCACTTACAATATCATGTGTGAACACTTAGATAGATAGCACACATTACATTCTTTATGTTTCAACTAATAAGAATAAACTAAAGGATCTCATCATTGTATATAACTTAAATGTTTGGGGATTATAATATCCTTTTGCCTGCTGTATTTATCCCAAGATTTATTTGAATTTCATAAAAGCTCTACTGTAACAACATTTATTTATAAAACTATTTGTAACATCTTCATGATTCAACATTATAATTTGTTCTTTTAATGCCATTTGCTTGTTAATATTATTTATTAGCAATGTAAATAAAGTTGGATGATTTTTCACCTAATCAGTTTATTTATTTATCCATTCATCTCGCATCAATTCGTCACATTATTATTGTTATTTTAAGCCCTGAGATCATATAATCATTTATTATTTTTCAATTTAATTATATTTGAAGTTAATAAAATTATCCTTTGGCTTTAAATATGCATTATTGTAGAACTTCATTTTCAGTTAATACTTAAAAATAATTTTACAGATTTTATAGTTAGTAATCCCTATTATTGAAAATTGGCATCTGAACCCATCTTTTTTTCCCCATATGTACCATTACATATTTAGCAGCCATCTTTGATTTGTGTAATAATCTGAGTCTCTTTGATTTATATAATAAAGCCATTGTCACCAGTCTCTAGAGAAACTGCTGCAATGATTCTAGAACTTAGTTTAGTCTAATAGCTAATGTGCATTACTCAGTTTACATTAGCCATTCTAATGGATTTTTTCTATACCCACTTTAGTATTTCAAAATAATAATCATGGCAGAAATGTGTAAAGTTTCCTAATTTCAAATTTAATTTAATATAAGTAACTCATAGTCATTGAGCCTATCCATATTTTTTCTTAGTTATTTGGATTTGTAGTGCATTCTAATTATTTTTGAATTGAACTTGTTTTCATTTTTTTCCAAAAAAAAAAACAAACTAATCATTCTTATTGCATTGTCAAATGTATATAATATTAAATCATCTATGCATTTATCATTATTTCACAATGCTTTGTTTCACAATTCTTTAAAGCATTGTGAAACAGTGATAAGTGTATAGATGATTTAATTTTTTTTTTTATTTAGTTTGTGCCCAACATACTCTTTAGACAATTTGCAATTATCTTGGTAAATGTCTTATAAAAACTGATAAATTGATAGATTTATAACTTTTAAGATCCTTGCTTTTAATTTTCTTAAATATCAATGTCAGTGTTGTTTTTTGCTAGTTATAAGCCATATCCGTATCTTTTAGTATATAGTTTTGCCAAAACTTTCCTTATTTCTTCACCAGAGTTTTAAAAGTATTTATAATTATTTCATCATTTTTAGTACTTTTTAACTCTTCATATATTTTAATTGTAAGAGTTTTCTTTTCAATTAAAACTACACCATTTTAAATAGTATCATAATTGGGTCAGCTAATTTGTTGTTTTATTGACCACTATAGTTATTTGTAATTTTTTTCCTTGTATTTCATAAAATCATTTTCTCTTCTAATAATAGTATCTTTTTTTCTTTTTCTTATATCAAGTATTATATTATATTATTACAGTTATATAAATATTTTTATGTCATCACTGATTCTTTTATTTTAAAGAAATCTAAATATTCAGTTAAGTGAGTCATTTTTAGATACTTTTATGCTTCTTCTTCTTCCCATATAGTGCTTTATTTTGAGTTTTTACTGCTGCCTTTTTTAATATGGCTAAATAAAATACCAGATACTTTTTTTTTCTGAAGTAGCTGAAATCTGACCTATTTTTAAAAGTCAATTAAGATGTTGAAATAATTTTTAATTCTAGTTTAAACTTAGTATTGTTGAAGATTAGAAATGTTAATTATGGGTGTGAACTGTCTTAATAGCTTTTCTTTCTAGTTTTATTATATTATAAGAATTATAGCTATAATAAATCTGCAGAGAAAAAAATGTTTAAAAAATCTCATGTGAATTGATTAATAAATATAGACTGCCATTTGTGTATTTGCATAAATGTACATGCAACTTGAAAAATAAAAATGTAAACTAATTAAATGTTAAGAGAAAAAATAATTTATGCATATTATTAAAGACTAAATATTTACTTTGTACCTCGTGAGAAACTGAATAATAAATAATACTGTATAGGAAGAATGGCAGTGTTTTTGGTGTGCAGAAAAAAATTGAATTGCATAGTTTAATGCATTTCAAGCTTTATTTAATCTGACTTTTAAATAGAACTTTTAATTAAATGATTTATCCATTTTTATAGTAAATCTGATAGAGGATTTGAATATAATATTAAAATTTTGGAATTAATAAAAATAGGTAAATTACAGAGTTATAATCAAAGATACGGAATTAATTTTCCTTCTTCCTATGTTACAAAATATAAATAAAGAAAATGAAAAAATACTTTTTTTCCTCTCTTCTTTTATTTCACTTATTTATGTATAAAATCATGATATAATGTACATAAAATTTGTATCCACAACATATTTTAAAGAGAGTAAAGAGGGTGTTTTTCAAAAAATATGTTATTGTAATAACCCAAAAGTTATATTTTCCCTAGATTGTAATGTATATGTATTTGAAAACATGTATGAACAACATAAAATAAGTATACATAGATATAAAACAAGCAATTAGGCATTAATCTAATTCTAGGAGTGGAATACAGTAGTTCATTCCATATTACTTTGCATTAGAGTGCAGCCTACTTTTGAAGGCATATTGTAATTATTCATATTGAAAAGAGAAACAACCACTAGTTAAAATTGAAATTTAGATAGCTGTATTTTGCTCTTTTTTTATATTTTTTATTATTCATTATAGAAGCTAGCATGATGACTTTATCTAGCAGAAAAATGTATATAGTGTGTGACTAGGCAAAAAAACCCACACCAGTCAAAATGCCTGGAAAAAGT
This sequence comes from Epiperipatus broadwayi, assembly GCA_028023455.1. Taxonomy (NCBI): domain Eukaryota; kingdom Metazoa; phylum Onychophora; class Udeonychophora; order Euonychophora; family Peripatidae; genus Epiperipatus; species Epiperipatus broadwayi. The sequence continues at coordinate 896,306 of JAQFVV010006315.1, forward strand.
AGTAGGATTCAGAAACTAATGCTAAAATTTGCAAAATTAGCCAGTGCAATGGCTCTATAATACCATGAAAAAAGAAATGGATAGTGCAATATAAGTTACCCAAGACTTACTAATATTATATCTTATAAAACACTACCAGTGCTGCTGTATTTATTCTCTAACATTACCAATGTTCAAGAAGAAGAATTATTATCACCAGAGGAAATAATGAAGACAACAATCAAAAAATATTAAGATAAAACCATTGTTTGTGACTGTTTCAATATTTAACATAGTAAGATCTTATCATTGTAAATACTATAAGGCATTAAACTTAAATTTAAAATATCTTTTACTACTATGATATTTAATATTTTGTGTTCTATTTATTCATCATTAATAAATTTTTATATATATGTTTATTAATCCATATAGTTTGTGTTCATAACTCAATCCAAATATTTACTTTCTACATACACATTCTAGTTAATATCAACATCCCTAAGAAATCATGCAATTTACTGGGAGAATTCTGGGATGGCAGTAATAATTGATGATGATTGTTCATTTAAGTTTTTCAAGAGTAAACTTTTTTTAGAAAGTTTTGTGCCTTTGAATTTCTTTTTTATTGAAACTGAAAAACAAATAAAATACTTTTGGGAGTACTTGTACTTTTAAATTATAAATCATCATCATTATTATATTGGTTGATATATATTTTGAATTAATTTTTTTTTGTTTGAATTTTATTAACTATTCAATGTTTATATTTATTTGACACAAAATTCATGGTGCAAATTGAATAGATCATTATAGGTAGATTCTTTGAATATATATTATATATATCCAAATTCAAATCCATGTACAGGGAAAAATTTACCATTACTGTACATTATAAATTTAAAATATATATTTTAAATAGTTAAAATATAATTTAATTCTGCTCTGTCTATGATGAATTCCCATATATCTGCTTTTAGTTTTTGAGTTTTTGTTCAATTACAAAAAAAAAGGCATTATAATCAGTCTTTTACAAATCTATAACTTTCCTCACTTCTTAAACCATATTCAAGTTACCTATTCTTTCATCTTTCAATTATTTTCCTATTTTAACACTTATAATCTTTCAAAATAATTTTTAAATGTTTGGTATATTCAAAAACATTCTATATATCATTATAAAAAAAGTCCCTAAACATTTATCGGAATAAGTACCTCTTTAATTATGCTGTCTAATTTTCTGCATCTGATAATTTTTATTGAATTAAATAACTAAATATTATTATTCTATTAGATACACCATTATTTTTCTTCACAATGTTTTTTTAATTCTACTCATCAAATAATATCTGAGTTTTAAAATTAATTGTCTCTTCATCTTGACTTTTACATTCATTAAGTCCAGTAACATTTCATGAGATAGTTCTTCTAATTTGTGCATGAGATATACAATTCTAGATAATAAAACTAAATGTTATCATCCCATGGAAGTTTAGAAATTTTATGGCTAAGTGAATGAGCAACCTTTGTTATGCCTTGGCAGACAACTTTAAAACCTCTGTGATAAGAAGAGTATAATTTATTTTGTCTGCCATAAATGAAAATGTAAAAAAGGTCATTCATACATAGACTGTAGTGCTGCTTTTAAATTTAACAGTATTGGACATTTAACAAGAAGATTACAGTGATATGTTCAAAACGCAGAAGAATAAAAGCCAGAAAATCCACAATAGTGCTTAATGCACTTTGTTAAGCAACAGTTGTAATAACAAAAACGTATGGAATGAGCATTAGACATTCAACTTTAAGGTTTCTGAGAGAAAGCAAAGGATTTTCTTCCAATTGATAGCATAAACTTTTTGCATCCTGAATACTCTCAAGCCAATGCACTCTTTTCTCTACAAACAAAAAAAAATTGTTCAATGTTTTGGCTTGAGAATATTCCTTTGCTTAATAAACCAGTCATGTGAGAAATAATCTCAAGTATTACATATTATTAAAACCATGAATTTATCTTATATATTGTACCGGTATAAATCCACCACGCTTACTCATACACAGTACCCGAGTTCAAACCCAGTCCACGTTTAAGAACAAATTCCCAAAACGCCAACTGAATTCAAACCCAAACCCCGGCATGACCAACCGATGATGACTTTACACCAGCACAGGGTTATCCCTTTTCTAGCTCAGCTTAGAACATGGACTAAATTCTTACAGTTAATGATATATAGGTTTATTAGACTATAGATATTGGAACGGTCATTTATGTAACGTATATATTTAAGTTGCCAATACAGACAGAAAGTGGCTAAATAAACTTAGAGAGTAATAAGGTGGAGGACACAAAGATTAAGATTAAATAAAGTGTTTAATAAGCAAAATATAAAGCATATAAATATAGTGTTAAATAAGACAAATAGAAAGCACATGAATATAGTGTTATATAATAGAAATATACAGCATATAAATATAGTGTTATACAGTACGGTAAGACTTCATAAATCCTCTTGTATTTGGCTACTAGTCTTTAGTGAACGTTTTATTTAATAAACAAACTTATGCCAATAGCTGGGTAGTTAAATGATTGACGGGTGGTTAAGAGAATCAGAGTATTTGAGCACTGGAAAAATATTTATCTAAAGATTTTTGTTTACTTATTTTATTTGAATAGGCTCGAGCCGGAACGTAGACGAACAGTGGAGGTGGTTTTATATAAACACGACATAAGAGATAGATGTACTGGTGGTTTTATATATATACGACATGGAAGATAGATGAACTGGTGGTTGCCTGGATTCAAGAGCCCTACAGTAATCAATTGCGGTGCATTAACGGAATACCGGGCGGCTTGTTCTTTGACAAGGCTTAATGCCCCCAAGTAGTTCCGGGACACGACAACCAGCCGGGATCATTTCGAACCCCGGTGATCCAAGAGATTACCGGGAAAGAAAAACTGCTTTCATTCCCCAATGGTAGAATGGCGAGACGCTGACTTCAGCGAAGGGAAGGCATTGCCACAGACATGAAGGCCGAATACTTGAAGCGGATTTTTAAAAGAAATTATATAAAACCTGGAATCTATTAGTCTGTTTCTACGCCACAGGCTGAGATCCTTACCCCAATAAAACGTAGCGGACTTAAACTGACGGTGACAACAATAATTAGTTAAATTTACTCTGAAACTCTAACCCTTCGGGCTGACAGGCGGTAGCGATAGTATCAAATTACGCAATGAATTATTTCTCATATTATACATAACATTAATGAACACTTTGAAACGATTATATATATATTTAAGATTGAAACTTGGATTGTAATTTTATAACAACTGAACATAGAATAATAAAGTGATTTAACATTTACTAACTTGGGATGTGAAAGAATATTTAATTCAGAACATGAAATTACTTTTAAATTAAATCGATCATTATTACACACTAGTTTACACAGATTTGGAAATATTACTATTGGCAATGTTTGTTTATGAAATAAGCAACATAAGAAAATATAAATGCATTCATTTAAATGATTATTACTATTAATTACAAATGTTATAAATTATTTCTAAAGACTAGAGCAGAGGATTAAAAAGAAAAGAAAATTTACTGACAGGTTAAACAATAGCATTATAAACGACATAAAAACTTACATGTAATTTATTTGATTGATAACATTAAGCTCGGGAGAAAGTTAAAAGTTCGTGTAACACAGTTACTCTTCTTTCTTCATCCGGCTTGCTTTTCCCGATTGATATTTCCGACGAACGTAGGCGCGCATTTTTGAAAGTTATTTGTAAGGCATAGTAAATTTTGAGATTGAAAGTTGGAAATTCTGAAGTATATGAAACATGATCAAACAGCGGCACGAGGATCCATATTGGCGGGCAAGGACCAGCTCCTGGCAATTAGCCCATGAACATGGCGATTCACTGGTAAACTTCTTAATAAGATATTTGAATTATTATTAACTGCTGTGTTGTCTCGAGACTACCTCTCTCAAACACGACCAAAGTTAGAATCAAGTTTTTTCTAGAATTTGCCACTGCTGACCTTTCCGACTTGTTTTTGTTTTAGGCTCCGCCTACTTTCTCTAGCCTCTAGCGATGCAGCTTGACCAACAATCAATTATCTGTTTTTAGCAATCTTTTAATTTAATATCCTATTTTTAAATCGATACAGTAATTACATATCAAAATTCCTTACTAATTTTGACTACAACTTAATTGCTCTGAACATTTGTGCAATTAGATTTTAATTAAAAACACTGATCAAAGGAATGTGATTTTTGATCAGTATTTTTAAACGACTTTATACAATTTTAAAACCAAAATTTAAAACAAATACGCCCGCACTGAAACTTTAAATTAAATGATATAAATTCGCAAACCACGCACACACAAATATTATTTCATGGTTTGCGACATTTATATACGGAAACTTTACATATTTATTTATAAACTATAGAATATATAACTAATTTTTATTATAAATTAAAATAGACAAAATCTCACTGCGGGCGAACAGTGGTTTGAATTACCGTACATAAAAACACCTGAAACGAAGATCGGTTCTCCGATCTGTCTGTTTCAATATATACATCTATACTTGTTAGTTCGTTTAATGAAATAAAAATTAATATAAAAAGAAATATATTGAAAAAAATAGAAAAGCAATTACTAAAATGTTTGGTCACCATCATCCAAAAATTATCAGATTGGCAGTTACATCAAATTAATAATAATAAAACTAGAAAATGCTTTAAGCAAATATTAAGAGATGTTGATAAAAGACAGATAGAACATAATCTTTGAAAGATTAGAAAAATAAAATATTAGCCATCCAATGAAAATGTAAGAACTTCATGTGTACAGATAAAAACTCTTCAATAACTCCTTCTGAAAAAGAGGATATTACAAATTTGCATCTGCTGGATAGTGAAGAATGAACACTTTTTCAACCATGTTTATACTCTCTAGATAAAAATAGATAGTTTTTTTTTTTTAAAAAAAAAGATAGTTATTTATTAAACAATATTAGATGGTTAACTAGAATGGCAATAGATTAATTTCTTAAAACTTAAACAAAATCTCAAGTTTATATCATTTGTGCTGTCAATACATAAATACCAATATTTTATACTTACAATTGTTTTTGAACAAAAGAAATTATTCGATAAACCGGATATGCACAGAAAAAAAAAGATAAATAGTAGTTTGGGTATTTGGAATTTATATTTTGTAAAAACATAAAATATTTTGTAATGCTAATATTTTTTAAATGTAAAAATTTACTTACGGCAGCAAATATAAACATTTTTCTAGCATAGTCATTTTTCTGTTTGACTTTTTCCATCATGTTTTCAACCATATGATGTAATAATACTCCTGCAAAAGACATATATATATGTACAGACAAAACATATAGAAAGAAAAAGACTAAAGGCCATAAAATAAAATATTTGCATATTTGTACACATATTCATTTTTGTTAGACATTATTTCATTTGTTAATTATTATAACATTGTATTTTTTTTAATAATTTAGAAATAAATACTAAAGTAATGAACTATTAAAAAGTAGGTTTAAGTACTATAAACAGATATTAAACATTTGATAGTTATTTTCATTTTATGAGGAATAAAATGCAAATATTACATATACAGAGTTTGTTAAAAATTAGATATTATCAGCAAAATGAACATAAATTAAGTATTATAATTGTCTCCCACTTTCCTTTAATTTAACATTTTACTATAGCTCAATGCATAACTTTTGAACATTCCTAAAATTTTATGTGATAGTCAGTTCCATTTAAATCACTTGTTATTCTAGATCAATTGACATAAAAAAATTATTTGGATCTACTGGAACTCAATGAAATATTAATTCCAATGGCACTTTCTCATTCCTTTACTTGAATTATTTTCTAGCAGTAAATAGTTTGCATACAAATGTTCCTATATTGTTAGAACTAATAATGAATGTTTGTGCTTGTTTAAAATGACTAAATCATCTATCATTCAGTTTTAAAATGAATTAAGAAAACGGTTAAAGTGCTTTAGTATTAAATTAAGAAAACGGTTAAAGTGCTTTAGTATTAAATTCATCAACTACTTGTAAGACACATCATATCTTCTATATATAAGAATATTATCTATTTTTCTTTTGTGTGTGTGCGTGCATTATGTAGCTATAATGTATAGTCTGCAATCCAAAAAAATGTACAGGAATAAAAATTATAATAGAATCTACAAAAAAATTTATAATTATATTGTAACAACAAATACAATTTTCATCTCATTTTAAAACTAAAAGATAGGTATTAATGGTGACATATAATAATATAAAGTTACTATGGCATTGACTGTTTTTAGTCACTGGATAAGCCATCAGAGGGGTAATTTAAATACTCTCAAACAAATTCAGATATCCCATTTTTATGGATTTTTTTTTGGCATGGGAATTAGATATTTGATAAATTATGTTTACAGTCGATGATAAACTACAAACATGAAAGATATTGACAATATAACAAAAGAAAAAAATTTTGTGTCTTCAGTTTGATCAATTGGTGAGAGATACCACTCAAATATTTGTTGTTATTGTAAACATGGCAAAGACAGATTATAAATTCATTATCCATAAAAGTATGATGACATATTTGTGAGGATAAAAGATGAAGACAATAGCACAATAAAATCATATTTTTCTTTTACATTGAATTTATACATTCATATTAAAAAACCATCTGAGATCTTGACTCTATAGCTAATAATAGCTGAAGAACCATTCTTGACCAATATTGGATGACTAACTAGAATGATTATAAATTAATCTATTTAAAAAAATTATAAAATTCATTGAATGTGAACTCAAACCCCAGATCATGAGCATGGCAAGAAAAAGGGCTAACTTTTAGACTTTAAACATTTAAATTTAATTTATGACATTGTGAAAAAAAAAAATTTATCATTTAACTTTACAAAAAAATTTACATTGTTTACATTATTCATGAATTACAAATCATTGATGTCTATCTTATTATATGATCACTGTTTCTTATGCTTGCTCATAACTGTCATTAAACAGGCAAAACTCTCCATACAGTAGTGCCACTCAGTGCAAGCCAGAGTAATCAATGGATGCCAGAAGGCTTATGCATAAAATCCCTATCTAGTCTGGGGATATTGTATGAGTAGGCACTAGATAGGGATTTTATGTGCAAGCCTTCTGGTATCCATTGATTATTCTGGCTTGCACTGAGTGGCACAACTGTGTGAAGAGTTTTGCCTGTCTATCTATATTGTGAAAATATTTTTAAGGTGAAAGAAGCACATGCTTAAATTTTCAAGAATAATAAATTTAAAACAAATTATATATTGGTATAATTATTTCTTAATAATTTCATTTATTTCATATATACTAATTGGAACAATTAACATTTCATCATAAAGTCTATTGGCATTTTTACCATTTAATTGGAACAATTAACATTTCATCATAAAGTCTATTGGCATTTTTACCATTTTATTCTAATTACTTAAATCAATTTGAAAATTAAACAAGATTACAATTGACTGTTTATGATTACTATCATATATTCCAATTAAGTACTGGATATCATTATCAACCATTATCAATCCACTGCAGGATGAAGGTCTCTCCAAGTTTAATCCATCTTCTCCGATCTTTAGCTTCTCTTCTCCACATCACCCCTACACATTTTCTTATTTCATCCATCCATCTTACATGTGGTCTCCTTCTGGGTCTTTTACAATCTCTTGGAATCCAGTTTAAAATTTCAATTGTCCATCTATTATCATCTCTTCTAGCAATATGTCCAGCCCAACTCCACTTCAATCTTTTAATTTTTTCAATGAGGTCAGTAACACCTGTTTGTTCTCTTACCCATACATTGCGTTTCGATCTCTTCTTGTTACTCCCAACATACATCTCTCCATACTTCTTTGAGTGGTCTGAAGTCTCTGTATTGATCTTCTATTAAGTGTCCAAGTCTCAGATCCATAAGTAAGAACTGGTAAAACACATTTGTTAAAAACCTTTCTTTTCAAACACATAGGCATATTTCCTTTTAATATCAAGTTATTTCTACCAAAAGCACTCCAACCAAGTTTAATTCTATGATTAATTTCCTCTATTATGTTTCCATCTGTATTAATAATCTGACCAAGGTATTTGTAACTCTTAACTTCTTCTAATTCATCATAATCAATCTTTATTTTCATATTTGGAGCAAATCGATTAAACATTACTTTAGTCTTTTTAACATTTATCTTTAGTCCTACTTTCCTACTTTCATCTGATAACTCCTGCAACATTTCCTGCAGCTCGGAAGCATTATTTGCAAAAACAACTACATCATCTGCGAAATCTAAATGACTTAAATAATCTCCATTTACTTTCACTCCTTTAGTTTCCCATTTTAATCCACAAAATAGATCTTGAAGAGCGTCGTGTAAAAGTTTTGGAGATATGGAGTCACCTTGTCTTACACCTTTCTCAATGTTGACTTTCCCAGTATCATTATGTAATCTAATTGTTGCTGTTGCATTTTTATAAATATTCTTTAAAATATGACAATATCCTGGATCTATACCTTGATGATCCAATGCTTTAATCACTGAAGAAATGTTTATAGAATCAAATGCCTTTTCATAATCTACAAATCCAAAACATAATGACAACTCATATTCATTTGTCCTTTCTATAACTTCTCTCAATACACGAATATGATCTACTGTACTAAAACCACTTTTAAATCCAGCTTGTTCTCTTGGTTGGTGAAAATTCAAGGTTCTCTGTAGACGAGTTGTAATTATCTTGGTAAAAATTTTATATAAAACTGATAAAAGGCTGATAGGTCTGTAATTTCTAATATCTTCTTTATCACCTTTTTTAAATATTAATATTATTACTGCATTCTTCCAATCATCCGAAGAGCATCTTTATCATTTAGACATTTGGTATATAACTTTGCTAATATTTTTTCTGTTTCTTCACCTGCTTCTTTTAATATATCAATTATAATTCCATCATTACCTGGAGCCTTTCCTTTTTTCATACATTTAATTGCATTTCTCACTTCTTCATTTAAAATTCTGGGCAATTCGGAAGATGTAATAGATATAGGAGGTACTTGTTCTTTATTACTATATAATTCTTGATAAAAATCTTCTACCAATTTCATAATGTCATCCCTCTTTTTAGTAATAATTCCATCTTTTTCCTTATTGCAGATATAAATTTCCTACCAATACCAAAATGTTGTTTTACATTCTTAAGACTTTTATTTTCTTCTACAGCTTTTCTTGCTAGTTCACAGTTATACTTTCTTATATCATTTTCAACTCTTTTCCGCACCATTTTACAAAATTCGAGATATTCAATTCTTTTTAATGCATCATTCTTGCATATCTTCATATTCCTTCTTTTTCTTCATAAGTTCTCTAGTCTCAGTAGAAATTTTATTAGTCAATTGCTGCTTTTTTCTACCAGCTATCTTTGTTGCAGTTTTTAAAAGTGTATCAGTTATTTTCATATTAATTTCATTCAAATCTGAATCATGTTCAAAATCTACTAATACTTGAAACCGATTTGTAAGTTCTAATTTAAATTCATTAGAATGTTTCTGAAGATTAGGAATATCAACTGTAAATATAGTTTTTCTTAATAATTTTTGTCTCTCTAGTTTTACATTAACATGTATCTTACCCCTTACTAATCGATGATCACTTCCTGTGTTAAATTTATTAAGAACATTACAATCTTGAAATATGTATTTCCTGTTAGTCAAAATATAATCCAATTCTGCTGTACCTTCATTTGGATGCTTCCATGTCCATTTCCTTCTAACATTTTTCTCAAAAAAAGAATTCATAATATAAAGTTTTTCCTTCTCTGCAAACTCCACAAGTCTATGTCCTCTCTCATTTCTATTACCATAACCAAAATTACCTACAACACTTTCATCTTTCATTTGTTTACCAATTCTAGCATTAAAATCTCCCATAACAATTTTAAAATGTTGTTTACTCTGATCAAAAGCCTTTTGTACATCCATATAAAAATCTTCTACTACTTCATCACTGTGAGAACTTGTTGGGGCATAAACCTGAATTATCTGCATTTGATATCTGCTATTAAGTTGTATAACTAATCTTGCCACTCTGTCTGATACACCATCAATCTCCACAATATTGTTCTTCCACTTTTTATTTATAATGAATCCTACTCCACTTGTATTTCCAATATTTGTGCCTTTATAATAGAGCATATGTCCACTTTTTAAATCAATTGTCTCTTCACCTTTTCTTCTAACTTCACAAAGTCCAATAATATCCCATTTAATATAAGAGAGTTCTTCTTCTAATTCTTGCAATCTTCCTTCACTTGAAAGTGATCTGCAGTTGTAAGTACCTAAATAAAGTCATCATCAAATGGCAGCCTGGGTCTGCCTCCAGGATATTCTTAGCACCCTCCGCCCTCGGCCACCAACCGCTGCCTTGGTTGGTGACTTTACAGCCTCCTGGGATTAAGGGCCATGCTTTATTTTTGTCTGTCATAATTGTATAATTGGGAAAAATCTTTATCATTTACACAAACATTCATTCTGCCTTATCAGGCACTGAGAAGAAAGACCATGGTGTTTCTTGATCTTAAACTCAGAGGTAAAAAGCCAATAAACTCACCACGCTGGCTAATGCGTGTTGGTGAGCAGCCCATCCATGTTCGTATACTATATGAATAAACATATAGTAATAACAGCTGCAATGACAAGAACGTATGGAGTGGACATTAGGAATTTGCCCTGCTCGGTTCCTTTAAGGCCTCCAAGAGGAATCAAAGGGTCTCCTTTCAGTTAATAAAAAAGATTAGGTCTATTCAAAGCAAGAAATAACTTCAACTTGTTGAATGTGGTATAGTAAAATATCTGTAGCAAGAATCATATTATTGAAAAATGCCTTTTCCACTCTTACTAATTACCCCCCCCCTTCCAATTCAGTAAATCATGTTCGGTACCTCATGTTCTAAAGAAAGATAGAAAGATTTTTGAATATATTCAAACTAAACAGAATGAAACTAATTATGAAATCTCAATTTGAGCTTTTTATGTTGTAAATGTATCAGATATAAACATGAACTATTCTGGAATCATGAAACTTGTTTAGAATATCAGTTGCACTACTACTATAGGACCTAATTATTTTATGAATCTTTTTTTACTGTCATTGTCATTCAAGAAAAATCTATAATCAATAGAAAAAATATCTAATTTTTGACTGCATAAGTACCTTTCTCTTGATTAATACTAATAAGTATGAAAAAAACCAGAAATAGCTGCAGTCTGAAAATCTCTTTGATTTCTTATTAATAATGATGATTGATACAAATTGTAATTCTAATTTGAATTGCAATGAAAATTAATATTGTTAATGCTTTACTTTTTCTGCAGTTCTGTGATTCCTCTAATTATGTCTTAAGTTTTCTTAAAATAGCTAGATATTTTTTGGATCACATTTAATAGTCCGCAAGTCTTTCTCTCTATCACTGGATTATATGTACAGGATATATTTAAATATTAAATAATTGTGAAAATAAAATAGTCTAATTCTACAGTCACACATCATTCTCTTGGAAAGCTACTAATCATAATGCTGATACTTCTGAATTTGTCATCTTCGAGTCATACTTTTTCTTTTTTAAATGTTTTTAAAGGTCTTTACCAACTAGAAATAATCCAAAAATTCTAAAATTAAATTTGTCAAAGAAAATTGATTTATATAGTAAATATTTATCTTTGATTTAATTGTATAGTATAGATATAAATTTATTATGCAATGTTTCACTGAACATATTAGTGAATTTTAGATTTTTTAACTCCAACAGTTATTGAAAATTGGGATCAATCAAAGCAAAAATAAAACTCAGTAGAAAATATCAATATAGGTCTTAAATGATTTTTGTTTAACTAAAGAGTAGAATGGTTTATTGCTCAGGGTTTATATAATGTAGAAGTCCAAAAGTGACAGAGTTGAATTTCAAATCAAGGATTATTATTTCTTGAATTGGTCACTTTATCATCACACTAAATTCAGAGAAAAGAAATCTAAAATCTTGTGTTTGGTCTGGGGAACTTATTAAAGCTTGTTTAATTTGTTTAGATAAATGATTGATTTTACTTAGCCTATTATATTAATTGTACAGAAATATCTTCTTGATTTCTACTTATAATAAAAAAATAGCATTAATTGCCAATTTGAAGTAAAAATCAGAAGCAAACTATCCAGATAATAGTGTCAGGTGCAATCCAGAATAATCAATGGATGCTAGAAAGTTTCTTCATCCAATATGCCCAGACTAGGTTTCTAACATGTGGTTTTCATTAATGAGGAGCTTTAAATCTGAGAGCACTACATCTAGAACTTAGGATCTAATGCAACCCTCCAGCACAGATGAAAGCCACAAGCTAGAAACTAGTCTGGGTATATTAAATGAGTAGGCAATAGATAGAAATTTTATGCACAAACCTTCTAGCATCCATTAATTAATATGACTTGCACTGGATGGCACTACTGTCTGGAGATTTTGCTGTTTAAACAGCTTGTGTAATCATGGGAAATGGTAATTATGTGATGTTTTAATGGCTTTTAAATAAAAATCAGATGTTGACCAATATTTTTCTAAATAAATATATTTACATATAAAAAAATGACTAGTTTCACATCTAGAGTTGGGTAATTTTTAGAAAGATGAGAAAACTCCCACTAAATTCAGGACTTTTCAGAAATTAGTTTTGTATTAAAAATAGAAATCCCAAGTGAATTGGTCAAATGAAAAACTACCCAATTCAGAGGAAGACTAATAGCAAAATAGTTATAAGACAAATTGACTAATTTAAATACGTCACATAATCATAATGTGTATGTACTGTATAAGATAGATAGAGTTTTTAATCTTATATCTTTTTTATTTATAACAAAAGTCGTACCTGATGATAATTTTATTTATATTAGAATTTATTTAAAATTCAAACAATACCATCATTGTTAGCTATCTAATTCTTTATTTTTAAACACTAACATTGTTATAGATACATGTTGCAACATCTGCAAAAAATTAATTGTGGTTGAATTAACACAGGATTAATCTGTGTGTGACATGCAAAGTCAATAAGTTTGATGCCTCTTATAACCCTTGCTCTTTGTGAATCTCACTCACCATAAAACTTGCCTATTAGGCAATTATAAACATTTTTTTTATAATAAGGTGTTTAGAATTAAAATTGGTCAATGCCTAAGGAAAGGAATTGGTGCATTTTATTTCTAAATTGTGAGAGTTGCAATATAACAAATAAAATATGTAAAAGTATGTTAAAATTAACAGACAAATATATATCTATATTGTAACAGTCATGTTCAAGCCCTTCTCGTTGCACGTTTTAGTTTGACTACCAAATTCTGTGCTGGATTCAAACCCTATTAAAATGTTCATTTAATAAATAAATGTATAAACCTTTCTATCATGGTTGGGTATGCACATTATATATGCACATATGAATAAACGCTGTACATACATAGGTTAGTAGTTATTACAGCGAATATAATGGTTTAAATTTTATATTTTATAAAGAAATGATTTATGCTATAATTATAAATAATAGAAATGTCAATATATTAATTTTATTAAATACAAATTCGTATGTGGATATATGATTCACCTTATATAATATATATAGAGTGGTGTGATTTTAATTTTGTAAAAGAGCAAAAAGCTTTTAGTTAAATTAGTTAAAAATAAAGTTAGCCATAAACAAATTTGCATTAAGTCCCCCGCACCTGTGGCTAAATCAAAGATTGAAAATTGATCATTGTTATACCCAAATTTATTTGCTAAATTGTATTCATATTTCACACCTAGAAGAGAATCTAAGGCTTCATGAAAACCTAAACAAAAGCATTTTAATCAATTTGGTAAATCTTATGATTTAATGTAATATTTTAGAGTTAATGGGTTTCCAGACAAAATAAATTCTTTTCTAGTTAAGTGCTTTGTAAGAAAAATATAAATAGGGTATATTTGAGTTATGGAGTCATTAATTTTAGAAGAGCATCGCCATACCTAATCCACATCAGATTGATCTTTGAAAGATCTGACTGGAGAAAGGCGACTGCTACTTCTAAAATCCATGGAAGAATGGTGTACCACTGCCATAAACCACTGGAGCTGTCACAAGAAACCATCCAGCAGCAGCCTCTCAAGAAGATTATGATACCTGAAAGCCAACACCTGCTTATCCAGCCAGCAATTAATTGGTAATGCCAAATCTCTAACCGCAGAGCTCTGTGTAAACAAACTATTTCTAAAACCAAATTTTCTACTTAAAGTTTAAAGCTAGCAAACTATAATCTAATGTAATTTTTTCTAAATCTTATAAATGTTTTCATTATAAATTCTTGTTAAAGTAAATAATGTATCATTTGTATAACTTGCTTACCTCTTTATAAATACCTTAAGTAAACTAAATGTAACCTATGCTAAATTCTTTATCTATCACTGCAGTTGTGCTTATAATATTTCTTTACTGTTATTTATACACCAATGCTTTGAAACAGCAAGCATTTAAATGTAATAAATATTCAGAGATAAAATTACAAATCTCTTCCCATAACTATTTTTTTAATGACATTTGCCATGCTCACTGGTTCGAATACCTTCACTTATTTGATGTTAAATGTATTGTGGCTTACTATTAAATTTTCATCTTATTGAGATTTATGAATAGAGTAATGTACTAGTCTTCATAATTCCCTCTCTCCCATAATAATCTTTATGCACAGATTGAAACATATAAACAAGAGTTTTATCATACTTCATTACCCCTTAATGTCGCTTGATTATATAGCATTGTCAGAATTGGCTCTTAATAGTAATATTGACCAGGCTATTCCCAGTAGTTCTCAAATATTAAGTTGTACCTTCATTTGGTGGATTAGATATTTTAAATTATCTTTCTATGTTTAACATTTTGCTGCCTCTTCTCCTTACAATGGGGCCACAGGCAAGTCCACCCTATCTTATATTTCAGGGTGCACCCAAGTAAGACCTGACACATAATTACAGGCAGTAGTGTTAGCCAACCCTGACCTTTTAGCAGCAAGATGCTTAGTCCCAGGTACCGGTGTTTGTCATGAAAACCCTTGACTTCAATCTATTCGCAGAGCACTCTGTTATCATAATTTTCTGGTGTTGTAGTGATTGGTCACCTTGCAAATCCAATTCTGAGCCCTATAAGTTAATTATTCAGGATTACTGAAACTTCTATCTTTAGTTTCTAGGTTCAATCTCACCCCTGAGCTGATTTATATGCTCATGATTTACTAATTTATTAATGTTACCATAAATATTTTGCCTAAGACTAGTACAGCATTTTTATAATAGTATCATTTTATAAAAGTAGCTACCATTTTCAATAGGAATTGGCATGACCTAATGTAGGCACTGCTTAGTGATTCTTTAAACATATAAATTTATATTAATAATTAAAGATTTAATGAGGAGATATGCCAAATCCTCATTTTATAAAGCCTGTGTACTTTTTCCACATTAATTTATGTTCTATTGATTTAATAAATATATGTTAAATTTATTATGGTTTCATGTAATTTCTCATTTCTATTTCAATCCAATTCAGTCTTAGTTAATTATATATATATATATATATATATATATATATATATATATATATATATATATGATAGAACTATTTATGCATTAATTACATTTATGTTATCTTTGATTTTGTGCTGGTAGCAATTAAATTAGTTAATATATTCTAAATCATGCATCTCATGTTTCTCCCTACCCTATGCAGGCCACAAAAGATGGGTATACTACATGTAACTTCAAGTGTGATCGTACTTAGGGTTTTGAGTCTTGGAATACTGGCAAATGAGTTGAAATGTGATCGGATTCGGGAGATCACAATTTTAGACTGGTGAGCTTTGGTCTCTTTGTCTGGATTCTAGGTTGTTACACAAATGTAAGAAACTTGACCATTATAATAGTCGGTATAATAGCAAGTAGAAAGGGGAGAGAAACAAGGAACAAAAAACCAGTTTAAAATTTTAAAAAAAAAAACTTATGTTAAATTATACCAGACTTGATTTAAAATAAATGCTTTAAAATAAAAGAAAAATAGAATGAAGAAAAAATATATGATAATTTAAGAATTTAATTACATTTTCTATTTTGAAGAAAATCTAATGAAGGTAATCACTAGCAAAATAAAACCATTAAAAATTGCTTATCTTCTCTTTAAAAAAATACAAATTTTAAAATGTTATATTTAAACTACAAAATAAAAGAAAAAAGTAACTTAAAATTGTATTTGATAAGTTAAAGTATTAATTTGAAAAACTAAATAGAATGTAAAGTTATCAAATTCAATATAAAATAATTGGCTAATCAAAAGAAAAAAGGGAGAAATGATTACATTTAACTGAAAAACAGCAAATTGATTAGATAAGTAATGCTATGATTAAAAATAAGATTAATTAATTAGAAAAAGAAAAGAACATTGAAAGTGATTAATGTGAGAGATTACTCAAAACAATGGTTAATTCAGTTATTAGAGTTATTCAAAATTAATAGTTATTTATAGTTATTAAGAATTACTGAAGTTATTCAAGTTATGAAATTCTTCTGGTATTGTTAATTTTGCTGCCATATTACTGAGTTGCACTCTCTCATTGTGAACTTCTAGTTTCGTGTTCCAGCAATATATAGAAAGCTCTATGGAGTCTCTAACACCATTATGTCCTACTAGATAACAAAAGGAATGTTCATTCAGTCTTCAACATTCAGTTCCTATAAATTATCAATAGCCTGGGATTTGACCAAAACATTGGCCTGTCATTGCTGAGACATCCAACCATCATACATTCAAGACTGGCTAAAAAATTAAACGAAGATAGACATTCTCACAGAAACAAGCTACAAGCCACTAAGGAAACTGGAAACCAATGCAAGAACACTGTTTACAAAGTCTAGACATTAACAAAAAGAGAGGGGTAATTACATCAAGAAAATCAACCAAAAGAAACTAGGTCAATGGAAGCAAAAAATCAAAATCATGAGCAAGGATGCATTTATTTTGGTTTTTCTTTTTGCCTTGCATAGTTGTCGTGGGATTCTAGATGAAGGATGTATCTTTATACTGATGCTCTATGTCTTGGTTATTTCTAGCTTGGGGGTTGTCAAAATAGTATGGTCATAACCTGGTATGTCAATACATGGAAAATGGAGGTTTGTATCATAGGCATTTAAATGTCATGTCAGTAAGATATATTTATGATTAGTATGTTATCCATCACATTCATGCTGATGAAGAACATATAAAAAAATTTGTTTGTTGTTGTTCTTTGGCTCGAGGAGAAAGGTAGTCAGATGTTGAGACATGAATGGTTACTCTCATTTCAATGCCTTATGAGAGGAGGGTATTGTGACAGGCACTGTTAAAATGACCATGCACAAGTGGCAATAGTTAAAGTTACATCCACTTACATGTATGTATATTTACATTTTGTTATCTAAATTATATTAATAAATAAAGTATGAATTAGAATTTTAATGGTCTGTGTAGATATTTTGCCTATATGCATGATTAAATAAATTATTAGAAGGATGATGTATAATTTTTCTTATATCTATGATTATTTTTTATTTTCATTTACTGCAAATTTTCATAAATTTGTGTTTTAAATTGTTTATATGCAAGTATATATATAAGGATGGTCAGGAATAGTTGTTTTGATGTTTATCATTTTTTCTTTTCTTTTTTTTTTTGTGAACAAATTGAAAGTGGTACAAGCTGTTAATGAATAACCAATTTTAAATTTCACTAACGGATTGAAATGGTCATCCTGTGCATTGTATGTTTTGTTTTTTTTAAAGGATAAAGTAATTTAATGCCAATATCGGCAGAGAAAATCTAAAAAGTGATTCTATCTCAGATTTGTTTTTTTAATCTTTTGTAACAGATAGAGAGAAAAGGAAAAAATATTTCGTCTTGCGTTGTTAGCCGAGAGGTATCGCAGCTGCCATGCAAGCAAGTAGTTGGTTGCAGACGGGTGTGGGTTCGCGTCCTGGCAGATGCTATGACATTTGAAAAGGAAAAAATATTTATTGTCATTGTATTAAAATCTGAAAGTATATTTAAATGGAACTCCTTGATAAATTAAAAAGGTCTGTTGGAAAGTAAAAAAAAGCTTAAAAGCTATACCAATTGTATTAAGTCAATTATCCAAGAAATTGGAGGTAACCGATGCAATAGTGAAAGAGCGGTACTCAATTTGTATTGTTATGAGTATGCTATAAAAAGTGTTCAGCAGGTGGTGGGAGGTCTCTCTTCTGAGTTTGCTGTTTTCCTTGCTACATTTTTGTTCTGCTGTACTGGTTCCTGCTGCAAAGTGCCCAGGCAGTTAAGTGTTTGCCGAATTAAGAAAAATATTCTAGTGATAAAACAAGAGAACTTCATGAAAAAAAGTAAAGATGAATCTAACTTCAAATTATAGTTTGTCAAGAGTGGTGTGTTTGAGCCTTGATTGGATGCCATCATTAGTAAAAAGATTTTGGTAGAAAGCAAAGAAATATGAAAATGCTTAAATTTACCATTGAAATGCATATGGAGTAAATCTTCCTAGCCAGTACACCAGCCCTACTTCTTCTACACTGCCACCGTGTAGCCAGAGATGCCAGCTGCTGATGAGGAGTACCTAAATGTCTACATCCTGCTATGAGTAAGGGGAGACCTCGCCACCTTGTTGTCACATTTTATAATGCACTCAAAAGTTATGAAATCTGAAGATGGTTGATGGGAAAAAACCCAAAGGAAACCAGATGGTACAATTTTTTTATTTTATTATTGTCAGTTTGCCTTGTTGCTATAAATTTTATTTTATATTTTTTTTTGTATTACATATATTTTATCTTGTTTCTCCATAAAATATTTGATTTTTATACTTTAATCAGTTCTCCCACATTAATTTTTGGAAAGCTTTTATATATATATTTTGTATGTGTGCTTTTAACACTGATATATATCTACTCCATTTTAGAAAAAAAAAAATTACATTTCTTGAAATTGTTTTTTTTTTTTTTGTTTATGCATTTATATGCACACCAAAATGCTCAACCATGTGTGTGTAGGTACAAACTCAGACCACATTATTTAGCGGTATTCAGATGAAGCAAATAGGAGGGAGTTCTGTGTATAATTAAATTGAGACTACTTATTAATTTTTTTAATATAGCATTCATCTTATTAAAAATAGTTTATTTAGAGTTTATTTTGAAAAATAAATATTTTTCTTTTAAATTATTCATTCACAAGCATCTCATCTCATTTCTCCAACGAAATTATGCCAATTTTCAGATAATATTGTCATCCATTGTATGCCAGAGATCAGGAGTTGACTGAGCAAAAACCTATGGGATGATACTTTATCCGGTTATTAAAAATTTATTGACATGCTGATTTTCTTTTTTTTGTTTTGTCTGTTTTGTTGGTAGTGGTATATCCTTTCTGGAAGGAATTTTATCTTCCCAAAAATGGCATGTAAAGGAAAGGTTTAAGTTCAGCCTTTTAAAGATATGCTGCAGCAAACTTCATTATATCAATTAGCATGGTAATAGAGATTTGGTAAGGGAGAAATCAGGAAATATAATCAGTTTGGTTTAATCTCTCTTATTTAAACTTAAATTAAACAGCTTTAATTTGTTCTTTTTAGAGTTTCATATTGAGTTTATATTGATACCATATTTTGATGCATGACATTGACCTCATATTATATCTTGTGCGCATTGTATACATTTCCAGGATAGGCATCGACTGGTACAATAGAGGGCACTGACCATTATGATGAATACCCTAAATATTTCAGAAAATTGTGCAAGTAACAAATCTGCACAAAAATAGATAACATAATAATGAGCAATAGTAAAGTATGACTATTATTATCATCATAAATATGTATTGTAAAGAGGAGCAAATTTTTTTGAAATGAATAGTTTTTTTTAACATCAAGCTATTGATGGCAATGAGATTTAAGGTACTGCCAGTAAAAAAAGGTAATTGCGCACATATACATAAACATGAGGAATGAAACTTGTGAAATATGGCATAAATAGTGGTTTTAGGAAAAATGGATTAATAAATAAAAAGGGGCCGGGACTGTTTGGTGGGAGGCCATGCTCAGCTGATGCAAAATGGAGAGAATAGATGTATAAACCATGTGAACTTTTTTATATGTGTAATTTCTAACCAAAAAAATCATTAAAAATAATTTTAGCATATAATTAACTTGTGTAACACATATTTACTAACACTAAATAAATTCTTTTTCTAATTGATTTTGTTTTTTGAGAAAGTTTGATGATGTGTAACGTATACATATATGCCATTATATCACTATTAAACTCCCCCCCCCTCCCCCCCCCCCCCCCCCCCCCCCCCCCCCCCTCCCCCCCCCCCCCCCCCCCCCCCCCCCCCCCCCAACTTTAACCCCAAAACCCCCCAAACAAAAAAAAAAAAAATAAAAAAAAAACATTAATAAAAAAACTTTTTAATTGAAAATATGCAAAAAGTCTGTAAACAAAATTCATTTAAATAGAGTAAAGTTTTAAAATCCAGAAACAAAATATTAAATAAAATAAAAGCTGTTAATTTATTTTCTTTTAAAGTTATTTTTAAATGACAGTAAGATGGAAATGAATTTACTGAAATGTGATGGCAAACCTATCCTGAGGGAAGATTAATTCCAGATTGTATGTCAGATAAGAGATTAAAAATTACTAGTGATTAAGAAAATATTGGTGTTTTCCACTTTAAAACCAGCTAATCAATAAAGATATGTGTACACGCACAGATCAGAGAGAAAAACCATCATCACCAATGAGAACTTCACTGAACCAAGAGAAAGATCTTGAAATTTCATGATAAGAAATATGAAGGAATATAAAAAAAAAGAATTATGTCTGATTATTATTATTTATGAAATCTTTTTTTTCCTTAGTATTTGAAAGAAAAAATATCTTTGGACCTGTAATGCAGCCAATCATGATGTAGGCATCGCATTAAACTCCTCTCAGTTGTGCTGATTGAAGCAACCTCCAAAATGACAGTTCCCTAAGAGCAGCAAATATCAGATTTGCCTCCAATAAGAAAGAAAATCTACTAATGGGTGATAGACAAAGCCTTGAACTGGGATGTGAAGTGCATTAAAAACCATAGAGATGACATTCAACAAACCTGTCAGAGTCCGTAGAATCCCCCAGAATAAAGAAAGAAATATGAACTTTTAAATGAGATTTGAACTGTGAACTAATGAATTATGTAACCTAAGACAATATGAGCTTTCCATTATAATAATAACTAAACATGAACGTTATTTATTCTCTAAAGAAAATCTCTTTTCTGACAATTTAAATTATTATCTATTTTATATGTAATAAATATTTTATGTATAACATGATTGCTGTGCATGACTAGATATTGTCTCATTAATTAAATTACGTGTCATTGATGATGAGCATAACTTAAAAATCAATATAACGATGCCATTTGGTGTACTCCATGATCTCTTGCTATGCTATAAAACATCTAAATTTTGCCATTATCATTTGCATCCTCCTTTTTTTTTTTAATTAATAAATTTAAAGTTAGATGTAAATGACTGCATAGACTCATTAAGATTATGTTGATTTAAGTAGGATTAATTTTGTACTAATTGTTTCGTAGTTCAATCAATGCTGGTGGGTGGAGGGAGGTGCATTGGATTTTCATTCCCTTGGGTCATATTAGCATACAATGTATATCACCTAATTGAATACATGGCCCAAAATTGGTGGCCATTACCAATGGTAGTATAGATATTCCTATGCCATTGATTTCTTATGTTCTGGATGGGGACTTATAAGTCAGCAATGGACCACTCTCCTCACTGTATGGAGCATTTCCTTTTTCCATATATATTCATGTGATCCTTTGCCAAACAGATGAACATTCCTGTATTGGTGAAGATTATTATGTTTCTCTTAATAAGATAATACAGATGTAAATTCCTGTAATCATAATTTTTGTTATGCTAACATTTTCATTTTCCATTGATCACAAACTAGCATTGGTTAGGATGCAAACTTTTGGTCAGGAATTAAACGTTGGAGTCTTTGAAATGTTTAATTCTATGCAATGTATTACTCCTCACAAGTTATTAAAATAATGTTAAAACATATTCAATGTATTCCTCTGAGCAAATAATAATGAATGTTAAACAATTAATTCTGTCCTTGAAATTTTTGTGTTTGATATGTATGTGCATAATAAACATGTTTTGTCTCATTAGTTTAGCAGTGACTTATTTCATCGTTATTAATTTTATTTGAAATCAATTTGTATTTTTGAAAATTGATATTTTATATCTTAAACTTCAATTTCTCCATGAGCTTGCAATTAGGGCTATCAGTCAAATAAAAGTTGAACCTCACCCATATGTGGCTGCCTACTTTATAATTATTTCTAGTTCAAACAGCCTAGTGGCACCCTGGTAAGGCTGATAGGGGTCGAGAGGATGCTTACCATTATAATATATATATATTATTAGATTGTGCCTTAATGATTCTGGATTTACTGATATTTTTTCTAAGAGCATTGTATTTGCCTACTTCTCTGCCATAGTAATACTGAGTGTTGTTTGCTTGTTTATATCATGTCTGAATGCTAAAAAAAATTGACATGGGGAGGGGGGTAGATTTTTTGTAATTAGATTAATTGTATATGAAATTATATTATCAAAGTTATCCATGTTTGCACTGGATCCATTTTGAAGTCATGATTTTCCAAAACATACTTATTATATTTAAGCCAATAAACATCACATTATCACCATTTACGTTTAGAGAGTTTTGCCTGTTTTATCATTATATTCAAAAAAAAATTTTATTCAATGTATTATTTATGATACAGATTACATATTACATACTAAAAATAATATACACTAAAACTTTTTTATAAAATACTTCTTTTGCAGAAAACTACTCTGAGAAAAGACGTCCCCCATTTCACTCAAATGAGTTGTGTGCCAACTAATACAAAATGGATTAGATTTACATTTCATTAATATTTTTCAAATGCAAAAAGCACTTAACCTTATTTCATAGTGTTAATTTTTTTTCCTATTTAGAGATTATAAGTAAATTGTTGCTAATGATTACCTACTGGAAAACCTTATTTTTCCTGATACACAACATATTTAACATAGTATACGGTTCTTCTGAAAATAAATTAACTATTAGAAAAATAATAATAACATTAAACATAATCAATTAACAATTAATGAGCAAATTCAAGTTTTGATTTCTTAAACCCAAATTCTATGATTTTCTTCTCAAATTAAACCTAGAAATACTTTCCATTCTACAAATACATAGTCTCTGCCATAATATTGATAAGATATGCCTGCTATGACATACAGAAACAGAAACTTAATCACACTTTTTTTCTCACACTCCATGGTTATTTAATCATTCACTTGGCAATCCCAAAATTATTCAACTATAATAATTATAACATACTCTTGCAAACATTTTCCAAGGATGAATTTGCATACATTCAACCCAGCATATATTATTTGCATTGCAAAATAGAAGATGCATGTTGAATGAAGTCCGTTTTGGAAAAAAAAATATTATAAGAATGTGCACTTAAAAAAACAATTTAAACATATGCAGAAGTAATTAGATAAAATTGACAAAATAGTTAAAATCGAAAATTTTACTTAATGATCTTAATAATTACTGGTTTTCTAAAATAGTAGTCTTTTCAATAATAAATCTGTATTATAAGTATAAGTATGAAATTTTTAAAAAAAATCTTTATTCTTTATAATTCTCCCATCCAAGCAATCATTTCTAATTATTTTAAGAATAATACAATGATACATTACGGTCTACTAACATTTTAAATATGGGAATTTAATTTTTTTACATATTTTTCTCCTCTTAATTTTCAGTTACTTTTTATACATTTTTCATTCTATATGAATCTGTATTATTTATAGTTTTTTCCGTATTTCAAGATGTAAAACAATTTTCATAAGTAAACTAAGAGTTTTTTAAAAAAATGTTGCATTAGGATACAAGAGTTGGTTATGGCCAAATGAATATAGATTTTATCATCATAAAAAAAACCCAGTTGAAATATGATGTAAGCTTCATCTTTGATTGAGTGGAATATTCTGAAATTACAAGTGCTTACAACATTCAGCATTAAAACTGATATTATAAATATTTATTTACAATCAAACTGCTGATGAAGAAATGTATTGCAATGATGGTTCATTCTAGATTTAAAAGTAGTATTTAACAAAAGGTTAAGTTTAAATATTATGTGAGGTAAGACAAAAAATGTTATATTGTTGTTTAACTATAATCATTCTATTTTAATTCTAGTTCAAATGTTTTAATTGCAGGTGTGAATTTAAACAATAATTTTTTATATTAGTATAATTCAATGTAGCTTTTTTTTGCCTAAAGTCACCTACAAAAAAGGTCTAGTTCTAGCTATAGCAAATTCTACCTGACATTGAAACACTCAATATAGATTATTATTTAGGTTAGATGACTTTTAACAAGTTTTTAAACATCTGCATAATGATAATAGCAATTAAAACTTTGATTTTTTTGCATGAAGTGTTTATCTATTTCTTGGTATTTTAAAATATCAGATCAATAGTTAAGAACAATCATCAATTATAAGACAATTGATGACAACCAGTGTTTTTATAATGAGTCAGTCATAATTTAGACATGATTTCCATATCTACTAACATTTAAATAAAATGTATTTGTAAAAATGTATTAATGTCAAGCGTTGTTAGCCGAGAGGTCATCGCAGCTGCCTTGCAAGCAAGTAGTTGGTTGCAGACGGTTGTGGGTTTGCCTCCCGGATGATGCTATGACATATGAAAAAAAAAATGTATTAATAAAAAAAAACCTTTTTATAATTAGTGTATTACCTGCTTTAAATTTACTGACTCCATTTAGCACAAACATTTGTTCCACAATTTTATAAGCTAAATGTTCTACCGTTGGAAATTCATCAGGATTAACCCAATCAGGAAATGGAATGCCTAGAGTTGTCTGCAAAAAAAATGTTTGACCAAATTAAAAAACTTATATTCATAAATATGTCAAAGATTTCTTTACAAATTATTTTGTGCCTCAAAGCTGATCTATTTAAGAGAAAAATAAAATAAAAATATTAAAATAGATCAAAAAATTGTATTTAATGTTAATTGCTCATTAAATAATAATAACCTAAGATATAAAGCTATATATATATATATTATTTCATTATGTAATTCTATACAAAATAAATATATAAGCAATAGTTTGAATAAATAAAACTGAAATTTTTCTTTTAAAAAATATGAATTTTAAAACAATAATATTTCCTAAAATTATTTTAAAAGGCTATTAATGAGTAAATATGAGAATAAAAAGGTATTAAAACAAAATCAATATTTTCTCCCATTCTTAATAATTACAATTTTTCGTTAATAACAAATAACACATATTTTAACTTACTATCAAATTTGTTTTTTTAGTAACGTTTTTTTTCCATATCACATTAACTTCTTTCTCCATTTATTTCATATGTAATTTTTTCTGATTCTTACAACCTCTTTTAATTCCGTTTATGACTCCAATGTTCAATCTGTTATCATTTATTCAAGTGACTTATACCTATCGCAGTTTCATTTCATCTCTTAATTCTTTCAGTGATGGACATAAATAAGGTGACCAAACATCCTGTTTTGAATTGGAGAGTCCTGTTTTAAAATATTGCAGCCCATAGTCCTAATGAATTACATCAAGATGGGAGTTTGTCCAATTTTTTTAACAAGCAATACAATTTTTCATAATTTTTCTTGTTTTCCGAACCTTTCAAAATATTTGTGATGTGATGTACCGTGACTTCTCCTTAAATGGAGTCAGGAATCTCTCAGCAACTATGCCCAAAGAAACCTGTTAGTTACTTTGCCTTCTCCTTCCATTCCCCACATTAAGCTTTCCCATAATCTGCCCTATCCCATTTCCACAACATAATCTTTGTCAATTCTATGGCCTTTATATCTAAATCCCCCTTATCTTTTCCAAACTCAGCATAAAAACCAATAACCCACTTTCTGTATAATCACTTTGTTCATATTTATTCTCCCATAACTTCTTTATTTGTACCTAAAAAAGATGATATGACATGTTGCCCTCTATGAACTGGCTTATGAATTATATAGTTGCCTTGCCAACCAATCAATTCACACTAGAACTAGCATAATAGTTGTTTACATCTTAATAAACTATCAAAAAAGTAATTAATTGGTTAATATAAATATAATTAAAACTATTCTGAAAAGAAGGTATCCATTTAATGAAAACTTACAATCTAAATATCCTTTTATTAAAAAAATTTTCTGATAGAGATGTGAATTGCAATAAATGCAAAACTGAGAGTTTAATGTTTCTCAGGAGGATCTAATATTGAACAATATTTAAAGTCAATTAAAAATAAAACTACTGAAATGATGACAGCATCCAGTAATAAATGGACTACTTTTTTCCAATTAACAACTTCAACAGACTTAAAAACAGCTGTTGCTGAAGATATATGAGCATAAAATGTTTGTATTTCAAACATGATTCAAAGATGCTTCAGACCAAAATATCAGTGATTTAGAAACAAATGTGAAGCAAATTTATTTTCCACTCAAAGAACTAAAATTACAATTAAATGATAATACAACTATAAAATTAAAAGCTTCAACTCAGACTAAAATATAATAATAGATATACAAAGTTCATACATATAGAGAAAAGCTATTAAATGATAGTATAAAAATTGAAATATATATATATAATTTTTATGACACTTTTTGCTAATATGTCAATCAATGAGCTAATCATTACAAAGAATTAAAACTGATAGAATAGTGTTCATTAAAATTTAAAATAAGTTCAAATTAAATGGGAAAACCATGAAATAAGTAGCAAAAAACTATTTTTTCAATATAAATGATGGAAATTATTTTCCAAATTTATCCTACTAAATGAATATGTTATTGAAAAAAATAGAGAAGAGGAATGAAAGAAAAACTGCAACTAAACTACATTGGGTACAAATTTTCAAATATTTCAAAAATATTTTAGAATATCAAAAAATAACAAAGATCATAGAATGTATGCTATGTCTGCCAGGAACAAATGCATCAGTGGAGAGGATTTTTGCTAATTAATAGAATATAGGTTGCAGAAAAAAAAATTACCATAGCAACCTTAAGATCAGTCGTAGTATTAAAAATTAACATTGAGATGAATTGTCTAAAATTTTACAATTTTCTTAACAGTCAAAAAAACTTATTAAATTAAATTTTGTCGACTGAAAAATATTAATAAATTATTTTTATTTTTTATTTGTAAGATACTTATTAAATTATATGAGGTTTTTTTTCTGCTTTTTGTTATATCATAGTCATTAGCATTTTTAGTTTATTTTATGTAAAATATGTTATTAATAAACAACCATTGTTTCATTTTTGTATTATAAAAATGCATTTTAAAAATGTGCTGTTTTGTATTCAAAAATGTCCCATTTTGGATCCAGATATTTATGGTCATTAGTTTTAATCAAGTTACTTAATTCATTTTATACACATAGTCTTAGTATCTTGTGGAATAATTATCTGAAATGTTAAAAATCATTGGATCAATTTCCAACTGGAAAAAAGTGGGTGTTTTCAATCTATCTAATATGCTCAAATATTACTCAACTTTTTAGCTCAACTGAATTTATGATAAATACTAAGTAAAAATATATAATTTTAATAATTACAATTCAAATACATATTTTACTGAATGCGAATATATGCATTTTCCTATTCATTTTTATTGTTTGTTTAGCAACTTTAATGAAGATTGAATAAAGAATTGATAAGGATAACATGTGACCTAACAGCCATGTAATAAATATCTCTGTCATACAACTTAATTGAAAGTAATGCTAAAATTTTCTATGTATAATTACTAGCTTTTGAATCTGATTGTTATTAAACTAAATATGACTCACTTTACTTTTTCTATATCATACACCGGTACTATCTATATTTATCAATCTTAGATAGGCAATAAAAAGGGGGAATACATATATATGTTTTATTGCTAAAAGGATTTTGACAAATTATCGGGGGGGGGGGGGGTTCATAGTATATTAACAAATCTGCTTGGCATACCGATGGCCTGGTATTCCTACCTGAATATGCAATTTGGAATTCTTAATTTCAGTAGTTTGCTTATCCAATTATTTATTGATAACTAATAAATAATTATTTTTAATTGAAGATAAAGTAATAAGCCATCAAATTCCGTCAGTTATTGTTTGGTTATTTTGTTGTTTATTATCTTCTCCTATACAATTTTACTGAAAAAGAATGCTTAAATTTTTCAGTTCTACTAAACTATTTAAATGCGGTTTTGTTTTTTTTTTTTGCTTTTGCCTATCTAAATCCTGTTCTATAGAATCTAATTACAAAAAGGTGTACTGCTAAATCTTTTCAATTTGCATGCGTGATGAATTCTACAGAGTTGGATTTATGGAACTGAAAATTAATTAGCTTTAAGAAACCCACTAGGTTGAAAGACTTAGAAATAAAATCATAGGGAATTTTGAAAGTAAAAGATTTTAATTTCAAAAATAACTTTATTAGTGTAAAATAATTGATTATTTAAGAATATGTGAATGCATTGTCTTTCTTGGCAAGAAGTTCTAGAGGTAGATAAATGAACTCAACATCCTGATTGAGAATATGTGATGGATCTAAAGTTTAATCCCCTGAAGAATCTCTAATGAAAATGCTAGTATCAAATTTCATGTGTGACTGTGTATGTTTTACGTGATTTTTGGTATTTGAAAGAGACTCCGTGTCTCATTATAGAGGAATTTTGAAGACAGGATTAAGCATTTACTTTTTAACTTATTAAGGTGATCGATAAATATGACGTCCTGATTTATAAAGGAATCACTTCTTTTTTCAAAACATTTCTTTAAGCTTATCAGCTTTTGTAATTATTAATTTCTTTAAAATTGCATATATATTTCCTCTTTTATTTACTTTAATACATCCTGTTATAATATAATATCCTTCACTGCATGATAAATTAACTTTATTGTTTTTTGGGGTTTTTTCCTTAACGTTATTTTTTTTTTAAGTTTTAATTTTTATCTTCTATTTTAATTTCAAATTTTTATCTACTTATCTATTCAGAATACGTCAAAAGAAAAAGAAAGGAAGTTTGATACATTGTCAATTCCAAAAGTGCTTCTACTATTATATCATATTAAATATTCATTGGTACATTTAAATTGATTATTAATTAGATTAATATCAAATCATCATCTGTTATAAGTATATGCAAAAAAGATAAAATTGTCTTAAGTAGCTAATGTATTATTAAGGAGTTTTCCAAAAAGAAGCAGCAAAAAAAAAAATTTCTTCACTAATATTGTTACCTACTGTTTAGTTATAGTATATAGCAGTTTTCCTTCAACTAATGATTGTTGGAAGCTCATTTATCAACCATCAGTTGAATGATTAATAGGTTGGTTATGATTTGGTTATCTGAAAAAAATTCTAAGCCTTTTGTAAATATCCAACTATTTAATAAGTTTTACTCAGATTCAATTCTCATTTGTGATCACAACTGGTGGATGTGATAACTATTGTATCACAAGTTTATATATATATAAAACTATACAATGCAGTTGAATAAAAAGTACAATGAATATTCGTTCTCACTAAATGTCATACAATAAACATTAGAATGACAATATTTTTGACATATAAAATTTAGATATCAATTTAGTTTTTTTTATATTTTTCCATCTCTAATACATGATGAAAATTTTGAACACATTTTTTAAAAGCATTTTTCTAGCTATGTATACTGTAATAATTTTAAACCATGAGTTATAAAAACATAATTTGAATACTGATTAGTGTTGGCATCAAGCGTTGGTGGCCGAGTGGTCAGCACAGCTGCCTTACAAGAAGTTGTCCCGGGTTCGCCTCCCGGGATGCTTTGACACATGAAAATATATATATATATAATGTTGAGGCAAAATTATGGTAACAACGGTAAGCTTATTTGATCTACTTTTTTTTCTACAATTTGTTAATCTTTACTAGTCTTTTTATTTAATTCTTTTTATATTCCTAAATATATTAATTTTAATGATGAGCCAGAAAAATAGATTCAAAAAAACAATGATCAGAATTGAAATGAAAAAAAAAAAAATTCTAAAAAATAAAGTTGTAAAATGGTAATTAATAATTTATATCATTTAAAAAAACTGAATTAAAAATGCACAGACAGCAAAAGAAATGTTCAGATTGATTAATTTATATTGTAATAATTGGTGCTGGTTCAGCATGAAATACGTATATTGGAGATCATTTACCTCTTTCACATGTATGTGGGCATGTGTATCGGTTACATTGCATAGAGTGAATGACTATGGAGAGCTTGAAAGTCTGGGTTCAATACATCTAGGTTAAGTATATATGCTATATTTGTATTTCAGTATTACATATTTAGCCTGTATTCTGCCCATCCTTTTCTCTGTTATTTAAATGAACATATTAAGGTCCTACATATGAGGAGTCATATTGACTTAAAGGTCAACATGAGTATGATTAATATTAGTATCATCAAGGGCTTTTAATATTTCATCATCAGCTTTTCAGGGATATGGATGGCTCAAAAGTTGGAGAGTGGAGATGATTGAAGCCTGTCCATTAAAGTGAGTAGATTTGCTATCTTAATATAAACCAAGCACTGATTATATATATGTGGGAAATGATGATCTGGACCACCTGATAAGTGCTGGTTCAGCATGAAATATGTATATTGAAGATCATTTCTTGTTTCACATGTATGTGGTCATGTGTATCCATTTTATTGGATAGAATGCATGACTGTGGGGAGCTTTAAAGTTTGGGTTCAAATCCCCTTAATTAAATATACATTAATTAAAAGCAAATAGCAGGAGATAGCATCAATGTGATGATCATTTGTGAATAGATCTAGCAATTCTTAGAATATTTTTTTACTAAATCTAATACATGTATTGTTCTTGCAAAGGTATTTCTTCACTGAATTCAGAAAAAATAACTGTATCACATAATATGGCAAGGCATAGTGAGTTTGATAGTGCAGATAGGAATAATGCTGAATATTATCTCACAAAAATGAAGGTTCTTCTAATCAACAATATGTGAATTTTTTATTAGGTTATATAATTTTGTTTACATTTTAATTTTATGCTTTTGAAAAATTAATTGTATTTTTCATTAAATCTAATGATAATAAATAATTATATATACATATAATATTTATATTTTTGATTTCCCTGTTTATATGATTGTTTTAGATGGTAACTTTAAGTTATGAACCTAAAATGGTTTACCCCTAAATATATGTATTTTCATGGAAGCTACAATAAATGAATGATATAAATGAATTTGTTGTACTAATCCTTACTGTACAATATTTAGAAAAGTTTTGTGTTTTAAGATGTAAATAACAATTATTTTAATTGGATTTCTCTATGTATTTTTATATACATTTCAGCATGATGTAACCAGGCAAAGTACCAATGAAAAGGAAATAATTAAATGTTTTATTATTTGGGAGCTCATAACATGTTTAAGTTCTGAAATGATAGATATGAGCCACAATCTGTGGACCTTAAATTCTAGTCTGTTTCTTTACCACCCCACCACCCACTAAACCACATATTGCTAAGTTTCAATTAAAAACTCATGTTATTGCAAATTAAATTATCTTTATGAAATATATAAACATTCTGAATATCCCCATTAAAATGATTAATCTAATGTATATAGATGCATATGTTTATAATCCTTATTCAAAGTGCCTTGATTTGATTCATCAGTGCTGGTCTAATAGCCACTGTAATAGACCAGTACTGATTTATCTTGTCATATTTCATTGTATATACTTTAAAAAGAAAAACAATTTTTATTTAAATGTCTATACATTGTTTTCATTTTCAAAAAATATATTAAAAAAAAAACCAATTTAAGTTATGAAATTTCTCATTATTAGAAAACTAACTACAGGTTTTAGATTAAACAAATTGTACAAATATATAATAGTAATAAGAAATTGAGTTAGTAAAATAATTTTTAAAAATAAACTTACCTCAGAATAAATATCGTCAAATACATCCCAGAATTCTGGATAATACCGATGATAACCACTATTTTCTAGGTAACGCTCAATTAAATCCTAAAAAATAAAAATATATATATTATACACTTGTAACTTCTAATTTGAGGATTAAATATCAAAATTCTAAAAAACCATATATAAATAGAATCCAATAGTGTTTAAAATAAATTATGACAGACTTGAATTCATGTAGAATTATTTCTAGAAGTAAAACGTTAACTTCTAAGAAATTATTAAAAATTTAAGATGAGTAATACTTCAAACAACCTTATAGATAAATACCAAAAGATTAATTTGACAAATATAAACAAAGTTATAACTGAAATTGTCATTATCGATTATTATTTACTTAGTAACAGAATATAATATTAATAGCTATCGGATTTTTGTTAATATAGGGGATTTGAACTCAGACTTTCAAACACCCACCAATTATCCAACTATCTCATATAACTGATACACATGAGCACACACATGTAGAAAAAATAAATAATCACCAATATATGTATTTCATGCTAAACCAGCATTCATCAGTTGGTCCAAATTATCATCTTCCGCACATATATATAATCAGTGCTCAGTTTATATTAAGATAGCAAATCCTCAGACTTTAATGGGCAGGCTTCAATCTACTCCAACCTCCAACTTTTCAGCCATCCATATCATTGAAAATCTGATGATGGAAAGACAAATCCCATGCTGATGCCAACATTATTTCCAAGCCCATGTTGAAAATATATAAATTATGCTGTGTGTAATCCCCATTCTTAAAAAAAAAGCAACTATTCTATTTATATAAATAATAGTAACTTTATTTTGTTTCATGCAACAAATAATGTATTATTTTGAGATATATATATTAATTAGCCATGTGATGTATAAATGGAAATTAATAACCTAAGTTAGTGGGGAAAATGTAAGCTCTATCTATTAATGGAGCTACCATCCCTATACCAATGTAGTAGAGAAAGAACTAATAGATAAGTTTCATATTTTTAATAAAAAGTCAAAAATCAATAATAATAACGTTTAAAAACAAGAAAATAATATTATTAAGGAAGCAACTTTAAAAATAATATATTTAAAAATATTTTCAGTAAGTGTAATGAATACATATATTCCCATAAATTTTAATACATGGTGGCAAACAAATATTAAACAATATATGCTTGAAAACTTGAAAAAAAAAATTTAACAAACAATGATTGAAAACAAATATTGTATCAATAATTATCATCAAAGCAAACATTCCTGAAAAAAAAATTAAATTAACATTCATTGTTATCATTAATAAAAATTTTCAGCAAATGTTTACATTAAACTCTTTTTGGAAAAAAAAAATTGTTTCAGTCATTGTTTGTTTGCTAAGCATATTATTAACAGGTTTATTTTCTAAATAAATTAAATTAGTTGTGTGTTTTCAAACACATATTGTTTTAATGTTTTTTTTTTACTTCTGATATTTTTTAGAAAAACATTTATCTTTTTCTTTATTACATTAATACACGGATTGTGGCTTTACCAATGGGCAGAGTACACATTCTATTTGTATCTAAACTAAATGTATTAATTAAATATTTTGATATATATACTGAAACAGTAAGGTCTGCTTTGCAGATCTTCGTTTCACCTTTTCTCACCTATTTCCTACCCTCATACCTTAGTTTGAACCCCAATCTATCATAGTGTGTCTGCAATACGCTTATATACTGAAAATCCTGCCTAATTTTAAACCACAAGTACAATGCTCATATTATATATATATAAGTCATTCCCAAATAAATAAAAGATTATAGATTATGTATATGTTCATATAATTTTGATTTATTAAAAAGTAAGTTATATAAGTCGTAATTGCGCACACACTATGATATCCATTTTAAAACATATCAAAATTATAAATTGTTAAAGTTATTTTGTTTGAATCTATTTACAAATATATTACCGTCGTAATATATTTTGATTTAAAATAAAATTCATTAGTAAATATTTGTTTAGTAAATAGATTCAAATATTGCAAGTTAAAAGTAAAATAATTTTCGTTTAATTTAATAAAAGTCATTCCAAATATTTCTTTAAAATAAATGAGGGACAATGGCTTAATTAGTTAATATTATATAAGTTTATCTAAAAACAGCAGATGTCCACTTAAGGTTTTCTTTAATTAATAAAAGTAATTTTTAATTGAATCTAGTTTGTAATTCGAATGTCGACAGAGAAATTAACAAAAGAAATTAATTAGTGTTGAATTCCTTTAGACATTTGGATGATTTAATCACAGCTGATAAGTCTGATATATTTTTGTAATGCTCCAGGGCAGTTCTATTGTTAAAGTCTACTATAAAAAGAAGGGTTTTCTTTTGTTCTAGAGTTTTTTTCTTCTAATGTTTTTAAGAGAAATCATTCTGAGTTCTATTCTAGTAATTTGTTAATCTTGACATGATAGAGTAGAGCGCGAGAAGGCTATTTCTCTCCGGAATGGTCATCTGCTGCCGTAGACCATCGGAAGTTATCACACGAACCCCGGAACTGCTGCTGCTGCTGCCAAAAATATGAACATTTCCAGATTTTGCTGTTAAATTATATAAAAACCTGCCGACCATCAATCTACCTAAATGCTTCTCCAGAGATAACCCTAAATTAACCCAAGAGCTCTTGTGATTCCTAACTAACATGCTATAGCTATTTAACATTGTTTTCTTATATTTCACATAACTTCATTATGTATTTCTTTAACGTGTTTAAATATACTCAACATTTTGCTCTCTTTCCTTGGGTTAATATTTTCTATTTATAAAGCTTTCTTTTATTTTATTATGATAATGTGTCAGAATCGTCTTTGACCGAGTGAACTATTCCCTTTATTGAAAGTAAGATGCCGCTATTAAGGCATATTTTAAATTTATAATTTTCCAATTTTATTATCTTGCAAATCACTCCTTCAAGGGCGATTCTTTTCTTTAATATAATATAATCACATAGTTTAAAATCTACATGTTATTGATTTTAATCTACCATGAAAATATGTGCGAGGTCAGTGATTTAAATGTGTCCCCAAATGCATGATTGCGTATATAAATCTATACTTACTTTTCAAACCCGCAAGCATGCATTTTCCTATTTTAATTACCGTGTTCTACTTTAATTATAAAGTTCATCATTGACGTCGAGAATGTGCAGACCCTTTTAAATGAATTTCAGGAATTTGATTGGGCATTTCTCTTAATCCGAGTAAAACCCATTTAGTATGTTTTTATATACACTAGTCTCGTATTGCTGGTAAATGAATTGGTTGTTGAGACTGCTTTGTTTTATTTTTCCAAGGATTCTTTACACGGCAAAGTCCGTTCTTTTCGCTTATTGCAAGTTTCCAGGCAGAGGGTGTCCCAAATGACACCCCTGGGAATTAAACGCAATCATCACACAGTCGCTAAGTTTCGGCTGTTCATAAAATACTTTTCTATGGGTTAGCAGCAAGATGCCCTCCGTAATTATTCCGGACCTTCAATATTGTTTTATTTTAAATTTATTTTACAAAGCATCCGTGACTTAAACGTGTCACACCCTCCAACTTTAATAAATTCATTATCAGCAATACTGACCTCCCAATGTAACTTTATTATTAT
Source organism: Epiperipatus broadwayi (assembly GCA_028023455.1). Lineage (NCBI taxonomy): Eukaryota > Metazoa > Onychophora > Udeonychophora > Euonychophora > Peripatidae > Epiperipatus > Epiperipatus broadwayi. The sequence continues at coordinate 932,295 of JAQFVV010006315.1, forward strand.
TCTCAAATAAATGCCTTGATCACATTCTCACTTTGTTGCTTAGTAAGCTTTTGTCCGTGCTATTTTTGAAATCAATAAATATTTTATAACACTTAATTTCAAATATTTTCTTAAACTTGCATAATTGCTCAAAGCATCTCGCACATGTTCCTATCTCATCAAGCACATTATCGTAATGCTATTAGCCCGAGGAATACGCGTCCCTGTCTCATATAAGCAGACAATGGCGTTATATATATAATTTATATGAATAAATTTTGTGAAATTATTTAAAACTAAATTTGATCTCTTATTTTATTTGATTCCTATCACTGTCTCGGTCTATATATATATATATTTTCTGCATTTCTTTTGTAAATTCATAGACGTTAATTAGCCACCCAAGCTTCTTTTAGTATAGAGTCTTTTGTTTCTCCCTGACCACCAGGCACCGGTCAAAGGTCATACTAGTAGTGGCATCAGATGCGTAGTCACGTAGATGGCGCTGTGAAATTTGGGCTTTAGATTCGAACTTCATATATCTAGAAGGCAACCCCTCCTGGAATGTTCAGTTTCATGTCTGGGGTTTGAATTCTGCAGTGTGTTAGCGAGATAGACAATTCTGACTGTTACAATACTAATAATCATTCTTGAAATATATTAAATTTGCATAATATTGACATATATAAATTGGGAGTTACCCAAGCTCCCTCTAGCTATAAATTAACTAAAAATACCCACCAATTTATTTCACATATATATGTTTACTAAGTACACTGGTTAAATTATATAATGTAAATTTGTTTTAATAAAAACAATTTCTTTAAGAAATAACAGTATATATATATATATTAATTATTAATGTAAAGAGATGATTAGATATTCTTCGGTTAATCAAAAGCAAACGCTAAACTAAGTAGTGTCCAGAATGCTGATAACATATGGCAGCTAGAGTATATATAAAAAAATAAAAGACTCCAAGATCAGAGACTTAAGAAAAAGAAATAAAATTATCTCATGCCTCTTATTACTGAATGTCAAGGCTAAGCTAGGGACTTGTAAAAGCTATCTTGATCTACATTATTACTTGCATACTATATGTTCTACAGAATGTTTTCTTCAAAATATTATGTCTCTTGTAGCATATAAATATAAACTTATTATTTATATTATATATATATATATATATATATATATATATATATATATATGTCATATATCACATCCCATGTGATTAAATAAATAATAGATTATAACAATCTGTTGTCAAGACATGAGAGCAGTGATATATTTCATATGATAACCAATTGACTGTTGCAACATTTGAGCAGTAGTAATTAAATATTTTCAAAATTAAATTAAATTCCATAATCCTAAATTTTAGTCTTGTCAAATTTATTTTAATAAATTAGATTAATCAAACATAAAATAAACTATATAGATGGCAAACTAGTGAATATAGAATGAAAAATAAAAATTGCTGCAGGATTAACTTCATTAAAAATTAGTATCGTGCTCCTTGCTGAAAGTAGAATTGGTGATTTTGATCTCATAACCCATCTGACTGGCCATTTTTATATATTTTATACATAAAGAAATTTCTGTAAAATAAAATAGCTATACTTCTATGTTTTCAGGCCACTAAGTGACAGAGAGAGCAAATTTCTTATGTGAAACGGAAATGTTGGAAAATATATCACAGCTGAACAATTTTTAACCCAAAACTGATTAAAACACATTTCACAATTTAATTTCCATAAGAACTATCAGAGATTAAGAGAAGTTATCTGAGTATGCTACAACACTGAGAAAATTAGAAAAAGATTGCCTCTTTTCTTTGAGGAAGCCCTACTAAAAAAGTTGTTATAGATAATGACAGATTAAAACAAGCAAAACAGTAGTGCCACTCAGTGCAAACCAGAGTAATCAATGTATGCCAGAAGGCTTGTGCATAAAATCCCTATCTAGTGCCTACTCATCCAATATCCCCAGACTAGTTTCTGGCTTGTGACCTTCATCACTAAGGAGCCTTGGATCTGAGAGAACTGCACCTAGATCTTAGGATCTAATGCAACCCTCCAGCAGCCAGCTTTTATCTCTACTTAACTACAAAACTATGAGATAAAATTGAAAACCCAACATTTTCAATCTAAGCCCTTATATAGTCATATAGGTCTGAAGTCAGTTCAGTACTCATACATTTTGGTGCCTTTGGTTCTTTAATAACCATAGCCACCACTATCCTACTAGGCATGATTGGTATTAAACCATAAAACATCATATGATCATTATTTCTTATGCTTGCTCATAACTGTTATTAAAACAGGCAAAACTCTCCATACAGTAGTGCCAGTCAGCTTTCTGGCATCCATTGATTACTCTGGCCTGCACTGAGTGGCACTACTGCATGAAGAGTTTTGCCTGTTTTAATAACATTTATAAACAAGCATAAGAAATGGTGATCATGTGATGTTTAGTGGTTTAATAACAATCCTTCCTAGTAGGATAATGGTGGCTATGTTGTTAAAGAGCCAAAGACACCAAAATGTATGGGTACTGAACTGACTTTAGACCTATATGAAATAAATAAAATGAGATTAGATTGAAAATGTTATTGTGTTTTCAATTTTATTCTCATAGTTTTGTAGTTAAGTAGAGATAAAAGCTGGCTACTGGAGGGTTGCATTAGATCCTGAGATCTAGCGCAGTGCTCTCAGATCCAAGGCTTCTTACTGATGGAGGCCACACACCAAAAACTAGTCTGGGGATATTGGATGAGTAGGCATTAGATAGGAATTTTATGCACAAGCCTTCTGGTATCCATTGATTACTCTGGCTTGCACTAAGTGGCACTACTGTATGGAGAGTTTTTCCTGTTTTAATAACAGTTATGAGCAAGCATAAAAAATGTGATAATGACAGATTACAATATATATCACTAGTTCCTATGTATCTGCGATCTAACATATTGTGGAGCTTTAAAAAGGAATATAGCATATGAGATAGTATTAATTCAGGTGAAATAATTTTAGAACTCAGCATTGCTTCAACTCATCAAACTGTCATTCAAAAAGTAAATAAGTCTGTATCTCCAAAAATTCAAAGCTGATAGCCTAATTCTGTGAAGTTTCAGTCCTATAGCTCATGACTGAAAATGAAAAACAGGAAATTAACAATTATAACATGGAAGATCACTTGATAAGAATAATTATAGTAGTATATTATAGAAAAAAGTATTTAAATAATCAGCAGATTAAGCTACAAGCATAAATTGCCCTGAATAAATAATGCATGTACTGTAATGGTTTTCAACATGCCAGTGGCTATGAAAAAGACAATGGGCAGAAATATTATTGATAGTCCAAAAAGATTGGAGTTGCATTTGGTCATAAAATCCTACTTATAACAACAACTGTGCAAGATAAGGATTCTAATAAAATGAATTACTTTATTATTCATAGTGAAGAGTAACCTTAACTCTTTTTTAATTAGAGAATGGTTTAAATTATTGAAATTAAAATTGTGTATGGTAATGAAAATTGATATTGAATTAGATGTGCAAAATAAATTCTCAAAATTGTTCAAAAACAATCAGGGAAAACTTAATAAAGTTTTGTCGAGATCAATCTTCAAGAAGGAGAGATAAAGTTGGAAAAGTTTTGAAAATTTTAATTCTAAAAAAGAATGCTCATCCCTGTAGAGAACTCAATATATGATATTCTGGTTGTTTTTATATTAAAATAAAATGGTCAACTCTGTATTTGTGGAGATGATAGGGATAATTATAAATAAACATTTGATATAAAGCCCTTATCCCAAATATACAGAAGATTCTAAACAAATTATATCGGTGGATCATTTTGAAAAATTGATTTAAAGGTCACCTTCCATTAAATATTAATAATGCCTAAATCAGTGGAATCCTGATTCTTATCAATTCAAATTCTGATGAATGTAGATTTCTCTTGATTGTTGGAGAAAATGTGTGATAGAAAATTTGCTATTTTTAAAAGTATATACAGATAATTAACTCTGATGAATATGTGTATATTATATCATCCAGGTTTAGACTTTAAATAAGCATTATCAGATATATATTGGAAGGACTGGAAGGCTCTATCCTTACATTTGATTATGATATCAGTATATGTATGTTAAAAATAATAATAATAAAAAAGAAGGGAATAAAAAAGCAGAGTTTTTTTTTAATTATGCATAAAGTTCTGAGTTATTTATTAATAAAAGATAATTGATTTCTTTATTAGTTAGATATATATATATATATTTCCTTTATAAAGTTGATTATTTAATACACATCACTATATCCTTTAAGATAGCAGAAGAAATCGTTTCAATTTTTTTTTTTTTTCACTCAATGTTTGTTGTTGTTGTTTACAGTTATTATCTTTCTTGTTTCTTTCCCATTTTAGTGGTAGATTTGTAAATTTTGATAGTGATAGTGATATATACAAAGTAAATAAAGGAATTAAATGAAAATTACTTTGGAGGAATGCTAATAATCAAAAGATTAAAAGTGAATATATTTATTTATCAAAAAACAAGATTTGTGATTTATATGTGTATTTATTTTTTGTTTGTGTTTTAAACTGTTTAAATCTCTTTTAATTATCTATATTAATTTTATTTTAAAACTATTTTAAATGTTTGAAGAAAAGGTTTTAAAAAAATTGACAGACACGTGAATTAATAACAGAATTTGAATAAATATTTCACAGATATAAAGGTAAAAATTCCATGAAAATTAATGATGCAACAAGGAAAATCAGATACAAAGATTATGCTTTGAGTACATTTACTTACTATTATTTTTAGCTGCATAAAAAATAATAAACTCTGTTCTCATTAAAATTTTTTTTATCTACCTAAGAAATTAAAGGAACTCTATTTGGACTAAATATGTATCAAAAAAGGAATGGGTAGAGGAAACCAGATACCTGATGTTAATTCCCCATGGCCTACCCCCCTTCCCAGCAACAACTAAAAAAGAGGAGGGAATCAATCAACAAGCATGTGCCTGAAATGAGAAAGAAATTGTCTTAAATGACCAGTCACCTCTGCCCAGAAGATGGAAATAAAATGTTATGATAGAAGTATCTCAAATAATTCCATTACTTCTATCAATTATTTTAGCATGGTGTGCAGAAAGAATACTTCAAACACCAACTTCAATTCAAAATTTATATATTCATCAACAAAGGACTATCTGCCATGTTAACAGAAACAAGGCAAACATAAACTCTTCAAATAACTGTCTATTTTATTTAAAAAAAAAAAGAAGAAAGATATAAAAGAGATTGATAAAGTACAATTAAGATTTTAAAAAAAGAATTGAAATGTATACATATTTGTGATTTTTTATTTTCTCTATCACTTTCTCTCTTTAGTATGTTATGACAGATTGAAGCTCCCACTAGGTATTATCTGCAAAATATTTTAAATATAAGAATGCTGATAAATAAATCTTTAAAAAGAAATGTTTCAATTAAATGTTTAATTAATGTATATATTAATTAATTGAATAGACATTATAAATTATTTTATATGGAAATGAATTTCTTAAGACAATAATTAATTGTATAGATCTAAAACTTTGCAGATATGGAAATAAATCCCTAAGATTAATTAATATTATAGACCTAAAACATTACCATATATGAAAATAAATTCCTAAGAGATTAATTAATTGTATAATTAAAAAGCTGAGTGGAATTACATTATATGATAACAAACTGATTAGAACCAAACAATTTACTCCCCAAAAAATAAGAAATACAAGAAGAGATGGATATAAAAAGCTAAGAGAAAATGACTGCTTGCTCTTTTTGTGTTTGCTGCTACTGTTGTTGTGTCCACAAATTGAAGAGCAGTGAAGATCATCATCTGAGGACATCATTTTTAGGATCTTGGCTCCTGTAGGTCACTAAGCTGACTAGTGCTTTTAACAGACTGTCTCAGTCTTATTATTATTTTGAAACGTCTCAAGAGGCTTGTTGAGGGTTGTGTTATAAAGACTACAGACATTAGTAAAGGTAAAATGAATAATAGCTCACCTTAATTTTATAATCATTATAGTAATTCTTTTTCCTAGCTGTTAATTAATTATTATTGCTAAATATACATGTGCTATTATTCTGACAAGTTTTATTTTATATTTGTTTGCTGGTCTCCCAGTTATCTTTGGTGACACAGCATTATCTTTATTAATTTTTTTATAATATATATATATATACCTAATTTATAGAATATATATAGTGTAAAATAAATGCCTTAAATGAACTTTTGTCAGCATTTGTTGCTTGTGAAAGCTATTTTAAATAATAAACATTTTTTTGTGATTGTTGTTATTGAAATAAATATTTATTAATTTTTTTGGAAAATAATTTGCAGCCATTTAATACTCATGAGATACATTTGAAGGGTAGGTCAACTATAATATTTTACATTTGAGTATTTATATGCATAAACATAGGAATTCCTGTAGTATTTATAAGAGCTTTGTATAAGAAGATATTTATCAGAACCACTATAACTTTATGATAAAATCTCTTATTCGATTTTTAGATATTAAAGATGATACAGGTGAATGTGTCAATAATTTTCCCAAGTGTGAGGGCCATTTGTGAAATAAAAGGGATTATTTTAAGAGTCTATATTTGGGCATCTCAAAAGAGGGAAATTTAATCAGAAGAATATATATATAATGCAGAGTGAATCTTAGTATTTTTTTGAATTGCAGGATTAGTATAATCCTACCCCAAACAACTAATCTCTGAATTTGACCGTTTGATGTCAACAAATGCCATAATTATTATTATTGTCATGCCTTATTTAGTCTTGGGAAATAAATGGCCTTCATTCAGTAACAAATGCAAGTTAAATAGCAGTATCATTAGCAAATATTGCTCAACATGAAATTTACAGAAATCAATTGGAAAAGCTATCAAATAAAATGAATATTGTGCTTTGTTATTTTGTTATTGTTCCTAGTCTATAAAGAAAAGAGAATGCATATCATAAATAAAGATAAACCACTTGTTTTATTTAAAGTATACAAGGGTCAGTGATGAAGTATGACTTTTTTAGGAATGGAAGCACACTACATAATCTTTTTTTTATAATGTTGCTATTTTACTTGCCACAAGAATTTTTACGTAATAGCTAATATATACATATTCAGAACTTTTTTATCTGTTAATCAGACCATGATTAGTTTAAATATAGATAATACATTATTAATATATTTTTATCTTCCCAATTCTTTTATCATTCTTAATAGTTTAAATGTAAATTAGATCTCAGCATTGTTGAACTTCTTACAATCAACAAAAATGCAAGAATGAGTTAATCGGGATCATTCCCTATGTATATAAAAACAATTCAACTGTTGGTATTCCATTCAAAAAATAATGAATTGCTGATTCTAATCAGATTGTGATTAGTTTAAATATAGATAATATATTATCAATATATTTTTATCTTCCCAATTCTTTTAACACTCTTAAAAGTTTTAACTGTAAATTAGATCTTAGCATTTTTGAACTTCTTATAATCAACAAAAATGCAAGAAAGTGTTAACTGAGCTCATTTCCTATGTATATAAAAACAATTCAACTGTTGGTATTCCATTCAAAAAATAAGTGAAAAAAATTGAGAGTGAATTTTTTAAATTGAATTTTAATTAAAGTTTTTGAAAGTTTTAGTGAATTTTTCTACAGAAGCACTCATTCCATTCAATACATGGATGTTTCATCCCTGACATTGGTCATAATGAAATACTTGATTTTGATAACTTAATTATTCAACCCTGAAAATACTGAAATATTACTGATTATTTACACAAAGATCAATAAACAGCTATATTATTTAACATTAATAATTTAAAAATATAAATATCAATTCTTTACATTTAGTTGATTGTAAATGTAATTTAGATTCAATAAAATATCCCCTTTGTTTTTAGTTTATATTTAGCAAGTAATCAAGTCTCATTAATGATTATTAATGATAAACCTTGAGAGTATACAAGGAAAGTTTAGAGTGATAATAAAGTTGGATATGTTCTTTTTGTTTATATTATGAGTTTGATTTGATTTGTTATAAAATATTTTAAAAGCTAGTCCAATCCCATATCAATTACCAGTAGAGTTTGATATATGAATGAGAAAGCTTCTTGTTCTCTGTTTGCCTATTATTTAATTAAAGGAACCAACTCATTCACCAATTTCTGTTTTTGTAATTCAAAATTTTAGTGTTTTCTTGTTTTTTATTTGTCTTTTATAAGGATTTATGAGATTTATTTTTGCCTTAGGCATTTTTAATTCATCTATTTCAGTGCTTTTTTGATTGAAATTTATCACTTGCATGCTTCATGGTGGTTGTTGATGGTACTGCAGCATTGCCCAGCAGCCACATGGGGCATAAGTCACAACTACCCTAAAGGTATATTCTATCAATGATTTTCAATGAAATATACATATAGCTAATTAAAACAAACACAAAAAAGAAATTTCTCTCTACTACTTTTTTTTTCTGGAATAATTGGGGTCTTGCTTAGGTTTCCAATTAATACTTTACAATATATAATATATATAAAATCCAAGTCATACATCACATGACTTATTTAGCTTGCATTTGCAAAAGCAATATAAAGAGTGGGCTAATAGCTCTAAACAAGCTTTTTTATATATTTTTTATCAATAAAAATAAAAAAATAAATAAATAAAAAATCTTGTTTAGAGCTACTAGAAGGCTCTTTGTATTATATATATATATATATATATATATATATATATATATAATACAAAGAGCCATATATATATATATATATGTAATTAAGTGAAATCAGTTGTTACTATATAACAGTAAATACAAACATTAGACATACTGATAAGGAGAACAATTACATAAATAGTGTGATGAATCCAGAAAATGTGTGAGAAATGGAAGAATCAAAGAAAGTTTATAAAGATGCAATATAGAAACTCGAATGGCGATATGAGACAACAACTCAAAAACCTTCTACTGAATGTCACAAGATAAAGATAGTGGCTAATAAAAGTCGTTTTGGTCTATATTATTATTTCTATATGCTTATGAGTAGTGTTTTTCAGAATGTCATTTCATTTAACGTGCAAATAAATTTATCATTTATACTATATATATATTGTACAGTTGTAGTTACATCTTGATATTACAAATTTTGGCTTATATTCATTCTAATAAATTATATTAGTTGCTTGTCAATGCTCATTCCAATATATTTACAATTGACTTGTTTTTAAAACCAGAAACAACACATTTACAAACTATAGATAACATTAACATAAGTCATATTAATAACTGTAATATATTAATCCCAATAATATATTAATCCCAATAATAATTAAAAATTGTAAAGAAAAATGGGTAAAAGCCTGAAATCCGGGCAAAGCTGCTTGGAGTGTTGATGCTAGACAAAATCAATGAAATATAATGTTACCGGGATTGCCGCAACTTTTTCTTTTTTTTAGACAACAAGGTTTTTTTTTCTAGTATTGATTAAACAAATAATTTTTATTTCATTTAGAACATGATTTCTTTATTATTAAACAAATTTTGATATTCATTTTTGTTACTTTTTGTGGGGTTTTTGGGAACCTGATGGACACTTTTTCAACAAATTTTGCTAATTGTATTTTTTTTCTTTTTATTATTTGAAAAAATCGGACCGTTTCACGATGTCAAAAAATTTGTTTGAATCTTACCACTGAAAAAATAGAATACAATTATGTGCGACTTGTTTAGAACTTAATTCTACCTTTCTTTTTTTTTTTTGGCTTGACTAAATGGTTTTTCTTATTATTATTAATTTTACCTTTTTTTAAAAAACACAACTTGTTTTCACTTTGATTTAGATTATGTTTGAATTAGCCTTTTTTGGGGGGGGCTACTACAAAAAATGGCTTTTTGAGCAGGGGATGGGGGAGGGGGGATTTGTACTGTTATTATTAACAAAAAGGCAACAAAAATAGTCAATTATTTTAACAGCACTAAAAAAAGAGAATCAACTTTGGGACTTGTTTCAAATTTTGATTTCGTTTTGGTTGACGTAATTGTTTTTCTTAATATTAAATCAAAATTTACTTTTGTGTTTTTGCCAATTAAAAAATTGTTTTCAAACACCCACCCCCACACACTCGGAAAAAGAATTGTAACCAAAATGTCAAGAATTTAACTTTTTTTCTTTTTTTTAAATAACTTTTTCTCACTTTTTACTTTGATTTCTATTTTGTTCAAATTACCTCTTTTTTTTTTTTAGCCTTCTACAATAAACTGCTTGTGGGGGTGGGGGGAGGGTATTTTGTAATTTGTTATTCTTAACAAAAAGTCAAACAAAGTCATCATTTATTTTAACCCCGCTGTAAAAAATTGAATCCAAATACTTGTCAATTTCTAATGAAATAAAAAATAACAAAAAAGGGTACAAACTTTGGACTTTTTACAATTATTTATTCGATTTTATTGCTGTAATAAAAAGTGGACATTACGTGTGCCTGAAAAAAAAAAAACACAATCTCACACACTTTCTGTACTCAGCTATTCTGAAGAAAAGTTTCAAAATTGCACGTTCATCTCAGACCTTTTAGTGGTCTCGAATATTTTCCCCACGCTGAAACGTGACAGCACATGAGCTTTGTCAAAGCCTGTTCAAACATACACTTTGCCAATTTTTTACATATTAACTTTTTTTCAGGAAGGGTGGGGACCATATGACAATTATTAATAATTAACAACATTTTTTAAATCAAAATGACATTACTCTATTACGGAGATTTGAAAAAGTCGTACCGCCTTGAAATTTAAACACCCTCGAGTGATACGGTAATCAGCTATGAATAGAATGAATATGCGTAAATAGCTTTGAAGCACAAAACAGGCCGTAATATTTTTGTGCAATGTCATGTAAAGCAACCTAGCTCAATGGGTTAATACAATATGTAAATGTTGTATTAGCCTGTAAGGCCGTGGCCGCCGAAACGGCATTTTTATGTGTTTTGACACGTAAACAATGCCCCAAGCGGCCGTGCCCGGATTTCAGGCTTTTACCGAAAAATGTTTACAGGCTGCTTACATAATAATCAATTTTTGGAAGCTTTTATTGATGCTAGAAAATGACAAATTTATTCTATTTTTAATTTCTAAATTTTTTATTAGTTTTAAGCCTGGTAATATTAGCATGGAATTAATTTGTTTTCTTGACTCACTCATATTAAATCACTGATGTCAAAATGTTTCCCATAAAGAACAAAATAATAATTCAAATAAATTATTTAAATCTGTGCAATATTAAAGAAAACTAATATATAAATTTCCAACAAAAATTCAGTCACCCAAATTACATTATTCCATCACTTTGTGCTCCTAAATGCATAGAATAGTGAAGTCTTAAGTTTCTGGATCAATGCTCCCCCTGTCATTTTTGTAACTCAACATTCTTTTCAAATGATGAACCATTCGATTATTTTTTATTTATTACACAAATTTGTTTTAGTGATTTCTGTTTTTAAGTGCTTTGATTGATTTTGGAAAATCTCTTGTTTGTTAACTTTTGATCTTTTTCAAATTAAAATAAAATTTTGAAATCAATGTTTAATATATTTAAATTCTATAGAATGGCTTGAAAATTGATATATAACTAAGTTATACCATCTTAATCCACTTAAAACACTTATCTTTTCACAATGCCATGTAGTTTGCTAAATATGAAACAGTGAGAAAAATATTCAATAATTTCCTGTTTTGCAGCTAACAATTATTCTTAGAATTTTCATTTATTATAGGTAATTGTGATGAGAGAGAGGGCAGTTTAAATTTTTTTTCTTTCAATTTAGTAACATTTTTAATCCATTTTAAACTGTTAATATATATCATATTTAGTATGTTTTTCTATTTAAAAAGTGTTTCTATTTTTATTTTAAAACAATTGTTTAAAAAAAAAAAGTAAACTAAAAAGCTGGCATTATTTAAAACAATGTGAAAAGTTAAAAAAGATCTGAATTTTTTTCTTTAGCATTTTTAAAAAACAACACTTTGAAAATGAAAATAAATCTATCAATTTAAATAGAAAACTTAAGTTACTGATTTATTATTCATATATAATTATGTACATATACCTAATATAATATATACATTAAGAGTATAAAATAGAAATTCATATAACATTAAGAGAATATATTGTAGGGTGTTGAGTTCAAACCATACTTTACAAATCCCAAAAGCCTCAGGAGGAAAGTGGGAGAAATATTTTTTTCTCTATTCAACTGATTTTATTAGTGAAAGAGGACATTATATATATCTTTGAATAGTTTGATAGTATTTTAAGTATTAAATATATTAAGCATATATAAATAATTTTCTGTAAAAATAAATTCCATACATTATCATTTTTCTAAGTTTACTCATTAACTTTTAATATTTAATTTATATCCAACAAATTATGTTATTTCTTAATAATGCTTTGATTTTAATACTTTGTCATTACTAATTTATTCCATGACATTGATACTAATAAGGTTAATAATCTGTAGCTTTCAAATCGTTTAGAATACTTTTGATAGTAAGTTTTACAGATATAAGTACAGATATGTATATGCATATGTGTATGTATAAACACTAAAGTATAAACATTTGCAGATATATTTAAAGTTGTTTTTTTTAATAATTTGTATTTTCTGTGTAAAAAGTTGTTTTTCTTCTTATATATTATTTATGTCCAATTGTTTCTTATTTTATGTAAAAGGATTAAGAAAGGATTCATTCTGGTATCAGGGTTGAGAGAAAGTTAAGGTCAATTTTGACATAACGTCAATGTGAGAAATATGGGGGGGGGTGAGAACCATGACTCATTAATAAGTTATTATAATTACAAAGAGACCCAGATCATTTGGACCACACCAAATAATAAATTTTTGAAGAAATATAAATATAAAAGAAAAGATTGTATCTAGCAGCTGCACTGATGAAGTATAAATTATAGATAACTGAATGTTCCAATAACAAAATATGTGAATGTCCTCAAAAGACTAGTGCATATATAGACTGAAAAATAAGACATTTAATCTTATTGCCTCTTAGAAGTCATGCATATAGCAGCATGAAGGGGTAAAAAAGGAGCTTTATGCACATTGGAAGAGTTAAAATTTAAAATGGAAATAACAAATACCATTCTATGGCTGATCTCCAGAGTCCAAAGAAGACTTTGAGCATATGCCATTGCTGAATTCAAATAAAAGCACAAAACAAAGATGCTGAAATTTATATGAAAAGCAGAAATATTCATTTATCTATAGAAATAATCACACCCAAAGCAGAAGATATGAAGAAACCACTCCAGTATTAAAATGCTCCCTAAAGAAGTGCAATTTTTTTCACAGCACCACCATCATTGCAGTAAAGCAGAAAAATTGCAATCCAAGCCGAAAATGAGAACTTTTCCAGTAAACTATTATAATTGACAAATCTACACATGTTAAACATTGGTATGTGGCTGAATTCAAATTCTTAACCTTGAACAAGCTAACTTCAAAAATGAAATTCATCAGGTTCATTGAAACTGTTTCTACATCGACAATGAAAGAAGAACATAGTAATATCAATTTTAATTTTGTTTTCTCAATGACTATTAATAATTCTCTTTTAAATAATCCATTTCTCTCTCTCTCTCTGTTAAAAATATGAATCAATTAGTAGAAAAGGTTTTTCAATAATAATGAATATTGACTTTATCGATATTAGGTGTAATTTGATTATCAATACATATAATCATTTGTATATATATATTAATATTTTATTATGTTCCAATTCAGATATCATAAAAAAGGTATGATTCATATTATATGTAAAAGTTAAATACAAAATTTATTAATAATAGAAAATAACATATACATACATACCTAGTGATAAAAATATGCCTACATGAATGTATGTCGAGTATAAATGTACAGATCGATAAGGGTAGAAATTTAGTATAATAAGAGATAGATTTTAAAATAGTTAATAGCCGAGATTAATGGAAATTGAGATAAATAATTAGAAACCAAATTTCTTTAGATATTCTTATCTTTATAATTCAATTAATTTTTCTCTACTTATTTTTCGATTATTTTTTTCTAAGATTATAGATATAAAAATTTGTTATATGCAATATGCTAATATGTGCGTGTATTGGTGTTTATTTTAAAATTAAAATCTTTCCATGATATAGGATTTCTATTCACCCACTAGATATAAACATACACATATCACGATATATAATATATTAATGATAGAGTTTAAGTTTCATTAAGGAAAAGGTGGGAAGATTTTTGCTTATTATTATTTGAATGTAACTAATTTTATTATTAATTATGTAAATTGCCTGTTGTATATTATGATTAACCAATAATATAATTTTAATATGTTTTCATTAAAAGTTTATATATTTCTTAAAGTTAATTATTGTCTTGTGAGGTTATTTGGTAAATAATTATAAATTGATAAAAGATAGGATTTGCATTGTGAGTTAGGCGTAAAGCTGTGGCTGCAGGTATCACTATCATCATCATCATTTTATTAGTTGATAAATAGTCTAAATAAATATAATAAATTGCCAGATATAAATAATGTTTCTCATTGTGTTTGTTTATTATTTGTGAGCAACCATAAGAGATAATACCTACCATTGAAGCTCATCTAACATCACTAAAGATTTAATGAATTGGCATCGATAATCTATATTATTAAATGTGAGCTAGAAAAAACATAATATATTTAAATATGAACTTGAAATAGTTACATAAGAATTTATTTGCACAACTAGAGAATAATAAGGATGTTTTACCCTTAAAACAAGTGCAAATGTTATTGTTATAAAATGGAAAATCCTACACAGTTATAAATAATGTATCAACTGATGTTCAAACCAGGTACTATTATAAGTAGGTATTTAATGTAATGTTATCAAGGTTTAGATAGCCTAATGGTGCCCAGATATACAGATAAATATATGAGAAAGCAATAAATAGAAAGGATTGGTTGGTTGCAGAGTGGTTTGTCCTATTGGGGTATAAGTTGCTTACAGAGTTATTGGTAATAGATCTAAAATATTGATCTGATGCTAATGGCTGCCACAATGAGAAGTAGTAAGGAAATGGGTTTTGTTTAGATTACTTTCATATGCAGTTACAAATGCCATCCAAATCTGCAGGCTATTAAATAAAGACATGGCAGTGCATAGTATATAGATTCTGTACATTCAGTTATAAATGATCTAGATATTTTCATTCCATTACAAATGGCAACCCAACCAAGGGCATGAGATATACTATCTACCTGAGATGAGAAGTAGTCATAAATTTTTGGCATCGAATTATTTTGGCCTTGGGTTCTTATTGTAGACTTTTGTATGATGGTGTTTATTGTTGTTTTATAGTTTTTCAGTTCTGGAAGACATTATATGTATCACAACTTAAGTTAGTGTTTAAATCAGCAATAAGATTTTTTTTGCTAAATATTTTTCTTATTAATAAAATATTACTGTGAGATAGGAACAAGGGTATTGATGATTATAGAATAATAATTTCATGTATACTTGGAGAGTTAATGTTATAGAAAATCTATGACTTTGAAGATTAGATATTTGATTGTTAGAATTTGGCTGGCTATATTACAGTTTTTGATTATGGATGAAGGGTTTATCCTTGTTTTGAGGATGCAATGTATTCATGCAACTCATAACTGGTCAATCTCATTCACGGCTCCAACCCAGGTTATGATACATTATTGTTATCCTGAAGCAGTTAACATAGTCCTGCCATGGTCTCAGACTCTAAGTCTCCTATGAAGAGAGCAAGGCATTGTTTTATATATTCCCAACCTCTAAGACTTCGAAGTAGAGCATTGTAACAGAATTTGCATTATTTTATAAAGGGTTGTGGTAGCTTAAAGTAATTAAATTGGGATAGCTGGGTCTTCATGGTGCATGGTGTGCTTATAGTGCTGTGACTGAATTTTTTTATTTGTTTCAGAATTGTGAGTTGCTAGTAATTCTGTTAGCTGTCAGTATCTGTCAGATCTCTGGAAGAATAGATGAACTCTGTTATAAATATATGCATGCACTATATAAATTATTGATAGACAGGTAATTAAATAATGGACATGAAAAAAATTTTGGGGGGAAATGTAAGGAACAAGGTGATATAAGCAACTCAGTCAGTATAGTATATGTTCTCTGAAATAGAGAATGGATGGAATTACATCTGATTAAAAGAAAGAACAAAATATTACTTATTTAAAAATAATAAGCAAATAGTAATCTCTATAAAATAAAGCATCATGGATTCTGATAAGAAAGAAATATCTGGATAATCAGAATGCAGTGAAACAGAAGCTCCAAATCCTGGTAGACCAAATTACAAAGATATTAGATAGTCACTCCAGTAAATGGGAAAACCAAATTAAAGAAATGTATAAACAACAAAATATGAAACTCAAAGAAATGAATGAGAAATTGAGTAAGAATTTAGATAATCTATTTAATCAAAAAATGGAACTCAGAAGAAATTGTGTAAGAAATTAGATGGGCAGTTTGATAAATTAGAAAGTATAATGGATAGCTGATCCAGTAAATTAGAAAAACTCAAGAAA
Source organism: Epiperipatus broadwayi (assembly GCA_028023455.1). Classification (NCBI taxonomy): domain Eukaryota; kingdom Metazoa; phylum Onychophora; class Udeonychophora; order Euonychophora; family Peripatidae; genus Epiperipatus; species Epiperipatus broadwayi. Next base: position 948,957 of record JAQFVV010006315.1, read on the forward strand.
AATTGGATAATAAGCCTCAAAAAATAGAGACTAAGATAGAAAGTAGACAAGAAGGATGTATAAGGATGGAAGAGAGATGTGATAGAGAGCAGAGAAAAGATCAGTTTAATGAAGATATAAAAGTAGAAGTGAATGACCTTAAGATAGAAATTATAGATGTGAAAAAACCAGTAAAGAGAGTGTATAAAGAAATAAAGGTCATGATAAAATAGATTATGAAGTGAAGAGAATACAAAGGGAGTTGAAAGAAGAACAGGGTATGAAATATTACATGGTTAAATTAAAAAAAGAAGAGATAGAGATGATAAAACAACGTCTCCAAAAAGAGTACCAATAGAAATGATTAGGAAGACCTTATTACCCAGTTAGCCAATCAGAAGAAGATGATTATAAAAAAGCATAAGTGTGTGAAAAGAGTATATATTAATTTTATTTTGTATCAGGGTGATGTATTTTTAAATGAACTACAAAACCAGTGTGAAGGTAGAAAGTTACACTACTTATTGAATTGTAAAGAGTTATTTTATAAATACCCCAGTGGAATAAAATCAGAGAAAAATATTATATTGGATGAGAAAGTTAGAGACTTAAGACCAAGACCAGTGGTCACTAAGAACAATTATGTATGGTCTATATTTCTAGATAGATTATTCAACTGGTATACTGATTTAGATTTATATATATCATAAGATTTGTATTATAAATGTCCAGTGAAGATGAAAGATAAAAGGATCATACAATTCATTACAGACTCTGCCTATAATATTATAATAGGGCACAATCAGTTTATTTTAGTTATATGATTTCAAAAAAAAAATCACAATTTTTTTTCTTCATAGGAGAGGGAAGCTGCAGGGTATTGAGTTCAAACACTACATTACAAATCCCAAAAGCCTCAGGAGAAAAGTGGGAGAAATATTTTTTTCTCTATTCAACTGATATTATTACTGAAAGAGGACATTATATATCTCTTTGAATAGTTTGATAGTTATATTTAAGAATTAAATATATATAAATAATTGTCTGTTGACATAAATTCCATACTGTATCATTTTTCTAAGTTTACTCATTAATTTTTTATATCTAACAAATTTTAATGTTCTTTCTTAATAAAGCTTTGATTTTAATACTTTGTCATTACTAATTTATTCTATGACTTTGATACTACTAATGTTAATAATCTATAGATTTCAAATCGTTTAGATGATTTTTGATAGGTAAGTTTTACAGATTTGAGTAGAGATATGTATATGCATGTGTGTATGTACAAACACTAAAACATTAGTTTTTTAAATAATTTGTATTTTCTGTTTTCTTCTTATATATTATTTATGTCCAATTGTTCTTATTTTATTTGAAAGGGTTAAGAAAGATTTCACTCTGATATCAGGGTTGAGAGAAAAAGATAAGGTCAATTTTGATATAACTTCAGTGGGAGAAATGGGGGGGGGGGTGAGAACAATGACTCATTAATAAGTTATTATAATTACAAAGAGGCCCAGATCATTTGGACCATGCCAAATAATAAATTTTTGAAGAAATATAAAAGATAAAAAAAAGATTGTATCTAGCAGCTGCACTGATAAAATATAATTTATAGATAAGTGGGTGTTCCAATAACAAATATGTGATGTCATCATAGTCTCAAAAATAAGACATTTAGCAGAATGAATCTTATTGCCTTTTAGAAGTCAGGCATACAGAGGTATGAAGGGGTAAAAAAAAGATATTTTGTTAAATGTCCCAATGGCCGATCCCAAAGAATTATTTGCAAATCAAAAGAGTTAAAATCTATCCTATGGCAGATCTCCAAAGTCCGATGAAGACTTCTAGCCTTGTTATTGTTTCACCTATGCCATTGCTGAATTCAAATAAAAGCACAAAGCAAAGATGCTGAAATTTATATGAAAAGCAGAAATATCCATTTGTCTATAGAAATAATCATACCCAGAGCAGAAGATATGAAGAACTCATCCCAGTATTAAAATGGTCCCTAAAGAAATACAATTTATTTCACAGCATCATCACCATTGCAGTAAAGCAGAATTGCAAGCCCAAGCCAAAAATAGAACTTTTCCAGTAAATAGTAACTGATAAATCTATGCATGTTAAACATTGGTATGTGAATGAATTCAAATTCTTAATCTTGAACAAGCTAACTTCAAAAGTGAAATTCATCAGGCTCATTGAAACCATTTCTACATCGACAATAAAAGAAGAACTTGGTAATATCAATTTTAATTTTGTTTTCTCAATGACTATTAACAATTCTCTTTTGAATAATCCATTTGTCTCTTTCTCTCTAAGTGTTAAAAATATGAATCAATTAGTAGAAAAGATTTTTCAATAATAATGAATATTGACTTTATGCATATTATGTGTAATTTGATTATTATTACAGTAATCATTTGTATATGTATTTGTTTTAGAATTTTATTATGTTCTAATTCAGGTATCATAAGAAATGTATTATTCATATTATATGTAAAGGTTAAATACAAAATTTATTAATAATGGAAAATAACATATATACACACACCTTGTCACATAAATATGCCTACATGAATATATGTAGAGTATAAATGCACAGATCCATAAGGGTAGAAATTTAGTATAATGAGAGATAGATTTTAAAGTAGTTTTTTTGTTTTTGATAATTTTTTAAAGTAGTTAATAGTCGAGATTAATGAAAATTGAGATAAATAATTTGACACCAATTTCTTTAGATATTCTTATCTTTATAATTTAACTAACTTTTCTCTACTTATTTTACGATTATTTTTTTCTAAGATTATAAATATAAAAATGTGTTATATGCAATATGCTAGTATGTGCGTGTATCGGGTGTTTATTTTAAAATTAAAATCTTTCTATGATATAGGATTTCTATTCACCCACTAGAGATATAAACATACACATATCACGCTGTATAATATTAATGATATAGTTTAAGTTTCATTAAGGAAAAGGTGGGAAGACTTTTGGTTATTATTATTATTATTTGAATGTAACTAATTTTATTATTAATTATGCAAATTTCCTGTTTGTAAATTATGATTAACCAATAATAAAATTTTAATTTATATTCTTTTAAAGCTTATATATCTCTTAGAGTTAATCATTGTCTTGTGAGATTAGTTTGCCCATCATCATCACTGATGGCTATCAATCGTTAGAACATAGCTGAAATATGACAATATTTGGTAAATAATTATAGATTGCTAAAAGATATGATTTGTGTTGTGAGTTAGATGTAAAGCTGTGGCTGGGAACATCATTATCATCATCATTTTATTAGTTGATAAATAGTCTAAATAAATATAATAAATGGCTATATATAAATAATGGTTCTCATTGTGTTTGTTTATTATTTGTGAGCCATCATAAGAGATAGTGATTACCATGGAAGACCATCTAAGATCACTAAGGATTTAATGAACTGTCATCAATAATCTATATTATTAAACATGAACTAGTAAAAATTTATAATATATTTAAATATGAACTTGAAAGAATTATATGAGAATTTATTTTCACAACTAGAGAATAATAAGAATGTTTTACCCTTAATACAAGTGCAAATGATATTGTTATAAAATGGAAAATCCTACACACTGTTATAAATAATGTACCAACTGAGGTTCAAACCAGGTATGATTATAAGTAGATATTTAATATAACATTATCTAGGTTTAGACATCCTAGTGACACCCAGATATACAGATAAATATATGAGAAAGCAATGAATGGAAAGGAATGTTTGTTTTCAAAGTGGTTTGTCCTGTTGGGTAGATGGTTATTTAGATCTAAAACATTTGATCTGGTGCTAATGACTACCCCAATGAGGAGTAGCAGGGAAATGGATTTTGTTTAGATTACTTTCATATGCAGTTACAAATGCCATCCAAATCTGTGGGCTATTGAATAAGGACATGGCACTGCATAGTATATAGATTCTGTACATTTAGTTATAAATGATCTAGATTTTTTTCATTCCATTATAATATATATTAACTTATTGTAGAAATATCTCATAAATTACATAGTAAACTGTGTGATATTGATTTAAAGTAAAATTATATGTATTAAGTGAAGTTAATTTACAGTACATGCCTATGTATTATTATGGTCATATACTAAATATTACATACATAAGGAGTATACATTTTAACTTACAGCAGAAATATCTTGTGATGTGATATATATATATATATATATATATATATATATATATATATATATATATATCATCCTATCTTGTGATGTGATATATATATATCCTCAACTATAACTATCCTGCCAATTTAAAGTATGATGTAGTTTTACATTTTTATTTTACTGTGCCAATATTAAAAACTTAAAAATAATATAGATAAAAAAAATTTATATTAAATGCTTTTATTGACTGTGCACTAAAAAGAAATAAAAATAATTGTTTCTTAAACAACAATTGAAGTTTTTAGATTTAACTTGAAATAAAAGCATGGGGGATCCAGGAATTAATGAAGTCAGTCCCTATTTGTTGTAACAAGGAATTAACTTAATGAATTTCTGGACCCACTCATCCCCCATGCTTTCAAGTTAAGGCTAAAAACTCCAATTGTGATTGAAGAATTAATTTATTTTTTTAATGCATAGTCAATAAAAGTATTTAATACAAAAAAAATTTTTTTATCTCTATTATTAACTGTTAATCAATAAATAAAAGAATGTTGGATTATTTACAAAAATAAAAAATTGAGTGACAAATTGCAACCTAAAAAATTTTTAGGATTTAAAAATTAGTCAAATCTAATGGAAATTTTTATAAAGAAAAATAGTCATTACATTGGGGAACATCAGACTAATTATTCTAATTATTTCAGAGATAATGTTATATTGATAAATTATATTTATTTTAGAGAAAGAAAAAGTACATATGACATCAACTTTATAAAATCAATACAAGGAAGTAATCAGACTGTGCAAATAAAATGCCTTAAAAATTAAAACATCATATAGATTTTATAACTTGCATGCAGTTAGAAAAGGGTGGCAGTTGTACAGAGATTTTAAAATAAATAAGAATCATAAGTTGAAAAGGAATTCCCCCTGTTCATTAGAATATTAATGTGAAAAACCTATCATATAAATTAAATATCTTTGTCTTTTGTGGAAGTTCTTAACAAATATTACTGCAATTAAGTTATAGATTTAATTTAAAACTTATTTAATGTAATATTTTAAATTTATGTTCCTGAAGATTTTAATAGAATCAAATTTAAGAAATAATACCATTCTTAATATTTTTGAGAAAATATTTAAGAAACATGACCAAAATAATAAGGACACTGAAGTAGATATAAAATATTAAAATTATTTTTTATATTGCAAAGTATGTAAAAAATGTCAGGAGAATCACATTGCAAGCACACAAAAAAATGTAATTATAGGTGGTAGCATTCATAACAGATTAAATTTGTCTCATATTTATCATTAAAAAATTAATATCCTAGAGTCAATGAGTAAGGTCATAAAAATATTACTTTTGACCTCAGTTTATATCAATAGACCCAACTTCCGTTGTATTTTACAATAATATATAGATTAATTGCTCCAATATTCCTGTATATCCTTTTACAAATAGTTTCATACTTAATATAGTATTCAGCACACTTTTCTCCTACAGACATTACCTAAGATTAGAATTTCAGCCAGATAAGAAAGTTCAGAATTTTTTTCAGATGATGATGATGATGATCATTATCATCATCATTATCATCATTATTATTAAATAGTAGCTAAAGAATTTCTAGGTTCATCTGATCAGTCACTTGATTATAAACACATTGACTTGATAAACAATATACAATTAAATAAATGGTATGGATTTCACAACAACATATGGATTCTAAATCTATGGTTTAACATTATCCATTGACATGTCTGAACTGCCTTAATTTTATTTGTGGAAGTTAAAATTTATTGACTGTGTTTGTTACCTATTAATTACTATGCAATTATTTTATAAGTACCATAAGTTAGAACAATTTAAAATAATTCTTAATATTGTATTAATGTTTAGAATATTTCATGAATATACTATAATGGTTTTTCAAAGTTTTCAGCAAAAGTGTATCTATGTTGAATTTTCTGGTTCATTTTGTAATTAGAAAATATATGAAGCAACTTAACTGATGATGTTATTATCAAAGCATATTTAGAGTTTTTAAGATAGAAGAATACAAACTTTGTATGTAAATACTTTTTATGATAATAAATATAAATTATAAATAATAAAAAAATAAATATGTAAGCTTTAAATTTAAATTACAAATATATTTTATTTTTGAAAAATAGTTTCAAATTAGCAGTTTTATATGTTTCTATGCTTAATATGAACCAAAAATTATATCTCTTAATAGATATGGTAAGTATATTAGAAAGTGATACTAATCAAGCTAGAGTAAAATATTATGTAAACAAACCCTAAAGTAATCTTTATGTTTTTAAGAATGGGCCACCCCCACAACCTACTAATCACATTGTTGAATACAAGAATTGTTCGTTCATACTTAATTTTATAAATAATTGGTTTCGAATGTTAATTACAAATAGGATAAGGAAATGGAGATTAATCTGAAGTTTATAAAATTAATCATTCCCTACCTCAAAAAATGGATGGAGCAGCATTAAAAAAACAATAAAGAAATAGAAAGACAAATAATATAAATTTCAATTAATATTTAAAATTATTTCTAATAAATTAAACAACTGTTAAGACTAGAATAAATAGAAAATAATTTCTTACTTTATTTTCTTTTTCAATTTGTTGAAAAGCGGGGGAATGTACACTAATATTTACAATTCTGTCCCATTTAGGACATGGAATTTTTGTTGACAGAAGCTGAAAGTAAAATTGATTATACATATAAATTACAATTGGAAATAATAAGTTTTTTTTTTTTTTTTCCATATGTCATAGCATCTGCCGGGACGCGAACCCACACCCGTCTGCAACCAACTACTTGCTTGCATGGCGGCTGCGATACCTCTCGGCTAACAACGCAAGACTGGAAATAATAAGTTCACTATTAAAACCATTATTAGTATTAGGATTAGCTAATTACAAAGAATAGTAAACAAACTTACAAAATCAGCTTTATAAGGTGCAGTGTGTACTGGAATAGGTTGCCATAAAGATAGGTCTTCATTCCATACTTCACTCTTATCTGGACGAAATAACGCTGTCAAAACTAATTGAGCAGTGGAAAGAGTTCGATCATAATCTGTACTTCGGGCATAAATCTAATATATGTATATATGATTAGGAGTGATTTATATTTATATTAAGGCAATTATTAAAAATAAATAAACGTTCATTTACTAAAAAATAATACTTCGATAATTATGAAACTGCTTGCCAGAATTTGATAAAAAATTGAAATTCATAAACTAATTCTACATGACATTTTTTAGCATTTACGCTTTTTTATAGATTTGATGTAAACGGCTGTAGGGTGGTGACTTTGGAGATCAAAGTTTATGGATCACAACTCCAACCTGTCATTTCCATTTTTTACAAGCAATATTCCAATTATTTATTTATAAACTTGATTATCACAATTTTAATTTGAATCAAGTTAAAGCAAGTGTTTTAATTTACTTGGCTCTACATTTACTAAATGATAGCTTTTCAAGTAAAAAGATAGATTGGATGTAGAACTGCAACATATACTCCAATACCTTAGCTAAATTAATTATAGTCATTATTCTACCAAATATATTGTATAAAAATAAAATGATCCCTTATCATATAACATAAAAACTTTGGAAAATTTTTATCTAAGAATTGCTCTATAAATTTTATAAATATGGTGGTAAATAAATGTGATAATCACGTCATAAAGACATCTGGTATATTCTTCATATTTTTATATCTTCATTGGACTGAAATCTAAAAAAAAAGTGTTTTATGATGAACTTCAGTCAAAGATTCCATGAAAGATGATATGGCAGATAGAAAATATAGTGAAGTTCTCCAAAAATGTTTGTTACAAAAGAATTTAAAAGTCAATATTTAAGATGTCAAAAAACAGATTAAATGACTAGCATATAATATAATTGTGTTTAAAAATGGAGATGTACAATAATTATTAAACGTAAATGGATATGTACAATAATTATTAAACTCATCTCTAATTTATTACTGTTTGACTTATTTCTAAATTAAAAACTAGATGCGGTCATTTATAAATATTGCTAGTTTCTGACTATATCAATAATATAACGATCTAATAATATTTGTTTTGGCAGAAATTAGTAAATCAAAAGCTTAACAAATAAAATCATTTAAATGTCATCTTTTCTATATAAATTAAATAGTGATCTCCTCTATCGTTATTAGCATTCAATGACTGTTCATTAATTAAATCAATGTTTCCATAATTCGCTGCAAGTAAAGATAGTAATTGCACATATATTAAAGTCTAAATTTATCACAGGTTGTAAGAATTCTCTTAATAACTATACATAACTAAAATAAACTAGAACTTCATGGAGGATGAATTGATTTTAAGTTTAAATACATGTGATCTTAGGAAGTATACATATATGCAATAATCCTATTTAAATTGCTGAATTCATTGTAATATATTTTTATTTTTTAATACAGTGAGAACTGCACTGGCTAACATGCATTTAATTAGGATAAAAGAATTTACAATTAAATATATTGAATTGAGGTTTAAGATATTTATTGAATGTTTAATTGAAGTATAGCTTTATATAAATCAGAAAGTGAACAGTTGGCAAAATCAATACAGGTAGTTTAAAAAAATAGCTATTGGGGGAAATTCTGTAGAGAAAAAAAATGGATTGGATATATATTTTCAGAGAAATTCTAAAAATTGCACTGGAAAGAATTGTGGAAGATTTTGAAAGAAAGGGAATGAAGGGAGGGGGGAAAATGATCTCAGTAATGGAATAGCTATGCATGAATTGAATATAAATGACTATAGTGAAGCATTTTATTTATATGTTTTAATTTTACTGATTTTTAGTTGAAGAGATGATTTCAGACCATTATGCTATTGAGATAAGGACAGGCATTATCAGTAACTACAAATATAGTTATTATTAATCTAAAAAGAAGTAAAGAAATAAAAATAAAGATTAAATTGTATTAAGAGAGAAAATAATCAGGTTTTGTGTGTGTGAATCCTGCTTATATGACAATGACTTATAGATTAAAATGTCTTTTGTGAAAAAAAGACTACAAGCACAATGCAATATCTTTTCATAATCGATTTTAACATTATGAATAATGTTCAATCTTTTAACCTTTACAGAGAGACAATATTGCCAATTGAAGTATTGGATATTTTTTTCCACATTAACAAGATAAAGACAGATTTTAGAATAGCTTAAAGTTTTAAGTTCATTCCTTCAGTTTTCACAAAGATTTAACAATATACAATAGAAATAATCCAATTACACGTCTGATATTAAGTGTAATCTTATATCAATTTATCACTACTAAGTAAATTGTAGTTTATAAAAAAAATTATTTTATGAATATTGTTTAGAATTCATAACTCTACCAAAGAGAGAGAGAGAGAGATTATTGCTTTATATTAGTTTTGGAAAACAACTGACCGATATCAAATTAAAAGTAATCATAAGAACAGCATCTATCAAAGCCTTTTGTTTAAAAGTACTAGAAATTGAAAAGAATTTTAAATAGATTTGATTGATATTATATCTTAAATTTTCAGATTTAAGAAGTATGTTGTAGGTTACTCTTTAATAAAAAGATGGGGGGAATATTGTTGGTGGAAGAAGTGAGGAATTGAAATTCTTAATTTAGTCCTACAGTTTTTTACTGTCTAAGCTTAATCATAAATATTTATTAATTTTCATTATTTAACAAATATTATAAGAATTTACAATGACTTTAGAGTAACATTTCTTAAACTGCAATTACAAAAACATTTGGGTTTTGCAGAAGTAAATAAATTTCTATGAAAAAATATTATGAGTAATATAATTTACATTTTAATTTTTTATTTATTTAAAAAATTTTTGTCACCAATTGTACTCTAACTTAATCAATCTTTTTTTCTAAGTAAATCTATAACCTAGATTCATCCCTGTCACATAATTCATTTACCACTCTCGTCCATCCCTGCCATAAAATAGAAAAAACGATGAAATGATGGCTAAATCGAAATAGCCACATAAATATAAATATGATGATAAAGGGTCTGTAAAAAAAAAAAAAAAAGATTAAAAAACTTGGACAATATTCCTATATCAATTATGGACTGGGGCAAACAATAACAGCAAAAGAAATTCCATCTAATCTAATTAAACTGAAGTTGTTCCTTGCTTAAAGTTTTAATACTTAATATGATTTAAATAAATAAATAAATAATTTTATGAATAATTAATAGAATTTTTTTATAGTAATAGAAGATAATCTTTATATTGTCTCAACAATATAAGGTGACTTACTTAAAATAAGAATTAACAAAAATATTAAATTTTATATCTTTATTATGAGCATATGTGGATAAAAATTAATGATAACATTTATCGTTTTAAAACATGAAAAGATTGTTTTACATATAAATGACATTAAATATTTAATTATTATTAATAACTCTTTAAAAAATATGATCATAATTATCACATCAATTTTATGCAAATTTATTTCATTAATTTTATAACAAAGATTATTAGTACTTTTCATCTTTTTTAGATGCTTCAGTTATCAATTTTATTTTATTTATAAATCTAGGTAAACTCTCATTAATATTTTAATCTGTATAAAATTATATTGTTATAATTTAAATATTTATTTAATATTTTTACCTCTTTTGGAACATATACTGGACCCATATAATTACCATATCTCTGTCTTAAAAACTGACCAAGATTATATGCTTGGCGTTTTCCTCCCTAAAAAATAAAGATAATTAAATGTATATCCAACAGTATAAAACTATATTTATTTTTATATAGTTAAATAATAATATTATGATAACAATAATAAAAATCTTACAATTGATAGCTGACCAAATCCTAACGGATACCAAAAACTTTCATTGTATGGACTAGTTGGTAATTGTTCCACTGGAGTTCGTTCGCCGTGCCTAAAAAGCTATAACGAAATATTTGATTTATTAATATTTTAAAAAAATTATATATATATATATGTACGTGTGTGTGAAAGAGAGAAAAAAAGGTTAAAATAGTATTTAAGTAATGCAATGATGGTCGAGAGGTCAGCGCGACTGTCTTGCAGGCAGTTGCCCGGGTTGCGGGTACGCGTCCCGGCCGATGCTATGACACTTAAAAAAAAAAAAGTAACTCATTGTAAGGAGACCTCTCTAACAACACCTTGAGAAACAGTAAATGAAAAGATCTTACTCATGGAGGCTTGCCAATATCAGATGGAAATAAACATTTAATAAAAGATAAAAAAAAAGATGAATATTTGTGCGTATGTGTTTTTATGAAGTTTGTATACATATATATAGTAACTTCCTACCCTTTATGCATGTATGGCGAGACGGGCAAAAATCGATATTATTGAAAATATCTAATTGGAATTGGAAACAAGACTGTTTTCTTCATGTACCATTTAAACTCTTAGGCAATTTACACTAATAAAATTATAAAATAAAATTAAAACATTTGTCAAGAAGTACGCTTATTTTATAAAACTGACTTTTTTATCTTCTATTCTGCAAAATCATATTATCGTAGTAATTTCACATAGTTTGTTCAATGGACAATAATATTAGAATAGATCTTTCGTGAATCTCAGACGTTCTGGATATATATTTTTTAATTTAAAATTTAAAAAACAAACAAAAATAATTTGCTGTAAATACCTAGCATATAAATTTAATGATAAATTTAGCACAAAGTGAAACAATTTTATAAAACGTGAAAATTTGTAATTAATAAATATAAAATTTATTTGTTTATTTAAAAAAATATAAAAAAAACAGCAAACTATTATGCATAATTTTAAAAAAAAATCATTTTCAAAAATCCTTATTTTTTATAAACGTGCATTTTTACAGTATGGGGAGGGAGACGAATTACTTTAAAATCATATCCTGTGGTGTATCCGTTTTTTGACTTTTTGTTACTTAACAGAATAAATACCTCTCAAAAGTAAATTTGCAACATTATATATACACAAAGATAAATATACAGTATACATTTATTTATATTTGGATGTTTGTTGTATCACAATTGCTTTTATATTTCATCAGAGATACTACTATCGTTCATTTTTTATTAAAACGTACGTACATTCAAAAACTTAGTTCTGAATGATTTGAAATACAGAATTTTTAATCAGAATAAACTTTTGTAAGGTATTTCTGATAAAATAGAAAAAATACTATGAACCTAATGCTCATTGTTTATAAAAGTACAATAAATTTTAAAAAAGTTAAATTATTAAAGCATTAAAAAATAATTATTTTTATTTAAAATTGGTAGTCGAGAGGTCAGCGACAGCTGCTTTACAAGCAGTTGTCCCGGGTTAGCGGGTTCGCTTCCCAGCTGATGCTATGACACATGAGAGGAAAAAAATCATGATTTTACATAAAATGATAAATACTTTTAAATATCAATTACTTTTAAATTTTATTCTTTATTTGTATATACAAAATACTACTTAAAGCACAATTAATACATTCATGTTAATGTTAGCTTTTAAAAAAAATCGCATAATGTTATTCAAAGTCTTACATTATTTTATTATCAACTTTATAAAATATAAATAAATAAAAAACATAGCTTTTAGAAAAACACAATTCATAGATATTTTCATATGAGAAAACTTGCACAGAATTATCCAACTATGAATGTTGCAGACATGAGAATTTTCAATTACCAAGAAACTAAATTCAATGCTGCATGGAATTAATAAACAATTGTATTATTTGAGAAATTACGATTATTTAGATAAAATGGACATTAAGTTAATAATAAGCTGCATCATAAATATCAAAAGTTACATTCAAAAGGTCATATAATATATGTCAGCCTGTGATGCACAGTGCATTACAGAAGCATGAAGAACTGTAATTCAAGTATAAAGATATTATATAAACAGGCAAAAACTCTCCATATAGTAGTGCCACCTTGTGCTAACCAGAGTAATCAATGGATGCCAGAAGGCTTATGCATAAAATCCCTATCTAGTGCCTACTCATCCACTAGATAGGGATTTTATTTACAAGCCTTCTGGCATCCATTGATTATTACTCTGGTTAGATAGGGATTTTATGCACAAGCCTTTTGGCATCCATTGATTACTCTGGTTAGCACAGGGTGGCACTACTATATGGAAAGTTTTTGCCTGTTTACTAACAGTTATGTGCTAGCATGAGATGGTGATCATGTGATGTTTAGTGGTTTAAGATATTATATGTCAATATATAGTAGAATTTGCACCAAATATTTATTTGTTTTATTTTCCAGGTCATAGAAGATGATTTAAAAAAGAATGCAGTTTTTTTTAAAAAAAACTATCATGGAAGTTTTATTGAAAATTAGATTGAAATTCTAATCACAACATAATAAAAGGTGGGGGGGGTGATTAATTTAAAAGTGTATTTAAAAGCTAAGACTTTTTATTTATTTATATGGCAATGTGTTTAATCCTGAAAGTTTTCTAATAAGTTGAGAGTTCAAAATCTAATTCTCTATGACATACATAAAATTAATTGTAATAGACAGGGTATGAGCACAGACTTTCACATGACCCACCACTCTCCACGCTATCTCATAACACTGATACACTTGAACACACATATGTTGAAAAGATAAATAATCACCAATATACGTATTTCATGCTAAACCAGCAATCATCAGTTGGTCCAGATTACCATCTCTACACATATATGCTACAAGTGCTCAGATATATATTAAGATAGCAAATCCTCCTACTTTAATGGACAGGCTTCAATCTACTCCACACTCCAACTCTTCAACCATCCATCCAATTGAAAATCTGATGATGGAACACTCAAAGGCCACCCTGAGGCCAAGATTATTGTCACACCCATGTTGACCTAAGGTCAATCTGACCCCTCATGTACAGGACATAATCCATTAAATACATACAAGAGATAGGCAGACATCTCTAATATGTAATAGATGAAATACACAGGCTTATATATACCTGTGTCTATATATGTAACAGACAGGGTATGAGCACAGACTTTCACATGATCCACCACTCTCCACACTATCTCATAACACTGATACACTTGAACACACATATGTTGAAAAGATAAATAATCACCAATATAGCGTTCCATCATCAGATTTTCAATTGGATGGATGGTTGAAGAGTTGGAGTGTGGAGTAGATTGAAGCCTGTCCATTAAAGTAGGAGGATTTGCTATCTTAAAATATATCTGAGCACTTGTAGCATATATGTGTAGAGATGGTAATCTGGACCAACTGATGATTGCTGGTTTAGCATGAAATACGTATATTGGTGATTATTTATCTTTCACCATATGTGTGTTCAAGTATATCAGTGTTATGAGATAGTGTGGAGAGTGGTGGGTCATGTGAAAGTATGTGCTCATACCCTATTACATATATAGACACAGGTATATGTAAGCCTGTGTATTTCAGCCAAAATTAATTGTAGTTCATTAATCTTTTTTTTTGTTACATCATATATACTTTTGATGATAGAATTAACTTATATTGTTTATTGTGATGTTCTCATTTTTCTTTTCGAACTTAGTCTAACTACAGTACTCCATAATATTTCCACATATGGTAGCACTTCAGTTATTTAATATAATCTTTTTTAAAGTTTAATATTACAAAAATATTTTAAACATATGTTTAAAAAATAGAACAAAGAATACCATCATATAAAATATAGAAAAACAGATAATATAAAATCATGTAATACAAATACATAAATATTATACTTATAAAAAAAAATTTTTTTCTCGTATGTCATAGCATCGGCTGGGACGCGAACCCACACCCGCTTGCTTGCAAGGCAGATGCGATTGTTTATTTATATTACATGATATTGCTTGGTATAGTTTCAATATATTTTATATGTTAATAAATAGATTTATTTTTATATTTTATGTTTTTTATTAGCATCAAAAAATATTATATATTAAATTTATTGAGCGCAAACAGATGATAGTAATATTATATTAATTAAACAAAAAAAAACAATGTATATGGAAATAATTTTGTTCATTATTGAACGGATTTATTTAGTGATTAATTTCAGTAAAAAAAAAAAATTAGGAAAGAATCAAATGAAGCAATTAATTGTATATATCAGTAGTGTTCGCCCCGTTGATAGTGATCGACAAATCGACCGTGGAGCGATTTTACATTAATCTATTCTCCCTACTTACAAATTTATATAATATTTTATTTATCATTATTCTGTAAGCAATTGTTTATTAAATTTTCATTAAAACAGTCAAGTCAATCATTTTATTACAAGTCCGGGCAAATAAATTAATTTGGATCAGTGGAAGTCAAACAGCGAGCCAAGTGAATTGGATTACAAGCAAAGTACATCATATGGGTTTTGTTTATAATCATGTTTATTCATAACTATATCACACACTTTCCACTAACCACTGTTAGAATTTCGGTTGAGTTTCAATTGCTTTAAATTTATCATGGGATTTACCATTATTTTGTTCATTAATTGATGTTATAAACATTTTTTATTTAATAAAATAAATTATTTTTTTTAATCTGAAGATAATTATGAGTTGCCAAAGAAATCGAAGACGTATCATTTTCAAAAGAAATGGGAAATGAATTATTTATCTTTACAATGATGTTGTATACTAACTGATTGTATATATATAGATTTACATTTTAATAATATATATATAGATTTATTAATAAAGTTGTATGTGAATGTAGACTGGTAAGTATAGACAGTGTTAAAGCACTCCAAAAATAATAATGATATGCAAAAAAAAAAAAATTAGTTTCCTGCAATAATCAACAGACTAATTTGCATGTCAATGAAATCTAATCTTATGCAAATTAGCAAAGTTGATAAAAATGCCTGCAGAACTTAAAATGGTGTTCTATCAGTTCAGTTCAGTCAGTGGTATCTAGAAAAGAAATAATATGAAGAGAGAGAAAAAAAGCAAGAGCTGAAAACAGATTTGAATAACTCTTAAGTATAGAATAAAGCAGTAACAGTATCTAATTAGACTATCTCAAGAGATGTGTGTGAGCAGTAAGGTGCTTACAGAACTACATTGTAAAGAAATATATATTAATTATTTACAGATATATGAACTATTACATGATCTAGATGGTTCCTGTGTTCACTTAGAAAAACCTTTTACTGATGAAAGATTATAAACGAATCGGTTTTTTTTGCAGCAGTAGAATCTTCATTTTCCAATTAAAAATAAAAAATGAAATAATTTTGAATATTAAAAAACAATGGTTATTAAAAGAGTTGAAATTTTAAGTGCGATATGAATACTGAGTTAATGTTAGGCATTAACCAGTGTGTTGCGTTTTCATTACAATTTGATTAATTAAACGACATGACTGAGACTATTCAGTTAATGGTATTTATTTACATAATATTTCAAGATTATTTAAGTAAAAGAAAACTTTTAAAAATTATATTACTATTGGAATAGACTAAGGGAGAAGACATGCTTTCAGCATTTGATGCATTTGTGCAACAACTCAACCTTTAACTTTTTCAACTTGTGTCTATTACTACTGATGGTGCTCCTGCAATAATAGGTAATAAATCACTTCATTATGTAAAAATGATAACAAATAATCAGCTTTTTTAATGTACCACTATATTATTCATCAACAAGTACTGTGTAGTGTACCGGTCAAAACCTGTTTATCCATCTAACATGAGCTGGAATGCACAAAATGTACTTCAAAGCCAGTCAAGCCCAAGATTTAGGTCAGGGACCAGCCTGAATTCGAACCCACTCCCTAAACCCCAGATCAAATACCTAATGGATAACATAATAGTGATGGCCCATGAGAATTAATCTTAATCCGGCCGACTAGCAAAGCTGAGCAAAACAAAGAGACATCTATTAACTATGATTATATTAAAATATATATAAGCATGGCTGTAATATATGGACGTGGAGGAAAAAGAATTCAAACTACTCAAATAAGTTAGACAATAAAAATAGTTTAATATAATGAAAAATTAGTTATATACATTTATAAATTAAGTACATTAGTATGTGCGTGAATGAGCAAGTAGTAAATGATTACATAGTGTCATTCACGCTATTATTTCTCATATGCTCTTTATTAGCTAAATAATATATTACAAATAAACACACATCTTTGGTGGGTCCAATATTAAAATGCCAATCAGATATTAGAAAGAATTACATAATACTGCCATTAACGCTGTGATTTACTGTTCTGAAATATGGTGACTAACATATATATTTCTAGGAGCGTTCTGAAATTCATTATACATATGATATAATGAAACAGGAAGATTGCTCTGCAAGTCTTCGTTTCCTTTCTCTTACATTTCACCTACCCTTATACCTAAATTCGAATCCCAAATTGTTCGTAGTGTGTCTGTACGGCCATTTATATAGTAAAATCCCGCCCAAAAATAAACCACGTAGGCATTATTACTCGTGGAGTCCAATTTTCAACCCTTTATTTTTATTGATATATAAATGTCGAGTATGTGCATGTTTACATATTCATTTAAAAGGTTATATAGGTAAAACTACACACAGACTACGATGATAACTGTTAAATATTAATATCAATCATTGGAATTATATTATTGGATTGTGGTTGTTGAGTTCATTTATTTTAAAAATATTGTGTTGCAATATTTATTTTCTATTGTAGGTAAAATAATAATTATTAAAAGTAGTTTATAAACGGATTCATGCAATTACAATCTAAATGTGAAATAATTTAATATTTTTCTAAAATTATAAAGTTCCCACCATTGAAAATTATATAAATATAAAATAAGGCTAGGTTGAGAATATAATAGATTTAAAGTAAAACATTTTGGATTATAAATTCACACTTCGTATGTCTACTTAGGAATTTCCAATTAGCAAAAGTCTTCAACAGAATGAAATAAATGTTTTAATCTTCTTTCAATCTGAGCATTTACTGGAATTTATAATTGTAAACTAAAAAAAAAACCTTAAAATGGATTCCTTCTGATGTTCAGATAAGAAATAACTAATTGATAAGAATGCAAAAGGTTAAAGGTTTGTCATGCCCCAAGGCAGGTTCTTTTATAAGATAAACAGTCTATATTGAATGTTTTTTTTCTTTTGTTTGAAGGAGGGGAAGAAACAAAAGCTGATTCTGATGCTGTTTTCTGCTGTTGGATTTTGCGTTTTGATTTTATTTTCTGAGGTTATAATTTTTTTTTATTCTGAGAATTCGGACGGTTTGAACTATTATTTTCGGTGTGCTGATCCTGATGTTTTGCTGACCGACCATCTGTGACTTAAATAATCCGCTTTCAAGAAAATGTACAAAATGCTGACCTATCATAGAACCGCCAATATGACTGAGTAGAGTCGGCACCGTGGCTATTTTCCTTTCGGAAATAGCTGGCCGCTGCCGATGTACCATCTGATGCATCACCAATATGCCTTAAGGAACCGCCTATGCTGCTGCAAACAGAGACTGAATTAACATGCTGCTAAATCTTATCCACTCCTGAAATGTGCTCCAGCTTCAACCACCAAAGCAACTGAAAGGTAACAAAATTAACCCAAGAGCTCTTGTGATCTAAAACCTGTTATAGCAAAAACAAACTCCCTTTTCTCGCCACACTTATTATCATGTATGTTTTAAAATGTATATTTAAATTTATTGCTCGATCTAAACCTTGGGTTAATATCAAATTTAAATTGTTTTATTTGCGTATTTTATGGGCTTGCATAGCATCGACTGAGCGAAGCAAATCTTAATTAATGATACTCCCCATTCCTTATAAAGAATGTAATTTTACGTTCATGAGTCCCTCCCTTAAATGAGATTTAGTAAGCCGCTCGTTCGATGACTATATTATTTTCTTTATAATACCTAGATTTGATTCATAATCTTCCAGGATGTATGCGAGGTGTGGGAATAACTATTGGCAGATGTGGGAGTGCATGGGTTAATTACATTTTACTTAAATTCTTGCACTCACACCGTCCTTTTAATGTTAAACCCCATTATTTGTTTTAAGTATTTCTATTGTTATTCTGAGTTTGGGAGAGTGTAGACGCTTTTCATCAATGCAGTGAATTGCTTAAGTGCCCAATCTTTCGTTATGTCTCCTTTTTTTTTTGAATCGATTTTATCTATATTTTAGTGTTGCTGGCAAGGGTATTCGATGTTGAGATCACTTTGTTCTTTAAAAGGGCTTTAAACGGCCAAGTCCGTTTCCCCTTTACTTCTTCCTGCGGTTTCCAGTCAATGTGTGTACCAGAGCATCACACCTGGGGATGCTGATGCAGTTCTTCGCAGCCATATGCTAGCATACTCCGATCTTTAGGGCTACGGCCGAGACCAATGTGGGGTGCAACATATGCGTCTGATTTTATGATTTATTTCTTTATTGTCATCACAAAGTTCCTGTAGTTTAAATGGACTACCACCCTCCATCGTTTCCTAAACCTTGCGAGTACCACTGAATCCCTTTTTAAGTACTTTAAGATAATATCATACTCACACATATATTTCCGCACTAAGCAAGTCACTGCTGCCAAGCTCATTGGAGCCGCTCTGCATTTCTTCTGAAGTCAGCCTTTATCGTAAAACTATTTAATATCTTTTATTATAAATAATTCCAGTACTCTTATTCTTGGGCTTCGCATGTATTCAAGGTTTAGTAAGGCACATTCGTAAGCGATAATTGACCCAGGTTATAGATTAACGAGTAAAATGATTTAATCAATTGTAGTTAACCATTTGACGCCACTATTTAATAAATAAATAGTGCCAGAAATCATATTTAGCCACTTAATAAATCATGTTAATTTAATCAATTCTTTACGTTAGTGTTTATTTTCTGATTCATCTCATTGTCTCGTATTGTCTGGGTTATACACGTATCTATTAAGACTTTCCAAACGCTAGCTGCTAATTTATTTATAAATCTCACGTAGTCTCTTCTCTCTCTCTGACCACCGCGGCCTGAAAAGATGTTGCTATTGTGATGGCGGGTTCGGGCTCCATCGTATTTGGTTGCGCAGTCGATCTGCTATATTCGAATCCGGTATGACAGGCCCTGAACCCACTTGTGGTGCTGCTTTTCGAGTGTGGTGGAGAAACTGTGCAACTTGTTTATGAAATGTGTGAATTCTGACCGTTACAATAAATTATTTTCATGCCATTGAGATCGTGAAAATAAACAAAAGACAGTTAAAAGATTATATTTGAACTATGACAAAAATATTTAATCAAAATCATTTAACAATAGTAAGACGAATGCTTTATTTTTCCCAAGGCATATAGATACTCTTAATTATAGATATATAAATTATGATGGTGAGATTGTATATGATTGAAATAAACTTAATTAATAAATAGAAGTAATTGGCATTTATATATATATCTTTTAAGCAAAGCTTAATTTTAATATTAGAGCATTAAACTGGGTCATGAAGCAAAAGAAATAATAATACGAAGAAGTTTGCGGTGCTGACATAATAGCCTAAAAATAACTAAGAGGAAAAGGTCATGCTTCTGGATGAAAAACAAAATCTCACATCCCCTTCTTGGGTAGTGCTTAGAGAAAAGTGGATAGGCAAGGCATGGCCCAGACTTTTGCTGGTATAACTGACGCGAGAGGCCTTTTATTTATACGAAGTGAATATGCATAGTGTGTGCCAAACTTACGGGATCACCGCCAGAGGCATTTTATACAAAATAAATGTGGTTCCAGATAGCTCAACTATCTATGGAACGAGGTACGAAAAGAAATCTATGGGTTCAAACTTGTCGCAACCCCCAGATTAAGAAGCACATATATATAGAACACGAAGATCGGCCAAATGTCAGAAACGCAGTAATGATACATGTCTCTAACAACATTGAATAAATTTTACTGCTTTAAAATAAATGACCTTTGTTTGAATACTATAATACGCCATGCAATTATAATATATATAGAGAGATTTACATTTCATTTACTTAAAATATACTTGAAGATTTTATATAGCAAAAGAAACATTAAGATTTAGATTTCAAATTAATAAAATATACGTTAAGAATTGATTTAGTAAAAGAAACATTAAGATTTCCCCCCTTCCCTTTCCTACTATTTAAAATAATTCAATCCCACGTTCGCGATTTTTATAATAACTGGAATATTTAAATACTATATTTGATATTTTAAGAGTACAAAAAATGAAGTAAGATTAGCAGTTATATAGGAAACAAATTATAAGTCACCCTTTCAGAATTTAATAAATAATTATAAAATAAATGTTTCAGAGCGTTAATTAGCTTGAGTTCTGGATTTTCAGAGTTAAACAAATCAAATTTTATATTAAAAACGAACCTAAAATGTTGATTCATAAAACAATCTGGTGAATGTATTAATTTATAATGCATTACATATATATTTTAAGGGGATGTTAATAACCTTTGTATGAAGGTTTAGAAGAAGAAAAAATGACAGAAAAGATTTTTAGAAATTAAGCTCGCCAGTTTGTGAGATTGACATAGTAATAAGCAAGCAGATATATAAATCAAATAATAAATACATATAAATAAATGACCGCACCAAGTTAAAGAAAGTTAAGAGCATATGAGATAGGATTAGACATAAAGAAATTATTTGAGAGCAAAATTACATTCACAGATATATATATAAAAAAAGGCAAAGTTAAAGAATACATGAGAAGAGATCTTGATAGATTATTTAGACTAAATTGACTATTAGGTGGTGGCTTGGAAATTTACCTTGCAATTTTAAGAATCCATTTTAAAGTATGGCATGTGCACGGCGATTGAAATGCAAGTACTTTGGTGGCAGGAAACTTCTATTAGCATTCTAAAGTTCTTTTTAGACCTTTCTTTATTTCAGGGCAGCAGGATATTACAGTAGCGGCAGAGGCCGCTGAAGAGTGGTGGATTTACTGCTACATCATTTTAAGTTTCACCACGATGTTAACAATCATTTTCACTAGAGTAGCTAATCTTCTTTCAATAGTAGTTAATCTCTTTTGTGATTCAAAATTCAGTCATTTTATACTTTTTCTTTTATCAGTTGTTTTTGAAGATGCAATTGTAAGATAACGTCCAAAAATAAATTCAAATCTATTTCCAGATTAGAAATAGATTTGACAACATGTTTTTTAACAAAAGTATCTCTAATCTTAATCCCCTTTTAAGTAAAACTTTAATTAAAAATACCTACCCCAGATTAAAACAATAGTGCTTCCAACCCTTAATTATTTTTGGACAATTAACAACAGTCACATCTTCCATATTGGATTTTATAAAAAAATATACAGTTTAATAGAAAAACAAGCAATTTAAAAGAAAAGACTAAAAATGACATATAATAAATATTTAAAAACATCAATATTTTGTTAGTAAGTTTTGCTCCTATATATATATATTTGAGCCGCATCTATAATACTTTAATAAAAAAAAACTAATAATTAATAAAAAGAATTAATAATAATTTTAAAACATGTTATTGAAACATTAAATTTTATAATTTAGGTGCGCATCTCAAATATATACATGAAATATATATACAAGACAAAAGGAGCGGGATGGGAAATAGGGATTTAAACACAGGTTAGTAGGTAGAAACATGAAGCACAATCTTAAGCTAAGATTGACTGCTTCATTTCTCCAGACATACAATGAAACAAAAAACAAAAACATTAAAAAAAATGCCTTGACTAGGAATTTTCAAGTGACGACCAAAGGAATGACGAAAATTTTCAAAATTCAATACACAATCTTGTTATATAAAACTATATATGAAATATCATTTGGGGATGTGAATATTTGTTCAAACGTTACATCCAGAAAAAAAAAATTGCACATCTATATAATGAAAAAACAAATTTCTATGCTTGGGCTACAACACAATTTCTCCAGGCATATGGGTTTCCAAGAAAATATATAGCAATGCAAAGCATATAAAGATTTTCAAACACATCTGTTCCTACATATCGCACATACACACCTATGTACATATATATGCAGTGCTACCATATACAAGTACATACATTTTACACACACATTCACTTCTATACACACTACACAATACTACATACTATTGGAAAAGACAGAAAAACAAAAACAAAAAATCCATACACATGCCAAATTAGCAAAAAAAATTTCTATACATATATTTCTTCTTTTTTTTTTTTTTAAAAAAAAAATCATCTCCTGCATAAACACTCACTGCTCCCACACTTTCTATATATCTGCCCAACTCTAGTTTAGCTGAAAATTTAGCTTTTGCTTGCTGGAAAAAAAAATTGGTTTATTTAAGATTTTATACTAATCTAGCCATTTCTCTTGGTCGCATCCATGCATCTAAAAAAAAAACTCATAGTCTGGTTATTACATATTTTAAAATTGATACATCATAGTATTAAGCCAAAAAAAAAAATTGCTCTCAATAATTTTTTTCTGAGTTCGAACTCTCCACTTCCAATATTTTTGCATTTGACTCACTACTGGTTAGCAAAATTTCTTTTTATAAGGGCTCCAGCTAATACAGAGTGATCAATGATTTATGAATTATTTATACATTTTTCATATATGTCTCAAGAACAAAAACTTTATATATGACATTGAAGAAAAAATACATATGTATTATGGTTGTAGTACATGGGTTTTAACTTTAAACAGTGAATTTTACACTTTGAACACATTATTTTAAATATATCAAACATGGAAAAAATTATATAATTTTTTTAAAGAATATATATGAACAGAATTCAGTACTCAGGGTATGTGGGTGTTTATATCGAAGCCCCACATTGGGCGCCAAGCCCGAGAAAAAAAATCCTATGTACCGGTCAAAACCTGTTTATCCATCTAACATGAGCTGGAACTCACAAAATGTACTTCAAACCCAGTCAAGCCCAAGATTTAGGTCAGGGACCAGCCTGAATTCGAACCCACTCTCTAAACCCCAGATCAAACACCTAATGGATAACATAATAGTGATGGCCCATGAGAATTAATCTTAATCCGGCCGACTAGCAAAGCTGAGCAAAACAATGAGACATCTATTAACTATGATTATATTAAAATACACCTTTACCCCGCTTAGCGATGGCAATTGGTCCTCCAAAACTCATCGTTAAGCAAGAATATTGTAGACAAAATACGTAATTATAATGGGAGTCTATGGGGAAAAAATTGGTCGGTTCCAGTGATGTAAAATATTCACATTGATTTCCAAGCTCAAAGATTTTCTTGATTTTTTCATGACAATGATGACTAAATACGGTATCTAAAAAGAAAAGTTTTATATCACTAGGAAAAAAAATGCATATTTTCACTTTAAAAAGTACAGAACAGCAATGAAACTAAATTTGAATTTAAAAGTTTTTATATTCTTCCACGGAAGTTTTTCATCATAATGGAAAAAAATCTATACTGAAGTGTTTTTTTTTTAAATTGTATTACAGTATATATTACTACTATACATTTATTTTATTACTTATGTGAAATTATTCAAATTAAAAAACAATGTTTAATTATTTAATTGAACATATAGAAAAAAAAATTAACTTATTTTCAATGTAAAAAATCTAACTTCTAATTTTCTAAAACATACAGGTAGGTTTATTTTTCTTACTGTATATTTTTAATAATGTAATAATGCCCCCCCCCCCCGTTCGAGTAGAAAGATTTTTAATTAAATGCAATCTTTTTTTTTTTTTTTTTTTTTTTTTTTTTTTTTTTCTTTTCTTTATTTCCCCTTTTTTTTTTTTGTTTTTTTGTTTTTTTTTTTATTAAATTATAAATTTTTTTTTTATGAAAAAAATAATAAAAAAAAAAAAAGAGAAGTTTTTTTTTTTTTTTTTTTTTTATATATATTTATTTTATATAAAAAAAAGAAAAAAGAGAGTTTTTTTTTTTTTTTTTTTTTATTTTTTTTAATAAATATAATATAATAATTATTATTTTTTTTTATTTTTAAAATATATTTTATTTAATATAGAAAGAAATAAAAACAATTCCTTATATAATTATAATATAAATTTATTTTTTTTTTTGATATAATATATTTTTTTTATGTCTCTCACAAACAACAAAAAAAGAAGAAGACCACAAAAAAATTTTTTTTTTTTTTTTTTTTTTATTATTAAAAAAAATAATTACACATCAAAGAGAAAGGGAAAAATAAAAGATAATAACATCACTTAAAAAATCACTACCAAGAAAATCCCCAAACAGGGGGAAAGGAAAAAAAAAAAAAAAGGGTTGAAAGGAGGGGGGGGAAGGAAAAGGAATTTAAACTACTCAAATAAGTAAGACAAAAAAAATAGTCTATAAAATAAAAATTAGTTTTATACATTTATAAATTAAAAACATTAGTTTGTGCGTGAATGAGCAAGCAGTAGATGATTACATAGTGTCATTCATGCTATTATTTTTCATATACTCTTTATTAGCTAAATAATATATTACAAATAAACACACATCTTTGGTGGGTCCAATATTAAAATGCCAATCAGATATTAGAAAGAATTACATAATACTGACATTAATGCTTTGATTTACTGTTCTGAAACATGGTGACTAACATATATATTTCTAGGAGCATTCCGAAATTCATTATACATATGATATAAATTATTTTCATGCCATTGAGGTCGTGAAAATAAACAAAAGACAGTTAAAAGATTATATTTGAACTATGACAAAAATATTTCATGAAAATCATTTAACAATAGTAAGATGAACGCTTTATTTTTCCCAAGGCATATAGATACTCTTAAATATAGATATATAAATTACGATGGTGAGATTGTATATGATTGAAATAAACTTAATTAATAAATAGAAGTAATTGGCATTTATATATATCTTTTAAGCAAAGCTTAATTTAATATTAGAGCATTAAAACTGGGTCATGAAGCAAAAGAAATAATAATAATATGAAGAATTTAGAGAAAAAATGAGTTTTTACTTACACCATCAAAAATAGAACTCTGGGAGCAGTTAGTTATGAGTTGCAGAAATGATCAAGCAGATCAGATTTAAATAGCACTTGAATAGAGAAGATTCACTCTAGCACTGTTAATATCATAAAACTCTATTAGCACAGAATTGACTGACAGGAGGTTGAGACAATTAATTCTGTTGATCACCAAGCACTGCAGTGGCTTTCTTTGCAGAGTTATCAAATTGGTGTCTCATCTTTAAACTGGCTTATGTTTCAACTCATGGTATGCCTGCTTGGAAAAAAATTTCTTGAATATTTTTTGGGGAAATTTAACTGTAAAATTAAGGTTCTACAAGCCCTGACAACACTTTGTCTTCTCCTATATTTTTGTTTAACTATTGAGTTGCCAAGTTCAGACCCCTAATATTATGAGACCTGGGGCCATTGTCCCTCTTGTCTGCCCCTCTGATTGGCCCAGAATGGGTGGATTTAATTGCATAGTTATCATAGTTGTGCCAAATTAGATATCAGGTTGGAGAACTGTGATCTATATAAGAGAGTAGATTGTTGAATAATTTACTATAGAAAAGTAGCTCACATTGTAAATATGTTTGAATACCACTGATATATGCTACATAAAATATATTTTATTTGATTTAGGGTTATTTATTAATTCACTTTTCTGAGAAAAATTACTATGTATAAATAATGCTTTTATGTTTATGAAAATAAAAGTACTTGTAAAAAATATATAAACACTATGAAAATAACTTGCATGAAATTAATGAAATAAAAATTTCAATAAAAAAATGTAATGCTTTAATTAAATTATGGAAGTTTGATTCAGTAATATTACATTTAAAAATTATATTATTAACAACTCTATTTGTTCTAACAATGATTGCTAATACTTTTTTTATTATTTTTTTAATCTAGCTACTATTTTTATGTAAATAAATAAAAAAAAATTAACGATGTATTTTGAAAACTTTTACATATTACTATGCTAAAATTCAATCAATCTTGCTTATTATTGGTTGATTTCTTTAAAATATAATATGTAAGAGTTGAAAAAATTCTCTAGATGGTGCCAAGAGTTAATATCACTTCAATTATATATGGATATACTTGATATTCAAACCCACAGAAGTTGCCCTATCAAACAGATTGTGGATTTTCTATTGGTTCATTAAACTTTAATTGTTATGCTGCAAGTTACATTTGAAACCAATTAGCTATTACCAAGTTATGGTTTAATGTATATGTGTGTGTGTATATATGTACTATATCTGCCCAGATTTGAGCCATATATCACAGAATATATATAAAAAAATTTATTCATCTTATTTAATTTCATTTCACTTGATCTACAGATAATGAAGATGTTGAAGTATAAATGTTAACTATATAACCAAGGCAACCTAATATTTTAAAACAGTATTATTTATTATTAATATTAGCATCAAAATAAATTGGTTGTGTTTAATGTTACAAGAAAATATAAATAAATAAATACTAAAAAATAATCAAGTGAATCATAAAATAAATCACTTGAATAAAATCATTATTATTACTTATTACATATATCTATTTTGTTATTACATTCACAATAATAACTTACTTTTACAAAATTAAATATTCATATTTCAAATATGCTTATTTATTTTGTTTATTGGAATATATTAGTAAAGATATATGTTAAATGTTTGTATTAAAAATGTGTATTCATTAGAAAGTATTGAAAATATCATGTAAATTCTTTATTTATTTATTTTTAAATCATATTGAAATTGTTAAATAAATTTTTCAATATTTTTAAAGTCTTCATTTCATTTATTAATTGGAGGCAAATTTTATTAAACCTGAAGAGTCATCTTTGAGGTCAATTGAATAATTGCCTTAGTAACATTAATGCCAGCAAAGCAAGGTTACAAATAGAACTGAAGCATTTTAACTCTGGTGTGTTGCTTAGAATGGACACTTTCATATTCATCTTTAAAAAATATTAATTTTATTTTTTAAAAATTATTAATTTCAAAACCATGGAAGAATAAAAATTTAACTGTCTCCCCATTCATTTTGAGGCAGTTCATTGATGAAATTCCAGGGAAAACAGCAAAATGTATTATTAAAAAAAACCATCAAAATTTGTCATATTGCAAATAAGCTATAAAATATCCCCTTGTTAAAATCTGGGATTTTATCTATATGTTTGTGATGAATACAAACCCCAAGATATATGTATGAATGTCATGTTTCTGACCAATGAATTTCACAAAGTCAATTAATTCAACTTCTATGTGATATTAAGCAATTGAAATTTCATCTTATTGACTTGAAAAAATGCTAGCATTTATTACTCATTTGAATGTAACTGCAATTTTGTCAATGAAAGAATTCTTTTCATGTATTATTACCAATAAAAAAATAAAGCCAGTGACATGTAGGTTTTGCATTGATCAAGTAAAAAAAGTAATTGAATTCAAATCATTGATCATTGTTATTCATGCTTGTCTTCTCTACTTCAATAAGAATTGTTTTTATGTATTGGAATCAGAAACAAGGAAACCAAGAGTTACAATGAACCAGTGGGTAAAAAAGAAGAATGAAACTTTTCACTGTGGTATGATATCTGTGTGCAGATTTTTCATTTAAAAAAATTAATGTTTTGTTCATATTTTTATTTTAAAATACAGGATCAAATAATATATTATCATCAATCATTATCAATCCACTGCAGGATGAAGGTCTCTCCAAGTTCAATAAATCTTCTCTGATTTTTAGTTGATCTTCTCCATATCACCCCTGCACACTTTCTTATTTCATCCATCCACCTCATATGTGGTCTCTTTCTGAATCTTTTACAATATCTTGGAATCCAGGTTAAGATTTCAATTGTCCATCTATTTTCATCTCTTTTAGCAAAATGTCAGCCCAACTCCACTTCAGTCTTTTAATTTTTTCAATGAAGTCAGTAACACCTATTTGTTCTCTTACCCATATATTGCATTTTCAATCTCTTCTTGATATTTCCAACATTCATCTCTCCATATTTGAGTGGTCTAAAGTCTCTGTATTGCTCTTTTATTAAGTGTCCAAATCTCAGATCCATAAGTAAAAACTGGTAAAACATATTTATTAAAACCTACATTTTCAAACACATAGGCATATTTCCTTTTAGTATCAAATTATTTCTACCACCCCAACCAAGTTTAATTCTATGAATAATTTCATCTATTATGTTTCCATCTGTATTAATAATCTGACCAAGGTATTTGTAACTGTTAACTTCTAACTCATCATAATCAATCTTCATTTTTATATTTTGAGAAAATCCATTAAACATTACTTTAGTCTTTTTAACATTTATCTTTAGTCCTACTTTCATCTGATAACTCCTGCAACATTTCCTGCAGCTCTAAAGCATTATTTTCAAAAACAACATCATCTCAAAATCTAAATAACTTAAATAATTTCCATTTACTTTCACTCCTTTAGCTTCCCATTTTAATCTATAAAATATTTCTTGCAGCACTGCTATAAAACGTTTTGGCGATATGGAGTCACCCCTCAAAATAAGTCATAGATCACATGAACCCATGACCCTATTCTCTTAAGTTTGTAAGTTATAAACAATGAAGATTGCCAATTCCTCAACAAGCTTTGTGATAAATGCTTAGCTAGCATCTGAACCTATCCTAGCACCTCTATGAGAAATACCACAGCATGAAACCATGGTCACAGATTTGGGGGGGGGGGAATTCTGACAGAGATATTTTAAATGCTTTCCCTAGCTAAGCATTTATCACAAAGCTTGTTGAGGAATTGGAAATCTTCGTTGTTTATGGAGTCACCCTGTCTTACACCCTCCTCAAAGTTGGCTTTCCCAATATCATTTATAATCTAATTGTTGATGTTGCATTTTTATAAATATTCTTTAAAATATGACAATATCCTGGATCTATACCTTGATGATCCAATGCTTTAAACACTGAAGAAATGTTTATAGAATCAAATGCCTTTTCATAATCTACAAATCCGAAGCATAATGGCAATTTATATTCATTTGTTATTTCTATAACTTCTCTCAATACATGGATATGATCTACTGTACTAAAACCACTTTTGAATCAGCTTGGTTGGTAGAAATCCAATGTTATCTGTAGGTGAGTTGTAATTATCTAGGTAAAAATTTTGTATAAAACTGATAAAATGCTGATAGGTCTATAATTTCTAATCTCTTCTTTATCACCTTTTTAAAATATTAATGTCAATACTGCATTCTTTCAATCATCTAGTATGTCTTTATCACTTAGACATTTGGTATATAACTTTGCTAAAAAAAATCCATCCCTGCTTCTTTTAATATATCAATTATAATTCCATCATTACCTGGAGCCTTCCCTTTCTTCATACATTTAATTGCATGTCTCACTTCTTCATTTAAAATTCTGGGCAATTCAGAAGATGTAATAGATATAGGAGGTACTTGTTCTTTATTACTATATAATTCTTGATTAAAATCTTCTACCAATTTCATAATGTCATCTCCCTTTTTAGTAATAATTCCATCTTTTTTTCATACTGCAGCTATAAATTTCCTACCAATGCCAAAATGTTGTTTTACACTCTTGAGACTTTTATTCTCTTCTACAGCTTTCCTTATACTTTCTTATATCATTTTCAACTCTTTTCTGCACCATTTTACAAAATTCGAGATATTCCATCCTGTTTAATGTCTCATTTTTGTATATCTTTATAGTTCTTCTTTTCTTCATAAATTCTCTAGTCTCAGTACAAATTTTATTGGTTAATCGCAGCTTTTTTCTAACAACTATCTTTGTTGCAGTTTTTAAAAGTATATTAGTTATTTTCATATTGATTTCATTCAAATCTGAATCATCTTCAAAATCTACTAATACTTGAAACCGATTTATAAGTTCTAATTTAAATTCAATAGAATGTTTCTGAAAATTATGAATATCAACAGTAAATATTGTTTTTCTTAATATTTTTTCTCTTTTTAGTTTTGCATTAACATGTATATTACTCTTACTAATCGACGATCACTTCCTGTGTTAAATTTATTAAGAACATTACAATCTTAAAATGTGTATTTTCTGTTAGTCAAAATATAATCCAATTCTGCTGTACCTTCATTTGGATGCTTCCATGTCCATTTCCTTTTAACATTTTTCTTAAAAAAAGAATTCACTATATAAAGTTTTTCTTTTTCAGAAAACTCCACAAGTCCATGTCCTCTCTCATTTCTATTACCATAACCAAAATTACCTACAGCTATTTCATCTTTCATTTGTCTACCAATTCTAGCATTAAAGTCTCTCATAACAATTTTAAAATGTTGTTTACTCTAATCAAAAGCCTTTTGTACATCCATATAAAAATCTTCTACTAGTTCATCACTATGAGAACTTGTTGTGGCATAAACCTGAATTATCTGCATTTGGTATCTGCTATTAAGTTGTATAACTAACCTTTCCACTCTATCCGATACACATCAATCTCCACAATGTTGTTCTTCCACTTTTTATTTATAATGAATCCTACTCCACTTGTATTTCTAATATTTGTACTTTTATAATAGAGTACATGTTCACTTTTTAAATCAATTATCTCTTCACCTTTTATTTTAACTTCACAAAGTCCAATAATGTCCCATTTAATATAAGAAAGTTCATCTAATTCTTGCACTCTTCCTTCACTTGAAAGTGAAATAATATATATATATAGGTTATTATATGATAAACCATTCACCCAATAAAAGGTTGGAAAGATTCATCATCATCATCATTATTATTATTATTTAAACTCATCTGATAATAAAGATTAATTTATGACCTGATATTTTCAAATATTCATTTTTTTAAATTAAGGATTTAACTTGGGATAATCATATAGAATTTCATATTGGTTTAATTATTTAGAAATTATAATTAATAAATAAATAAAATTAAATTTTATTTGATATTTTTTTTTTATCATTGTGTATTCTTTTTAACATCTAAGGAAGATATTTGGAACCTTTCCTTCAATTTATATGTAGTATTATTGTAGTACAGCACACTTTTGAGTTTCATATATATATTTATTTCTTATTTGATATTGATTTTTATAGAATAATAGACTAACAAATTAATTAGATAAATTCAAAAGAAATAGTATTTGTATTTTTTTAACTGACTAGAATTTTAGTCAATTGCATACATCCTTTATTTTATTATTTTATTTTTAATTTTATTGCTATCCTTGTTAATCAATAAATTTAAAATTAATTGAAACCTCATAAACCTATATAATTACTTTTTAAATGTGCAAAGTAATTTTGATAGTTAAATCTTGATCTGAAATTAAACTAATATCGAAAGGTGAAATAGAGTTACATACATGTATATTTTATTATACAATTCTTATTTAAATCTAATTCGATATAAATTTTATATTGTCATTACAGTGAAATATTTGTTTGTTAATCTAAGTTGATAATAGTTGTATAAATAACTTCATTAGTTTATGGTTAATTATTAAGGACTTGCTTATCTTGTCCAGTTAATAAAATCTTAATAGAATTTATTGTCATTATCCAGAATGATCTGGGTTAATTATCTCTAAACTTTTTTGAGGTAGATCATAATATTTATTAACTAAGAAATATTTATGTTTATCTTTGTCTTAAAAAAAAACATACCAATAATTATTTTCTATTGTTTAGTTGTCATAAAATCCATTTAATAATTGATTTACAGAAAATTTTAAAATAGATGGATGGGATTAGTTGATTATAATTTGATATGATATCCAATAGAAATCCATTGTATATTTCATATAAATGATGATTGGATATTAACAATGCAAGATTATCTAATAGATTTATTGATAATGTGTTCTTGTAGACTATTTCATTTTAAGATATAACTTAAGCAATAATTGTGTGTTGATATAAAGTAAAGTACAGATAAATTTATTAATATTATATAACATTTTATTCAACTTAATATGAAGCAGATTAATGGATTTACTTTATTTAAACAATAGAGATTCTATAGATGTTATCATAACAATTTTAAAAACAAGTTCATATAGGTAAAAAATATTAAATTTTAATGTAAATTTACATTATTATATATAATACTAGATTAGTAAAGTATATCAGAACTTAGTTATTTATTGATTTGAAGTTGGTTTTGTTCAAATATAAATTAAATATATATCTTAGGTATATATCATTATTTGGAACAATGATATATGATTTTACTGCTTATTATAGTTTATTTTGGGATAATGAATAGATTTGGTGATATATGAAATGATAATCTTGTTTGATTTCTTTTGTTTTAAATGCTATCCAAATAAATTAAATTTTAATAAAGATTGTCATTAATATTTTATTTTAGTGTAGTGGACAATCAAAATAATTATTTATTGGAAATATTATTACTGCATAGTGTGACCACTGAGCTAGATAATTTTACACGGGTTATAATAGAGTTACTATTTATTGATACATGTTTTGCTCTGTTATAAATAATATTTAAACCATAAGGGCATTTCTTCCCTATCTTTTATTTTCATTTTGTGTCAGTAATAGATGGTTGTGTAAAAACCTATAGGGCAATTTGTTTTGTTTCATGACAAGTGTTGATCAAACCAATAGAGAGATAGTGGGTAGAAGATCAATTATTATCATTACAAAATGGTTATCCAACAATGGCCAATGATGATCATATACAGGAGGTGATCATTACAAATGCTGCATCAAGTTTGGGGTTGTTATAAAATGGCACTCCGCATTTAAGCTAAATTTATATTATAAATGGTATCTCAATTCCTGAGACATACTAAAGTGTTTCTATTCTCATACCATATTCTAATTATTGTCCCATTATATATATATATATATATATATATATATATATATATATATATATATATATTAAAACAAAATAAAATGTCCGCTAATATTAATAATACAATAACAAAACTTAAGTATATTCCAAATAATGGTAAATGACTTATAATATAATATAAATAAAAAATCATAGAGAAATATTTTCAATTATATTCATAATCATTATCAACTCAATTCAAATTTCAAAATGGAATCATCTACTACTAACCAGAAACACACGTCGATTTAAATATCCCATAATTCATTAATATTAACATTTGCTGACTGTCTATTTATTATCGTATTTTTATATCTGCTAATAAAAATTGCCTCTTTAATTTTTCACTTTTCATTATCACTTTTTTGACCTAAAATTTCTATCTTTTTTATATCAAAATCAAATTTAAAATTACAATTTTTATCATGATCATAAAAAACAGTTTCAGTATATAACTTCACTTCATTATTTCCATCACTATATATCTGCACATTTTTCAAAACTCTTTTATACAACAATTTATGCTATTTAATACTCTTCTCTATATTACACCTAGATTCCCCCACATATGATAAGTTACACACAAAAAAAATTCTATACATTACTCAAATTATTTCTTTCTAACTTATCTTTTGAATTATTAATTATTCTATTTAAATTACCTGATCCATAAAATGAAACATTATATATTCCATTATAAACTTTTTTCCTAAATTTCACTTGATTATTATTATAAAAAATGCAAAAGAAATCCATTTCTTACTTTCAATTTTTTCATCATCCACATTTCTATTAATTTTATTAAATTGACAAATTACCTTATAAATTTCTTTTATATTATAACTCACACTTAACAATTAATTTACATAATTTTCAATATTTTTCTTCTTATCATACAAATATTTACACAGAATATTATTTCTATGTAAAAAAAGATCTAAAACCAGCTATTTTATAATTATGTGGCACTTTAGATAAATATGAAATATACTCTCTCATTTCAATAGGTTTAACAAACAATTTATAGTCAATCATATTATTGTTCACTGAAATCATCAAATCCAAATATTTAATACTATTATTATATTCTTTCTCCATAGTTCATTTAAGACTTTTTAATTCATTAAATTCATCAAAATTTTATCAATCATTTCTGAAGAAGCACATACAAAAACATCATCCACTTATCTCATATATATCTTAATATTTCCCACAAATATAAACTAGTTTACAATTTTTTCTTCATAAGACAAAAAAAAATTTTTCATAAGAAGAAAAAATTGTAAACAAGATTATATTTGTGGGAAATATTAAGATATATATATATATATGAGATATGTGGATGTTTTGTATGTGCTTCTTCAATAATGATTGATAAAATTTTTGATGAATTTAATGAATTAAAAGATCTTAAAATGACTATGGAGAAAGAATATATTAATAGTATTAAGTATTTAGGTTTGATGATTTCAAGGAACAATAACATGATTGACTATAAATTGTTTGTTAAACCTATTGAAACGAGAGGGTATGTTTTATATTTATCTAAAGTGCCACATAATTATAAAATGGCTGGTTTTAAGTCTTTTTTAGATAGAAGTAATATTTTGTGTAAATATTTGTGTAATAAAAAAGAAAAATATTAAAAATTATGTGTGGATTATAATATAAAAGAAATTTATAAGGTAATTTGTCAATTTAATAACAAAATTAATCGAAATGTGGGTGATGAAAAAATTGAAAGTAAGAAGTGGATTTTTTTGCGTTTTTATAACAATAGTCAAGTCAAATTTATGAAAGAAGTTTATAATGGAATATCTAATGTTTCATTTTATGGATCAGGTAATTTAAATAGAATAATTAATAATTCAAAAGATAAGTTAGAAAGAAATAATTTGAGTAATGTAATTTATAAAAATTTTTGTGGATGTAACTTATCATGTGTGGGAGAGTCTAGGTGTAATATAGAGAAGAAAATTAATGAGCATAAATTGTTGTATAAAAGAGTTTTGAAAAATATGCAGATATATAGTGATGGAAATAATGAAGTGAAGTTGTATACTGAATCAGTTTTTTATGATCATGATAGGAATTATAATTTTAAATTTGATTATAATAGCAAAAAATATATAAATTTTAGGTCAAGAGAGAGATAATGAAAAAAGAAAAATTAAGGAGGCAATTTTTATTAGTAGATATAAAAATAGGATAATAAATAGACAGTCAGCAAATGTTAAGATAAATGAATTATGGGATATTTAAATCGACATGTGTTTCCGGTTAGTAGTAGATGATTCCATTTTGAAATTTGAATTGAGTTGATAATGATTATGAATATAATCAAAAATATTTCTCTACAATTTTTTATTTATATTATAAGTTGTTTACCATTATTTGAAATATACTTAATATATATATATATATGCATGTCAATGTTGTAAAATTCTAGGTGAAAGATAATATAGCTAAAATAATCTCTATTATAAGAACTGTAAGCAATGACAAACAGCAATAAACAAAGCTTTATAGTTGTTTGCCCCATTGCAGTATATATGCATGTCAATGTTGTAAAAGTCTAGTTAAAACATAATATAGTTAGAATAATTTGTATTATAAGAATTGTAAGCAATGACAAACAACAATAAACAAAGCTTTATAGTGGGTTGGCAAAAAAAATGTGAATAAGCCAGTTTTAACTGAAGTCCTAGAGATTATCAAATCAGTAAGCATGACTTACAACTAACATCCTACCTGAACTAATCTACATCATGCTAAGCCTAATCAAGTAATTATCAAATAAGTTATCCTTTGTCAAATGCATATATATATATTGTACCGGGTTCGAATATGGGGGATTCAAAACACCGGACTCTTAGGCAGAGAAGAACATATGTCCAAACGATAGCTATAAAATATATAACTAGCATCACATTTCCAGGACATAACTTCTTTTCGACTGTTGAGTTCAACACCAAGTTCAAAGCACTTTTTTTGTTTTATGTAAACACAGGCGCCAGCTATTTATTCAGAAGAATAAACAACGCACTTTGAACAATGGCCACTAACTCAATGCCTAAGTTATACCCATAGACTAGCTCAGCTACTTGTAATCACTAACAGATTATACATAATTAGTGGTGAAAAGAATTAATAAAAGATTTGATGGAAAGAATTGATGAAAAGATTGGTAAAAGAATTGGTAAAAAGAATTGACTGACAAATAAAGTTTTAGTTTAAAGACAATTTATTTTAACTAACATTAATTATACTAAATTTAAACAACTTTATAATTTTTTAACTAACATAATATTGGTATTTTTATCACGCACATATTTAAATTATACACTCACATATATAATAATAAATCATTAAATAGTATTTGAAACTTAAACACATATATTTAAAACACACAAATTAATAGTTCATGTTTATGTGCTA
Organism: Epiperipatus broadwayi; assembly: GCA_028023455.1. Classification (NCBI taxonomy): domain Eukaryota; kingdom Metazoa; phylum Onychophora; class Udeonychophora; order Euonychophora; family Peripatidae; genus Epiperipatus; species Epiperipatus broadwayi. The sequence continues at coordinate 986,463 of JAQFVV010006315.1, forward strand.
TATAGAGTTCATATAATTTGGCTCTTGGAGGATTTACATGAATGTGATGGCTACTGCATAAATGAAAATAAGAAAATGTTTTACCTAGGATTTTGAATGTAGATTTAGAACTTTGTTTTCTTCTTGGTTACTGCTTCCATTACGAATATTTCCAGCCGGCTGAGACGTTTCCTTGAGGAGTTTCATTATTATTCACTTTTATTATTATTGGAGACAATTATATATTGAGTGGCTTCAGGTTGTTATGCAGGCATCACTTAAGATCAGGTATATTGGCTGTTTTCATCGGACTTCAGGCTGGAGAAGGACTTGTTTCTGAGGGTTTTAACACTGCATTTCTGACTGCTACATAATAAACAGAACTGTTATCTGATACAATTAACTCAACTGATTGTCCTCATTGACTGTCCGATAAAAAATTGGCTATTTATACCTATGATGTGTTGTCCTTTTAATATCCTCCAGCAATATATGTTGTCAAAATTTCTTTGATAATCCTATGTTTTTGAAGATCATTTAATTAGTAGTAGCCATGCAAACATGTTGTTTTATATTTTTAATTAATAGCCACCAATCTTCTGTATTCATTTATTTCATTTTAACATTTATTACGCATACATTTATTCTATTATTTACAATCATACATATATATTTTACTATTCTAAAATCAAAACTAGTTTTAAGATTACCTTTTTTCTTTAATTTAAATAAAGAGATTTATATTTTAATAATAATATGACAACTCTTTAAACTCAAAACTTTTAGTGTGACGTTTCTAATTAACTAATTGCAACTTTTATTTTAAAACTCTAACTTTTACGTTTACTAAACAAACTGCAGTAAAACTCTTAAACTTTTTAATACGTTTTCTTTTAACGAATAATTTTTATTTTAATAACCTTTTTTAGGTAAGATTATTATGTACCAATTCAATGTTGGTACAATATATATATATATATATATACACAAAACATCATGTTAAGCAATCTTTTTTTTTAAAGATAGATAAATTTTTAGATTAAACATCAAGAAAATAAATGCACTTACATATATATGTATAATATAACTAACCACAAGTGTCATTAACTAACTGACATTATTTATGTGGCCATAGATAAAACATTAAGGATAATGACCTAATGTCAAGCATATTGCTAAGCAACCAAGCTTGAAAACAAAAAGATAATTTCAATAAATATTTATCTTAATAGTATTACTTTGATGTACACTACGTAACAATAAACAATTACAGCAAGTATGGGAAATGAAAGCCACCATGCAATACTACCACTTTGTTGGTTATAATTGCAAAGATTGCATGAGAAAGCCAACATCTTGATAGCTACTTTTTTAGAACAAAGCAAGATGGATGTATATGTTCAATTCTAGAATGAATTTCGATCACACAAAATTAAAAGGAATTGGTTTCATCCAGTAATATAAATCAAAATGTAAATATGTCTAAATGATGAAAGCAAACTGAATGGTAAACTAATTGTAAAGAACTCTAAGTGTGAATGAAATCATTGAGAAAAGAAATAAACAACAGCTAGAAATCATCAAAAATTGTTTCTTTATTTTTACACCACTTTCCTATGCATAGAAACAACCCTACAAACATTCCAAATACTATAGAGGGTATTGCAATGTGGTCTGGCTAAAGGAGCTATGCTGTAGGAGGGTGATACAGCTTTCCATGCCCATAGAAATATCAGGATGTGTAAGATGCCTTTATTAACCACAATTGAGAACGATGATCTTCAATATATCTATTGCACCTTGTTTAATGGAAACAAATCGGATAGTGCTGATAATTTACAATCCCGGAGTGAGTGCATGTCAATTACACCTATGGACAGTACAGTACCTGAGGAGATCTATCACCACGAGACTGTGAATATAATGAACAGTGCTTGCCAGGCTCAAGAATTTATTTTTATCAATCATATTGATTTGTACTTTTTTTATTTTATTATTTGTCATTTTATTGTCTTTTTTTTTTTACTTTACATTTTCACATTTGGAAGCTTATGCCTTAGGAAATGGAAGACTTTATTTTAAATACAAAAAGAGAGAAGTATTAGATTGAGTAAATATTTTATATTAAATAAAATTTAGATCTACATATCCCTCTAATAGCTTGATATCACCAACCTTGATAGTGAGATGAGGTAAGATTTTGATGATGTTCTACATTAAGAGCATACCATAGTGACCAAACAGTAATAAAATTTGTTATGTATTTTTTTTTTCTGTGCACATGACTTTCTGGAATGAATGATATTTCCTATTAACCTTATGGAATCACATATAGATATAGAGGAGGGTCCTCTACTTTAAGAAGGGTGATCTTAATCATTGTGGATCAGACAACAAGTGTTACTCTATGAAGTGTCGGTAAATATATTAATTAGTAAGTCAGATCGCAATCTTCTGAAATTTTTAATTTTTTATATATACTATTAAACCTTTGTAAATAGAAATTGCCAGGGTATGGACTGCTATCACGGTATTTGAGATTAGGGTATCATTTAGCTCTTAAGGTGATAGAAAGCCATCCTTGACTCCTGCAATTATATATATATATATATATTAGATTTGTTATTTAATAAAGGTTTTTTAAGTTATTTTAATCAATATGATCTCTGCCTTGTCATCCTCATTATGCATTTACACTATTAAATATATATTTATGCTAAAGATTAATATCCATGCATTTCACCTTATATGTATACTGACATTAGGAATATTCTGAGAGTGCATTAATTGATCCTCGCTTATATAGAGGGACAGTAGTTGTTAAGCTGAGTAAGCCCCTCCCTGAAGAGCCTGGTATGAATTCTCTCTGAGTTTGAATACTGAGGCATAATGGAGCCAGAAAGGAGATAAGATGTGGATGAACTAGTCCAACTTACATCTGGATTTAATGAGTAAACATTGAGCTAGCCCATTGAAGGTAGATGTAATCATAGACTAAGCATTTTGCCACACCATTGCCAGCATCCTACCCGAAGACTCCAGGTTTGACCATAGTTTGATGCTCTCTTGTGACAATGACCAGACCTTTACAATATATATATATATATATATATATATATATATATATATATATATATATATACATCCATGTCAATGATGTAAAAGTCTAGTTAAAACATAATATAGATAGAATAATCTGTTTTATAAGAATTATAAGCAATGACAAATAGCAATAAACAAAGCTTTATAGTTGATTGGCAAAAAAGTATGAATAAGCAGGTTTTAATTGAAGTCCTAGGGATTATCAAATCAATAAGCTAAAAGAATATAAACCAGGCAGTCCACAAAATATTACATTGATAAGCACTTAATATAGAACTGTCAGTCAGATTAGTCTCAATATCACTAATAAAAAATAAGAATTGCTGAAATCAATGATATTTCATCAGAAATTTTACAGAAAAATGAATAATAAAGGCTTTCTTAAAAAATTTTTGACTACCTAAAACAACGTCAAGTATTCTCCCAGATTTAAATCCCAAATTTTGGACATAGTTGGAAATATGCTAACCCACACAACATATGGCGATTTTATTTAGATTATTCCCATAAAAAGTTTATAAACTTCTTTGAAAATTATTTAGATACCAGAACTTTATTAAGTTGCTGCTTTGCTCTGAACAAGTGAAGATTAAGGATGTGACGGTCTAAAGTATTAACTTAATGAGACAATATATTAGACATATATAAAAATAATTTATATAGTAAAAAATATAATATCTTTATTTGAGAATTTTATATTTGTTGTGTTTTTTCAAATGCCAAGAAAAAGTTTGAAACTGTTGATCAAGATTCTACTTATGTTATTGTTAAAAAGTTTTATAAACTTTACACCATTTCATTCTAGAACAACATATGTAATGTAAAATATATTATTACTGTTTTTGCTAAATGTGATGATTTGTGTTAGTATAGACTAGAATGCAATATTTTTTAATGTTATGCATTGCTTTTATAAGAACTTGATGAAAGCAAAATAGTAGCAAATTTTTTCCACACTAGTGCCACCTAGCATAAGCTTTAGTTGTCAATAGATGCTAAATGGTTGTGCTTCATAATGTGCTACTGTTTTGAATAGAGTGTGCAAGCATAAAGAAAAAGTGATCACCAGATGTTTTAACTTGATGATGGCAAATTAATTGGCTAATCTTTTAGTTTTTTTTACTTTACTTTTAAATTATTATAGTTAAATAAATTTTAATAGAAAATATAATAGTTTTTTTACTAAAACTATTTAGTTTATTATCATAGTTCATATATTTCATTTAAAATAAAGCTATACCTTTTTTTAAATTCATTTTTATTTTAAAAGAAAAACTATTTAATGAGAAAATAATACATATTAAATTGTAGGCTATTTTAATTTTAACAAAAAAATGTGAAAAAATTTTTGAAAATAAAATAAAATATTAAATACAAAAAATAAAAAGCATCTGTTAAGCTTGCATTTCATTAACTTTTGTATTCCAGTATTTTCAATAGAAACTATTCTAACAATTTTAATAAACTTATATGCAATAAACCATAGCTCATGATTTGGTGCAATTGGTAGAGCATCTGACTTATGATTGGACAGCCATGGGATTGTTTCTGGTGCTCATAGTTCTGGATTTGAACTACTTATGAATTCCTGAGCAATAAAGCCATTAGCATTGTTTTAATACAAAATATGTAATGTTGATAATGTAAACCTATTCATGGAATAATCAACTCAGAAAACATTATTATACTAATTTACAAGTCAAATTCCCAAAGAGTTATTTAAATGAACTTGCAAACAATGCCCCTTTATTGATACAAGAAAGGGGCATTATTTGCAAGTCTATTTAAGTGATTTTTTTGGGAGTCTGACTCATAAATTATAACAATATTGTTTCCAAACTTAGTTGTGCCATGAATAGATTTATATATATGGCCTCAGAGTATTATAGTTTGCCATTATTTTTATGATTATGAATTCCAATCCCAATAACATTTTTTGTCAGACAGACAGCATGTAGTCAATTAAACTAGCCATCCAATATAAACTGAAAAATGGATTTTTAGCCACAAAGACAGATGATAAATATTTAAATCAGCAACTAACAAGTCTAGAAAATAATGGCTTTTTATTTTGAGAAACCTTTTTGTGAATTAGGACATTTAAATACTGTTTTGCTAAAAATATGTATCATCAGCACATTTTCAAGTATTATCCATAGGGGTCTCTTCAAATTTAATTATGCTTCTCTGATTCATATCTTGTACCTACTACACATTCCTTTAGCAAACTTTGTGTTTCATCCATTTTTCTCACATATTAGTTTTTTTTTCTTTTACAATCTCTTGGTATTCAATTTAATATTTTAGCTGTCTATTGTTATCATTTCTAGAAACATGTCCAATATCTTAATTCTTTCAATGATATAAATGCAATTTATTCACTACTTTGAACACTTTTTAGCAAAAACCTATGCATATACAATAAAATGGTGAATTTTGGTAGTATTTCTTTCAATGATGTCAGTTATATTTGTTTACTTTCTTATCTATGTATTTGGTTATTTGATCACTCCTTATTTCCAACATACATGGCTTTTTTATTAAGTCCATATATTAGATTTATAAATAAGTAATGGTAAAGCATTTATTAAAAATATTTTTTCTTTCAATATTAAACAAGCACACTTCATTCAAACTTAGTTCATTCACTTATTAAATTCTAATCCATTATCACCCAATATTTTTTTCTTTGAAAAGCCATTTAATATTTTTTTAGTCTTTTAAATAGTCCTACTTTTTTCTTTCATCTAATAACTACCATTGAGAGCAATGTTAATTAAAATACATCATTAACAAAAATTAGAAAAGCTTTTGTTCCTTTAATTAACTTATCGTTTTAATCTGCAAGTACTTCTATAATAATATTGTAAAAAGTTTTGATAGATAATATGATATTACTTTGCCAGTATGAATCTTTTTTCCCCCATGAATTTAATTAATGAAAACAAAGGTAAAACTCTCCATACAGTAGTGCCACTCTGTGCTAACCAGAGTAATCAATAGATGCCAGAAGGCTTGTGCATAAAATCCCTATCTATTGCTACTCATCCAATATCCCCAGACTAGTTTCTGGCTTGTCACCATCATCAGTGAGGAGCCTTGGATTTGAAAGCACTGCACCTAGATCTTAGGGATTTTATGCACAAGCCTTCTGGTATCTATTGATTACTCTGGTTAGCACAGGGTGGCACTACTGTATGGAGAGTTTTGCCTTTGTTTACAACAATTATGTGCTAGTATGAGATGGTGATCATGTGATGTTTAGTGGTTTAATTTAATTAATGCTGTTGGATTTTGATTTTAAAAAAATTTCAATTCTGACACTAAGAAAACAACATTAATAAGGATATATTACAGATTAATTCTATTTTTCCAAAAATTTTATAGCAAATTTTACCAGAATATTTTATGGATTAAGCTGGAAAGCTAAAGGAATCAAAGTGAATAAAGATTACTTAAATTATACATATTTTGCAATGAATGTGATTGCTTTTTTAAATAATTCTCCAGGACTTCAACAATTGTTGCTAACATTATTAGATGAAAAGAAGAATATGGGGCTAAAATGCTACAAAGGCACATGTTCAATCAGTTTTCAAAAAAAAAAGGGGGGGGCAGAAATTAGAGTTTTGTAATTATTAAAAGAAGTTAACAGCTATAAATACTTTACTCGGATTTTTAATATAGATGAAAACATAGTAAATAAATTTGATCATAGAATGGAAAATATGGATCTTAAGAGTTAGACTATTACAGATTTCAAACTGCACAGCAAAGTATAAAAAAAAGTATGTTAAAATTGACAAGGAAAAAGTGAAAACAAAAACCTAGGTTAAAAGAACAAACTGTAATTGCTGATATCAGTAAAAGAATTAAAAAGTTAAAATGAATCTAGGTTGGACATGTCCTTATAATTTATGCAACGCATAGACAAATCATGTCTTAACTTGATCCCTAAATATTGTAAAAGATCTTAAAAAAAATATAGGCAATGAGTTGTTGAGATACAAAATGTGATAGAATCAAATGGATAAGATGTTTGAACCTGAAATATAAAACAATGTCTGAAAATTATATATAATAAAACAATATAATACAATAATAAATTGAAAGTATGCAAGCCTTTCTCACATGCGCAATTATAATAGAGAAAGCCAATCAGATTTTAAACAGATATCTAATAAATAATCAAGCTTAGACACGAGACAGAGATTTTGATATCTGTTTAAAATCTGATTGGTTTTCTCTATTATAATTGCGCATGTGAGAAAGGCTGGCATACTTTCAATTTATTATCAATTTTCAACATGCGATTTAGATAAATATTGTTTACAAACGTTGCTGCTATGAAAATTGCGGTATAGTAAATCTGAGATTTCGTGCTGTAATATATTATATTTGTAACACAATGAATGATAATTGTATTTGTTTATATATTTAAAGCTTTCGGGCTAAGATGCTTAAGACTGGCTTATATATATAAAAGTTAAGTTTAGAAAAGGTGGTATCAACCTTTTCTATCAAAATCTCTGTCTCGTGTCTAAGCTTGATTATTTATTAGATATCTGTTTGAAATCTGATTGGCTTTCTCTATTATAATTGCGCATGTGAGAAAGGCTAGCATATTTTCAATTTATTATCAATTTTCAACATGCGATTTAGATTAATATAATACAATGTAAAAAAACATTTAACCGATCTTACTTAATTTATTCCACTTCCTAGTTTAGCTTATAAATAAATTTAATTCTGCTGGATGCATTGTATTAGATGTTTTATTATTATATAAAATCTGAACAATTATATTTACAGGTTAACCCTGATTGATGCTCACAATATCTTCATCCATTAATTATAATCAGAACATATAATTAAATGATATGTGGATTATTAGCTACTCAATTGTGCATATAAATATTAAAAATATATATCATATCCAAAGTAAAATAAATCATTCTTAAAACTATGCAATACTAGTCGTGTGTATACACTATCCACTGTTAAAATTACCAATCCAAATTATCAAAGTTGAGAAAAATAAACTAATCAATAAGTTTCAAAAACATAAAAAAGCATTTGATGGGAAACTTTAATAACAATAACTGCAAATGATTTATATGAAGATAAATGTGAAAATAATATTTTTGAAAGTATGAAAATACTATAATTTATTGTTTATTTAAAAAATAAACAATGACTAAAAAACAAATATTTTCAATAAGTGTTATCAATGCAAAAACATTCTGGAAGAAATTTAGTGTTTGTAATCGCACGCACTTAATTTATTAAATTATGTTTGTATTCATCACACATATTTGTTTTTCAATCACTGTTTGCTTGCAAAATATATTATTTCCAAGTTTGTTTTCTTAATGAATTATATTATTTTTATGTTTTATTTTTGATTTTTTTATGAGGACAAAAAACTTATTAACTTATATGTGATGTGATATGACTACTTTTTTTATCGAAGTCAGGAATTTCTCAGCCACTATCCCCAGAAAAACGAGCTAGCCATCTTACTTTCACTTTCCATTTCCCACCCTAAGTTTTTTCCATATTCTTCTCTATCCTACTCCATCCCATTTCCATAACATCACCTTTGTCCACTCCATGGCCTTTTATATCTAAATCCTTCTTATTTTTTTCCAAACTCAGCATAAAGACTAAGAACCCACTTTCTGTATATTCATTTGAGTACTCTAGGTTAGTATATAGATGGTGGCTCCACCGATGATTAGTACAGTTGTCACTACACATATACTTTAACATCACATGACAAAAAATTAAATGCGATCTCTTTGACAAATATCACCATTTCTAGATTAAATATGTCATAAAAATTAGTAAATTACAATTCGAATATATACAATTTAAAATATCACATTTTAATGCATTCAATAACATTTGTGATATATACATAAAAAATCAAAACCACTTTTACTCATCAGGTAAGCTATAACTATTAAACAGTTGGATCTTCATAATTACCAACATTCTCATTTTTCATTTCTAAAGACTAAAGTGAATTAAATAATAATTTCAACTTTCCATAATGTATGTTTAATTTAATGTTGCATCATTTATTTATATATAACAGATACATGCAAGTATGAGTTGATTATTTCAAATTTTGAAAATGACAAGATCATTTGTAAGATATTTATATATAAAACAGGAGATCAAAATCATTAGCATTTTTAACAAGGATGGACTATCGAATATAGTAGGAGAGGACAGATTGACAGTTTATACATAAATTACCTATTCAATAGAGTACGGTAAAATCCATATATAGTTTAATTATTTATAAATACTTAGTTTTTTATCAAGAATCCCCCATTTTAAATGTCATTACTCTTAGTATTAAAATTCCAGACTATCTTCCATCACTATACAAGTACTACACAAATAACTTTCACTTAACAAGTGAGCAAGAGATATACATCTAGATTGCCATGTCTGTGTTGGCAGTATACATATATGTATATATATATATTAATATATATATATATGTAATAATATTAATAAAAGTCTGTATTCCTTTAACTTGTATATAATCTTATATTCAAATAATAAAACAAATACAATAATAAAATTCAAACTTTAAATCCATATAGGAGCGCTTTCAACTATTTTAAATAGTCATTATTAACAAAGGTTAAAACTTTTAAAATCAAACACATAAGGTGTGTTCAAAGATAATCACCTTCTACTTTTAGCTTTCCCATAATTCATTAATTCTGATATTTGCTGCCTGTCCATTTATTAAGTATTTTTTAATATTTATTTATTAACATTTCCTCCTTTATTTTTCGTTTGTTATTATTTCTTTTAATACATATCTTTACATTTCTATAACTAAAATCAAATCCAAAATTACATTTTTTATTATGGTCATAAAACACTGATGCTGATATATTATTTTCAATACCATTTTGTATAGATTTTTGAGTTTTTTTAGCAACAGTACATGTTTAATAATCCAAATTATTTATATTATGAGTTATTTTAAAGAGAATTTTACTGTCATTAATTCTTCATCTGCTTTAATCCGCTCTAGACCTTCAAAATTACTTAGTTCATTAAATAAATTATTAATAGCATCTTTTTTCCCACATATAAAAACATCATGTATGTATCTAGGATATATAGTAATTTCATCTTGATAAATATCTTTTTCTAAAATTTTATTTTCATATGTTGATATCACATAATTACATATTTGCACTACTATAGGAAGAGCCATTGGCCAACCATATAGCATATATATTTTTATCAATGAAATTTAATGTATTAATTATAAACAGCATCATTTTAAAATTAACTTTAAAATATAATGCATCAGATATAATCTTACTTGATTTTACTCTATCAATAGAACCATACATTTCACTAATATTTAATATACAAAGAATATCATTTTTATCAATTCTAATATTACAAATTTTATTAATAAAATCAAACAATGAACTTATTGTATGCTCTCCAAAACCAAATATATCTTGTAGCATCCTTTCAATAAATTTACACATTTAATAACAAAAATCATCACCAAAATCATTCATTAATCTCAATGGTTCATTTTCTTTATGTAATTTAATATTTGAAAAAATCCTAGGGCAGTTTGCAGCTGACAGATACAATTTATAAGTACAAATGCTACTTAGATAGTTGAAAACACTTCTATATGGATTAAAAGTTTGAATTTATATTACTGTATTTATTTTATTATTTGAATGTAAGATTGTATATATATATATATATATAATATGTCAATATTTTCATTTTTCACTTCAAAAAACTGAAAGTGAATGGTGGAGTCAATCCAAACATTTCATTATAAAATAAAATAAAAAGCTACTATAAAAAAGAGCTGAAGTATGTAATTATTTTAATTTCTGGATATTATATGATGATATTATTTTGAGTATAAAGAAATTAAAAGTATAATAGAAGATCTAAGATGAGATCATATGATGAATAAAATAGTAGTAATCATATAATGTTTAGGCTAAATCTATTACTTACCATCAATCTATTCTATACATATAAGATGATAAGTGAAATAGAAATAATACCAAATGATATATAGTTTGCTAAAAATCCCAAATGTAAAATGTTAATAAGAAACTAAAATGGCCAGCCTTATAAAAAAAAAAAAAAACTATTGTTAAAAATCTGGCAGAAAATAGCATCTATAGTAAAAAATAAAGTATTCTGAAAAAGTAAATATACTTTTTTTTTCCATATATCATAGCATCGGCCGGGAGGCAAACCCAACTGCTTGCTGCAAGGCGGTCGCGCTGACGTCTCGGCTAACAACGCTTGACTATTTGTTTAACAATAAACTTTCTCTAGCACAATTAAATATATGTTAAAGAAATTGCATTTTATGAAATAGTTATGGAGTTATTTAATGCAAAAAAAAATTGAACTTGAATTTCTCCTCATAGACAAACATTATTTTATTATAAACATTTATGACAACTCTTTTATAAGATTCTAATATATAGTATATGATTTCAGAATTAAGTGTGGGTAAATTAAAACTTTTAAGCAGAAGCACCTGGATATGTTGTCAAAATCAATTAATAATTATTTATTTAATAGTAAATTTGCTCTGACCCAATTAATAAAACAATAAAATGTAATATGTACATTTCAAATATATGTTAAATAAAAAAACTAAATTTATAATCAAAATTTTATTTATTTATTTTTGTCGTTAAAAAAAAAAATGTCAAAATTTAGACAACATGAAAGCATAGAGTGAAGCTCCCTAGTAAAAAAAAAAAAAATATTTGCTCTTATTTTTGAATTTATGTTTACAAGAATTCAGAAGTAAATAATACATTTTGCAATAAAAAATATGCTTTAATCAAAACTTAGTCGTGTGCATCAATTACAATATGTACTGGTGTATAGGACGTAGCAGCTTATAAGACACACTCCCTTTTTTATACACATTTGTAAGAAAAACTATAATTTTTTACGTTTATTCATGAACTTCTATAATTATTTACTTTACTAATTTTATAGATATTTATGTTTATACAAAAAAATGGAACTAGGAAACACAATAGTTAGGTACTTAATATTCATCCTTAAAATCCAGAAATTCATCTCTAGAGCTAAATAATCACTTGAAGCCTCTTCTACAGAAATTGAGCCTTCTTATAACAAATTATTTTTTGTGCTATCGCGTGTTTCTAATCCACATTTGTTAAAATACAATTGTCTCATGTTTCACAGCATCCCATGAAGTTTTGACCCATTCACAAATCTGTTGAATGCTCGGTCTTTTCCTTCTTCCTGATGGTGTAATTTCAAATTCTGTAGACTGCATCCAACTTTCCATTTTTCCTTCAATTCTTTAAATGGTTTATTAATGCAACCATCTAAAGGTTGAAGCTGGCTCATTAGGCCACCTGGAATTATAGCTAATTGAATTTTCAGTTGGTTGATTTTATTTTTCACAGCTTCTGTTCTGCGACTCTGAAGCTGATCCCATACTAGCAAGATAGATTTCTTTAAGTCGACCAAGATACCTAGACCACACATTGTCTATCTACAGCTTCATACTCCCTTCATCCATCCAGACTTTAGGATGAACATGCACAAACATACCTTTAAACAGTTTTTCTTGGGTAACTTATTTTTACAGAACTGAAAAAAATTATGGAAATGATTTATTCAAAACCACTGTTTCACAAAAAAAGCAATACAATGCTTACATCATCATCAACCATTATCAGTTCACTGCAGGATGAAAGTCTCTCCAAATTCAAACCATCCCCGATCTTTAGCTTCTCTTTTCCACATCACCCCTGCACACTTTCTTATTTCATCCATCCATCTCACATGTGGTTTCTTTCTGTGTCTTTTACAATCTCTTGGAATCCAGTTTAAGATTTCAATTGTCCATCTATTATAATCTCTTCTAGCAATATGTCCAGCCCAACTCCACTTCAGTCTTTTAATTTTTTCAATGAGGTCAATAACACCTGTTTGTTCTCTTACCCATATATTGTGTTTCCGATCTCTTCTTGTTGCTCCTAACATGCATCTTTCCATACTTCTTTGAGTGGCCTGAAGTCTCTGTATTGCTCTTCTATTAAGTGTCCAAGTCTCAGATCCATAAGTAAAAACTGGTAAAACACATTTATTAAAAACCTTTCCAAACACATAGACATATTTCCTTTTAGTATCAAGTTATTTCTACCAAAAGCACTCCAACCAAGTTTATTTCTATGATTAATTTCATCCATTATGTTTCCATATGTATTAATAATCTGACCAAGATATTTGTAGCTGTTAATTTCTTCTAACTCATTATAATCAATCTTTATTTTTATATTTTGAGAAAATCCATTGAACATTACTTTAGTCTTTTTAACATTTATCTAGTCCTACTTTCATCTAATAACTCCTGCAACATTTTCTGCAGCTCTAAAGCATTATTTGCAAAAACAACTACATCATCTTCAAAATCTAAATGACTTAAATAATCTCCATTTACTTTCCCTTTTTTAGATCCCATTTTAATCCACAAAATACTTATTGCAGCATTGCTGTAAAAAGTTTTGGAGATATGGGAGTCATCCTGTCTTATATTCTTCGCAATGTTGACTTTCCTAGTATCATTATGTAATCTAATTGTTGCTATTGCATTTTTATAAATATTCTTTAAAATATGACAATATCCTGGATCTATACCTTGATGATTCAATGCTTTAATCACTGAAAAAATGTTTATAGAATCAAATGCCTTTTCATAATCTACAAATCCAAAGCATAATGGCAACTCATATTCATTTGTCCTTTCTATAACTTCTAAATACCTGGATATGATCTACTGTACTAAAACAACTTTTAAATCCAGCTTGTTCTTTTAGTTGGTGGATATCCAATATTCTCTGTAGACGAGTTGTAATTATCTTGGTAAAAATTTTGTATAAAACTGATAGAAGGCTGATAGGTCTGTAATGCTTTTTAGACTGACTGAAGTTTCAATTCATAATTTTGATTACCAGCATATAAGACACATCCCATATTTTAGGCATATTTTGAGGGGGTAGTGTTCTACACACCAGTAAATACAATATGTATAAAATAAAAATAAACAAAAGATTAATATTTAATATGTCATAAATTCAGCAATAAATATATTTTTTTTTCAACTCCAGCTTTACAGGTGACATATTCAAATTTTATTTTTTTTGTTTACAGAAAAACGTAATTCAAATTAATGCTTTTATCTATCTATTTCTTTCATTTAAAAGATCTATTGCAGTAATCTATATTTTGTTTTGTTTTTATTTATTCACATTTTATGTAAGCACTGTCTTTTGTTTTGTTTTATTTAATATTCATTTTTTTATTGCAAAATATATTATTTTATTTAATATACTCTTGTAGGTGGTAAATTAAAGAAGAAATGTATACATTTAAGTTTTTAACTATTTTTATTTGTTTGCTCAATGTTAAGCACTATATAGACACAGATTGTATATTATATGAGCACTCAAAATTTTTCTTAATTCATTATACAAAATTCAAGTAAATGTTGGTGGAAATATTTAAATAAGTTTTCATGCTGCAGTGGACTTTAATAGATGTCTAAATATATTAATATATTAGCATGAGCTTATGCTTATTTTATATATATTAAATACCTTCATTGCTTTTTTACTATCTGCAGGTAAATATTATACCCATGTTCACCATTTCCTTTATTATTTTTTTCGGTATAAATAAAATATTTGATATAAATAATCAATAAAAAAAAATGTATACTTTTTTTTTAGTTTTGATGTCTGTCAAAAAGTATAATTCTAAACCAGATAATTCTGAAAGTACCTTATTATTATTTTTTGCGAAGTGTTACATTTTTTTAAAAAAAGCAAATCAACGTCATGGCTAATAATAATAAGTAGGAAATCATGTTTAATAATTAACTGCTTGTCTTCCTGTTGAAATGAATATACATTTGAAATAAAAGATTAATATATTTATATAAAAGTTTTACTTGAAAGCAATTTTGATATATATATATATTTCTTTTAAAAAACATTTTTATTTCATTTTTTTTTCTCATATGTCATAGCATCAGCCGGGAAGCGAACCTGCTAACCTGGGACAACTGCTTGTAAAGCAGCTCTCGCTGACCTCTCGACCACCAATGCTTGACTATTTTTATTTCATTTGATGAATAATTAGGACTAAAAAGCAAAAAAAAAAATTTTTTTTTCTTAAACCACAATTTTGGTTGTTATATATAACTTTAAATAAAATTGTGGGCTTTCATAAATTAAACATTATGAAACTTTTTTTGAGATGTTTTATAATCAAACTAAGTACAAATGTTTTATTTTTTATTATTTTTTTTTTTCATTCTGTTATAAATTCTATATTGCTCCATAAGTTGGTAGAATGAACACTACATTAGCACAAATTTTCAAAGTTCACAGAACACAGACTAAAACCCATGTCAAGGACATGGTAATATGCCCAATGAGGCTTAATGAATCATTAAATTTGCTTTTAATGTTATGATTTAATCCTGTAGTTTTATAAAGGGATAGTAATCGACAAAGCATAACCAAAACACAATTAATAATACATAACTATATAAATGTCGATGTCTGCAACAGATAATGTTTAATAATCAGTTATTATATAATACTATAATTGACAATAAAAAGGTCAAAATACAACTTATTATACAACTTTTGATTAACTGTATAATTTTTAATTATACTTGATTTCGCCTAGCTTTTTTTAATATATAAAAATTCTATGAAAATTATTTTAATATATTTTGTAAGATATTTTACCTAAAATTTAAATATATTCTAAATTAAAGTCAAATATATTTTCAAATTATAAAATGAGAATGATTTAGAAAAAATGTTTCTTATATGCTAAATGAGTTGTTTTAACAAAAATGAATTCAGAAAAGGAAAAAAATGTGTTCATACTATGATTTTGCTTATAGCATAACAAAACTTAAAGATAATAAAAATGAGGTAAAATTAACGTAAATTGATGGAAATGATACAATATTTGAAATGAGAATATTTGCAACTAAACCTAAAGTTAAAACAATACAAAATTAAAATAGAAAAGAAATTAATAACTAGATCAGTCTTTTATTAAATAATATGATTAATATAATGATGAAAATAAATATAAAAAAGTAGAAGTTGAATAATTGATAAGATTTTAATAGAGAAGGATATAATTCTGTGACTAATTGAAGTTAGATTAAAGTAAAAGACAATCTAAATGTTTTCTTTTTTTTTTTTTTACTGTTATTGCTGAAAATATTACAGATTTTAAATGTAGGTGAGAAAGGAATGTAAGCATAAAATAGAAGAATGAAATTAATGCTTTTAAAATATTGAAAAATTAAGAGCAAAAAGAAATATGTGTATTTAAAAATTAAAGATAATTAGAAAAAAAAATGGAATAATGTCAAGATGAGAATAAAAAATAACTGAAATTGAAATCTATAGTTTATATTAATAAAGAGGTAGGGAATATTTGTTGAAAAAATCAAGAAATACAGAGTTTGAAAAGAAGAAATGTAACATAGCTGGATGTAGAATATTAACATATTACTGCTTATGCATAAAAGGCCATTTCTATTTTCATTTACTTTTTTTCTTCCAAGCTATACTTATATAAATTTTAAAAAATCAGCTCTTTAAATAAGTCTAATTGTGAAAACACTTCTATAGTAGTTTTTCATAGAGAAAGAATAAAATACTCATAGTACAAATGTGAGTGGTGAGAACTTAAGAGATTTTAATAATCATTATTGGGTGCTTATTAGATAAGCTATAATCCAGCTTCCTGAAAAAAATAAATCTTAAATTAGTTTAAATGCTTGTTATGGGTATGTTGTGTGATTGTACTAACCATTAAGCTACTAGACCTTTCCTTTATATATACATAATAAAAAATAGAATAAAAATGAAATTTTTTGACACTTTTATATACATCGAAGATTTTATTCCGCAGGTTATCACTAATAAAACTTATTTTAATATATGTTTTCATTATTATTATTTTAGTATCTTGCCGATCACTTAGATTAACTGAGGGTCATTTGCCATGCAATCATCTCTCTGCATTAATTATTTTAATGGTTTATTAGTTGGTGTAACCAAATTTTCTTTTTATAATTCTGACAACAAAAAAATTGATTTTTATTTTTTACTTTTTAGTCTTTATTCTGTAACTTTGTTTTTCAACGAGTTAGAATGGCCATGCTTGTTTAATGTAAATGCTAGTAATGACTTTTTTTTTTTTTACAAATTATTTTACCTTAAAGATTATATTTGAAATATAAGTTTTTAAATATGTATATTAATAATCACTTTTACTGCTTAAATCCAGTAATGCTTATAATATTAACTACAATAAAAGATAATTAACAAAATTTTAAACGCTGTTTTAGTTTAATTTTTCCCCTATCACATAGAAATTTTTTGCCCCAAGTTTAAGCTTACTTTAAAAGTATTTAGCGTAATTATTATTAATTAAAATTGTTACTCAATTTTTATTAATATAAAAATACAATACAATTTAACTTTTTTTTTTTACAACACAAGTTCTTGAAGTAAATAAAATTGAAATTGAAATGTTGACTTTAGTTCGGTTTCCATTAAAACTATTTATTTTAGGAGAGCTTTTAAATTTTTTAATAGGTAAAGAATTGATTGAGAGTTTCAAACTTTCAAAATATGGATTTCTTCTAGTTAATGATAATGTCTGTCTTCTGTTTACTAATTTTTTTTATATCCAATTAGTTATCCCACATTTTTACTAAAGCATTTACATATGATCAAGTATAACTTGTGCAATTAATAAGTTATGAATTAAATTATCTTAATGTTAAAAAACGATTAACTTTTAAAACAGGCACAATCACTTTTTCATAGGTTCATAAATATGAAGCAAAAGTTTATTGATATATATAGTGACAGGGAGGAAGAAGGAAATACTCTTATAAATATATATCAGTATAGCATTTTGATAAGAATTTTATTTAAAAGTAAACATATATTTTAATGATTCATGTTAAATGCTTGCTATTAATTATTAAAGTTGAATTGTCTAAACCTTTTTTGTCTTGATAATCATCCTCATTTGTTTTTGTGTTTGTTTTCTAAAATATTTTAGTGCTAATATAATGTACAATCTACATAGTACTTTCTATAAAGTAAAGTAAAACTAATCTTTTTTAACAAGTAAAATGTCTATATTTCTCGAATTTATGCTACAAAAAATAATATATTTTGCAATAAAAATAATTTATTTATCAAAACAACATTAATGATTTAACAACAAAAAATAGTTGTGACAAAAACAGACAAATGCTTTAATTTGACTACCGTAAGTAGTTTTGACTTCGAAATTTTATTTCTTATGGATTTGTGTTTTTTCTTTAATTAAAGTTGCATTTGATTCGCTATCTATTGCTTTTGCTTAAGATATTAATGTGTGACTACATTTATCTTACTTTTATTTCATACGCATTTTGTTCATAGATTATCTCTTGCTTATTTATATTATTATAGTAAAATATATTATTTTCTTCATTTTATTTAATAAAAATTTAAAGCTATATACATTTTCTTTGGATTTGCATTCTGTTTTTAATCATCATTTATGTATTTTTCTTTGTTAAATGATATTAATAAATAAATCATTTTTATTATAATATATATATATTGATTTTATTTAATATTTTCTTTCACACGACCCACCACTATCTCATATCACTGATACACTTGAACACATAATATCGAAAAGATAAATAAAATTTATCTATAGTCATATACCCTATATATTACATATATTGATACAGGTATATAATAAGCCTGTATTTCAGTTATTAATATTTTCTTGTAACTATAAATTTAAAAATAAATAGATATTTTATTTTTTATCGATTAGTTGTTTTTTTTTTTTTTTTGCTAAATGGTTAAGTATTATTAGCCGAGAGGTCATCGCGGCCGCCTTGCAAGCAAGTAGTTGGTTGCAGACGGTTGTGGGTTCGCGTCCCGGCCGGTGCTATGGCATATGAAAAAAAAAAAAGTAGGACTTACATTGTATTAGCATCTAATAGCTATTATACAATCCTTAATTTTTAAAAACTAATTTTCATGTTCTGTATGATCTAATTTGATTTTAGTAATGATTTCAAATGCTTTATAATGCTGGATCAGAATTATGAATTCTAGAAATAAAAGTTTCTGGATTTAACCTTATTTTGTTACTTTTGGTATTTAATGGTGTACTAGTTAAATTAGCAAGCATACACACTCATATATATATATATATATATATATATTAACAATATTTGCATAATACTTGATTTGCTCTAAGGGAGAAGATTTTAATCACAAAATGAAAATTAAAAAACCTTGCTATACTTTAAATTCTCATACTCATATAAACTTACTATAGTACTTTGGGTTTATATAATAACATGAGTCACAGTTAGAAAAGGTACTGTTTTGACTGCTTTGTAGCACTAACAATGTACTTTTTTTCTCAGCCTTGCACAACTAATTTTGTTGGCTATTAACTTAGAAAAATCATGACAAGTTTTTTTAACTAATTGAAATCATCACCTGTTAAATATATGCCATTTTCACAATGTCTATGTATATAAGTAATCCAAGATTTTTTTTCTAATAAGTAGGGTTTTAATTATACTGAATGAAGATTTTATGAAGCTAATTTTTTAAAGATGAAAGACACATAATGTTCTAAAAAATATAGATAAAACAATTGCAAATGACTTATCATGAGATAGACATAGACAATATAACAAAGCAATGATATTTGATCATTGACTGCCATTATTTCTTAACATAGCATCTCAATATTTAAAATTTCAATATAAATTTTAATGAGCCACCTATAACATCATTAAAGATACTTTATTGTAAAAAAAAAAAAAAAAGCATAACTCTATACAAAACTATTAGAAAAATAAGAAATGTAGTATACATGAAAAACTAAGAAAAAATATTTTTTGCACTACTTTATTTTCTCCCTGTTTCAAAATATTTTTAAAACATATTTTTTTTTTTAAAAAAAAAAACAAGCTAGAAGTGCATACCAGCCATCATTACGTTCATTATATTAAAATTATTTTTGAAAAAAAATGTCATTAATCTTTGTATTTTTATATATTAAAAAACGAAAAATAATTACAATATAACACTTGAACCAGTAAGTAGTTTAACATGTTCAATTTTTTATTATTATTATTCCAACTTATCTTAACTTTTAGCCGAATGCATCTTTTTTTTAACGTAAACCTAAGAAATGATATTTATGGAAATAAGAAAAGCACCTATTTATCGCATTATTATTATTACTACTATTTTAATCTTGTTCTAAAGTACTTTTATAATTAGAGAATTTGTCAAAAAAAAAAAAAACTCCATAAGTTTCAGAAGTATCGGAGATGATCTCTAGTACCTTAAAAGCAGTGACCCCGAGAGCTATAGATGATCTTAAGTATAGTGCATTATTATAAAATTTATTATTGTTGCTGTTGTTACTGTTTTTAGCCGATTCTTTAGAAATTGTTTGGGAGACATTTTTATAAGTAAAGGTATATTTTTAGGTTTTCATTATGTCTTTATTAAGAGTAGATATTTACTGACAATATACATAAATTTAACTATACATTGTACATGCAAAAGATCTTTCTGCATTCAAAATGTGCTTCGCTAATTTACTTTTACCGTGATATGAATGCGTGTTAAAACAATAGCTAAAACCTTTTAAATTGCTGTCCAAAAAGAGTAGTGAAGAAGTCATTAGATAAGGATTTAGCTGCTCCCCATCCATGCTTTTCTCTCTAGACAATAAGTTATAAAAATATAAATTATTGGCAGAAAACTTAATACATACTAACATATTCTTATATTCGATTTGAGGCAAAAATAAAAACATTTTTATATTTCTATATTTTCAACTCCTCATTAAAAAAGTTATTCATTTTGCATATATTTGTATCTAAAAATGTGCGTGTGTATTTTTAATAATTATGAGTATTCTTTATACTTATAGGATATCAAGAAATATGGAAAGATTTATGTGAAGAAAAATCTAAAAGGATAGTGGGAAGTGAATAAATGAATTCTGCAGAACTAGTATTACTAACAATTGTAAAAAATTTAGAGATGGACAGACCACCTAACAAGAAAAGATGTCATTCGACGATTTAAACAATTCTCTGCTAATTAGAAATAAGTATCTTTGAAAGAAATCTATTCTAAGAATAAAGAATGAAAATAAGGATATTATGAGTCTTTGTGAAAAATAAATGAAAGGCTTTTAACAAAAGTAGAAAATGCCGATGTTAAGTAATTTTATTTTATATTTATTTATTTATTTTGTATATAAAATTAAAATATAAAAAAAATGGGAAAATGTAGCATTTCAATTTTATGAGTTACGATTTTATAAAGCCAAACTTATTATATTAAAGAAAGTAAATATTTAATGATTATATTAATATTAAATTTCGGTAGTTTATCGAAATAATTTTTAAAAAAAAAAAACAACTGTATATAAGAATGCAAGGAGAGAGCTGGATTTAAAATATTTTCGTGAATGTGAACATTATTAAGTGTCTATAACTTAAAAACGTAAAATAATGTTAAATTACATTGTCAACTCAACTTCATACATAGACATTATATGTTTTATAAAAAGTATAACTTACAATTTGTGTAAGTAGAAGACTGGATTCAGCTGATCCCGATGTACTTTGTTGCTGGGATGGAACTGCATATTCTTCGTCTTGTTCGGATTCGGAATATTCTGCTTCATCAGCAGATGCAAAAATAAATAATAACAAAAATGGAATGCTTTTGACGGTCAACATCGTAAAATAAATTATCACATTACATTCCAGCTTATAAAGCTTTTTTTTTTAAGTTCCTGATTTCCTATGACCTATTCGAATTAATTATCTGGACGGGAGGGGGTATTGCCTAAAATTAAGTTGAAAGTAGCATTTGTAAATAACACGTTTTTTTTTTTTAATCTTTTAAAAATAATCCATAAACTTTTAAATACAGTTTTTTTATGGCTTATCATTAGTTATGGTATAGGTCAATAAATAAACAAAATAGGCATATCAATATGTCATTTTACGAATGCCTTTATACACAGTAGTATGTTGATTAAATAAATATTCATTGCCGGAGAATATAAATGCAAATTATCGGAATCTGATTGCTTATAGCCTCTTCCGGTAAATTCTTGAATGATTAATATTTAAAATAGTTTTTAAAATTTATAAACATAATTTTCTATGCAATGTCAACTTTAAGTAGATGTCTTCCATAATAAAATTTATCCTGTGACGTTAATCTCACCTCAAAATAAATCATTACTATTCGGAAGAGATGTGTTTGTTCCCTCCCATTTCAATGAATGAAAGTTTAAAATAGAGATAAAATATTTGTACTTCAAATGCATAATTAAATATTACCTTTAAAAATATGGTTACTTTTGTTATGTAATATTTTACAATTATTTTTTTTTTTAGCCAGTAACATTTGTTTATTTTTTTTATATTATTTAATTTTAATTTTAGATCAGCATTTAATACCAACGCGATTTCTATTTTAATTCAACGAGCAGTTAAAGTAAGAGTTGAGCAAAAAAAAAAATACTTTAAATGATCACGGTTAAGGTTAAGTGAACAGGTTTGAAATCGCTGACTGGAAAAAAATAATTATTTATAAAAAATTGAATAAGCTATCCTATAAAGTTGCAAAAAGTATTAGTTTCATGTTGTGTATTAGAAATATTAATTGCATGATGTGGGATGGATTGTCACGGTAACAATATGACCTTATAATATTAATATTCTAATAGCCAATAATAACTTTTATTTCCTTTATTATTAGACAGTTTTAAAAATAATTTATCTATTTTTATTAGTGCTATACGAAACAATTAGCAAATAAACTTGATAAAACTATCTTTAAAAAAAAAATCAGTAACGATATATTTTATTTATTTACTTTTTCCTTATTTCACTTAAATACCTTTATTTTGGAAAGATGTGGAAATTGAAAAATGATAAAACTTTGAAAAATGTGTAAAGATGTTCCATCCTCTGATAATATGTAATGATCATTAACGTTATAATGAAATAGTTGTATATCGAAATAATATTGTAATAGGAACCCTGGGACAAAAACTAGAAGTTCCTGATATGAAAATGATGAACTTTTCATTTTAATGCTCACACTTCTTTAAAAGGGCATAGTGCCCAAGTTTTAAAGGTTTACACAAACACACATACATATGCATTGTGTTAATTGAATATATGAATATTAGGAAAGTATATAAATAATAATTTTCTGATGGTGGCCAATAGAGTTTCGCCCAAATGTTAATCTTTGCATAAAAAAGAAAAAGAATTATAGTGGATTATATCTTTAATTATACTTTATAAATGATAATATTTATTAAAAACTAATATATATATAATTTTTCAAGACATTTTCTTTTTTCAATTATTTCTTAATTGATCGAAATTATTAGAGGTTTTAAAAAAAAGGTCCTGCAATTTTTTTTTTTAATTTTAAATATTTTTGTCAAAGGAGAAGACATACATAAATCTTTTTTCCTTTTCGAGTAGGCCGCAGTTTTGTGGAATAATCTGATATCAAATTGGCAGATCTCAAAACAATTATATATTCTCCAGTAAAATTCTCATTGACCCCCAAATTTTTTTATTGAAAATATCGACACCTACAAAGTTCAAATCAACCTCAGGGAATCGATATTGACCAGTTTGGTTAATTCTTGGTTTAGAATTTAAACAATCCATGATTTAAATAATTGCAACTAAATGTAATTCCTACATCATATATTTAATAATTGTCCGATTTATGCATACAATGACAGAATTGGAAAAAAAATTTGATGAGAGTATATTTATATATTGGACTATTTTTATTGTCTAATATATGTATTGAATGTCTAGAAAAATTTATTTAAATATTCCAAATACATTCAACTGGTTGTAAGAGCATACTGATTAGTATAGCACACAGATTAGTATATGCACAACATTTCAAGCGATATTCTTTCCTCTTCTTCAGAAGTTGTTGGTTTGACCAGTGGCAGCACTAGCATGGGAGTTGAACCTGGACAGTTAGATTCTTGAATATTGAATTTTAAGATGAAAGCATTATCTTAAAATTCAAGAATCTAAGGGTCCAGGTTCGATTACCATAGTAGTACTTTTACTGGCCAGATCAGTAACACCTGAAGAAGAGGGGAGAAATGTACTGCATATACTAACCCAGGGGTCCCCAACCTTTTTGCACTTAAGAGCATATTCTACAATACTGGCCAAGTGGTGGGCACCATTTTTTCAACCAGGTGGCGAGCACCATTTATTTTTTCAATGTAAATTTATAGTTGGATATTGTTAATAGTGCACATAATGTACAAAAAAATATTTATTTCAAAAATAAAATTTTAATATATAATTAACGTTTATTTTTTTACGCTGTAAAAATATAGTATGCCCTACAATTTGATTACAATATAATACAATAATTTATAAGAAATTTTAAAAATTAAATTTATTTGTATCAGATAAATAATTTTTTATCGTGTTCTGATAGCGGTGAGTACACGTAAAATGGTCTGCAGGTGCCATGGTGCCCATGGACATAGGGTTGGGGACCCCTGTACTAACCTGTGTGCTATTACTAACAGTTAAATGTATTTGAAATATATAAATAAAGTTGAATTTTTCTAAAGACCTTCGATATTTATATTAGATAATGGAAAAAGTCCATCATATAAATACAACATAAAACACCATTATCACCAATCTTTAGGAAAGCATTGATGAGGTTATGAGTGTAATCTAGCCCTTATTGGAATCTCTGATAGATTACTTAATAATAATTGGGAATAACTGTTTTAGAAAAAATAATGCATTAAAAATAAATAAATCTTAGACTTTTATATTAATCTTTTATATAAAGGTCCCATTCTAGCTGAACTTTTTTTTAACAATGAAAAATTAATATTTTATTTATAGAAATCGTGCAACAAGTCTATAAAATATAAAATACAATCACCTATTCAGTTATAAACACTTTATGTCAATTTTATGATCAAGTCTTAAATGTAAAATTAGTTTTAGAGAGAGTATATGCCGGCTAATTTATGCAAGCTTTTCTATGTATAATTTTTTAAAACAGAGCTATTATTTTAGACTAAATACAACACATTCATTATCTTGAAATTATGAAGAAATTCTGACTTGGTTATAAATTCTTCTGCCAGTACTTGAAGTTAAATAAAATAAAATCAAAATTCAAGGCAGCCATATATATAATTAGATTCATATGGTATAATAAATTCTTAAAAGTTTTATAGAATTGAGATTGTACAAACTTTAGGGTGGTTTATGTGCATTTCAAAATTTGACATTTTCTTCACTGACAATTATATAGCAATTTTGGTTTTATTGAATCTTTAATTCCTGGTTTAAAATTTCTTAAATTGATTGTTTATGTGTATTCATTTAAGCAACTTGAATTTTATAAAATTTAATAAACAATTTTGATAAGAATTTCCAATTGTTTTTTACCAAAACAGACTGGATGCTCTATTTCACCTAGCACATGAATAGAATGGATTCTAGAGCTCAAGTCCATACATCATGGCATGAGCTCTGTCATCTATAGTGCTCAAACTTTTTATGAATTCCTGAACAATAAACTATCTGATTGTTATTAATACATTAAATCATAGAGTTTTTTCTGAAAGCCATCACAACAATGTAGAATGCATTTGACTTGGATTAATAACTAATTATTAATGCAGCAAAAATTGTATTTATCTATAAAGAACCATCTGATTTAAGATAATGAATTGTTGAATTTTTGAGTTCTCTATGGGATTTTTAAAAATTAATCTTTTCAACTCAAATATTAAACAATAATTAATCAAAAAATAATATCGTATGTGGCTTAGTATATATAGTAATAGTATGGTAGACTCAGACTTAAAAATTCCAAAAATCAATTTGGGCATGTAACATAAATAAGTAAAAAAAAAATTTGGTTCGGGTTTTAGAATATGACTATTAAATACTCTCAGACTAAGGTGTTTGAATGTCACATGTTCTTCCAGATAATTATCTGTACAATTATTTATATTATTCATTTATAGAAAGTAGATTGTTTTCTGACTATAACTTTTTGCTATAAAATAGTTATGCATATTTTTGTAGATATTTAAAAATATTAAAACAAACAAAATAAACATTTACAAAAATGGGAATTTTATTGAATTCGATATGTTGTATTTCAATCGAAGACTTGATAATAGCAGTTGATTTTTTTTAAAAGTTATGTTTGCTAATTCTGATAGATTTATAATTATCTACCTTAAATTGATACTCTCAAGTATCTCTATTTTCTAGTGTCCAAAATAGGCTAATTTATGTAATTAAATTCTCTCAAAATTGCAATTATTAATATTATTATGATAGGCCAATCAATTTGTACCTGATACAAGCCTTAAAAATTACATTTTTGTTTTCAAACTATTTCGAAGGACTTGATGTTGTAAAGGCAGCACATCCACTTACCATAGTTGCAATTTTGGATTCAAATCTAGGTGAAATGAATTTCTTTGCAAGAGTCTTAGAAATTTCATCTTAGACAGCTGGATCGTAAGAAATTTAACCAACTATCCAATATTGGGTAGTAAATGATTATCTAATTATCTTTGGCTTGATAGTAAAACAAGAATTGAAAATCACTCAAATTCTCAATACCTGGCAATTAAAAAGCTTTATGAGTACTGTCGCCTTTACAGTTCTATTAGGGACTGTTGGAGAGACTAATTATTATAAAAGACTTATTTATTTAATCGTTTACTGAACCAAATAATGGCTGTAAGAGGGAAAAAGTAGTATTAAATATATATAAACATTACAAGCCTAAAGCTGAACTAGTCAATATAAAATCAAAACTACCGCAAATCCAAAATTAAACCAGACCAGCATAAAAATAATATAAAAAACACAACCTAAGGTTTCACTGCTGCAAGCAGACTTCTCAAGTGTAAAGAACTACAAAAACTACACAATATATATATTACCCACAAATCCATTCACTTCCCATCCACCCTTAATATTAAAAGAACTCTTAAATAAGTTAATTGCTTCAGAATAATAAATTTTCAATAATAAAGACTCTTTAATTCTTCTTTTGATTTCATTTCTCTCAAAGAAGACAACCTTAGCTTCATCAAAATCAATAGTGTGGCCTGTATCTTTTTCATGGACATACAAAGCAGAACTAAGATATCTATTTTTAACTCTACTTTTATGAACCTTTATTCTTTCATTTAAACTCAAACTACTCTGACCTATGTAAACCTTCCTACTAAATAAACAAGGAATAAAATATACTACACCAGGAATAGTCTTTCTATCAAAAACTTCTTTTGTATTATTTAATAAATTATTCAATGTAACACCCCTTTTCCAAGCAATTTTCTTATTTCCAAACAATATACTATTTCTACACACAATTTTATAAGAAAACAATTTAAATGACAAAGAAATAAAATCATATTTTTCTTTAATCTTTACATCCTTACAAATATTACTATTAAATAAAATACTTTTAATAAATTTATCAGAGTATCCAATACTCGAGTAATCTTTATAAAATTGATATTTCCAAAACAAAGCAACCCCACTAGAATTATTTAATTTAATATTTCTATTACAATAATTCCTTAAATACTTTTAATAAATTTATCAGAGTATCCAATACTCAAGTAATCTTTATAAAATTGATATTTCCAAAACAAAGCAACCCCACTAGAATTATTTAATTTAATATTTCTATTACAATAATTCCTTAAAGCAGCTACTTTATGAGATACAGACTGATAGCTATCAGGTTTAATTATAGATCTTAATTCTTTACTTTTAACTAAATGACTGCACAATAAACAATTAGTTTCTACATTTCTAATCACCAAAAGATCTAAAAATTTTAACTTACCAAAATCTAACCCCCCTCCTTCTAACACAAATTTTATAGAAGGATCAAAACAATTAAACTCATTTACAAATTCCTCCAATTTATCATTCTCAACTACAAATAAACAATCATCAACATATCTGACAAATAATTTTACATATAAACAATTCTTTTTAATAATAATTTCCTCTTCCATAAAACTAATATAAACTGAACATACTAAAGGAGAAATAATATAACCTATTATCCAACCTTCCTTAATCTTATAAAAATTACCTTTATAAGTAAAATACATAGAATCTTCCCATAACAAAAGCAAATCTTTAATTACCTTAATTTTATTTTTTTGATAAAGAACTTTTCTTAATCAATACAGACAAAAGAACATCAATACTGCTTAACCTATTAACAGACTGATACATATTTTCAATATCTAAACTTCCAAATACCCAATTACTTTCCATTTTAAAATTATTAATCTTATCAAAAGCCTCAAAAGAAGAAGAAACTGTGTACTGACCAAAATCAACAAATTGTTTTAAAAAATTATTCAAGAATCTAGAAATACCCTCTACAACACTACCTGTAAAATCAAAAATAAATCTTAAAAGGAAAACCATCTTTATGAGTTTTAATATTCACAAACATCTTAGCTGATGTAAAATCATTAGATAGCATTTTAAATAATTTACTCTATTAAAAAATTTTAAATTAACCATTTTCTTCATAATATCTATCAATTTTCTTTTAATCAAATTACCTGGATCTTTATCTAACAACATATATTTACCATTATTTAATTCTCTATCCATTTTTTCTTTGAATTCATCTCCTTTCATAATAGCAAACCTACCAGCTTTGTCTTCACGAGAAATGATTACATCATTAGCAATTAACCTATTCTTAAGATGTTTAATCTCAGCAGGATTAATAACAAATTTTTCTTTCCTTTTTAAACTTTTATTCAAAATCGATTGAATACCAACTTTCTGCTCATCACTCAAATTACTAGATTCAATAGACGAAATTGTATCAAAAACTATATTTTTTGAATGAAATGGAACAAAATTAGGGCCTTTACCAAGAATATCTAATTCTCTATCATTTAACTTCAAATCAGAAAGATTAACAACTCTATCCTCAGAAACATTATTCTCATACCCTTTATCACTACAATAAATTTTATTAACTTTCCCAAACAACCACTTTAATTTTTTTTTCATATTTTTTTACAATAAAAATTTGTCCTATTCTGTCTAAAAATGAAATCAAAAGAAGAATTAAAGAGTCTTTATTATTGAAAATTTATTATTCTGAAGCAATTAACTTATTTAAGAGTTCTTTTAATATTAAGGGTGGATGGGAAGTGAATGGATTTGTGGGTAGTTTTTAATATTATATATATTGTGTAGTTTTTGTAGTTCTTTACACTTGAGAAGTCTGTTTGTAGCAGTGAAACCTTAGGTTGTGTTTTTTATATTATTTTTATGCTGGTCTGGTTTAATTTTGGATTTGGGGTAGTTTTGATTTGATATATATATATATATATATATTAAAAAGCATAAGAATAAAAAATAAAATTAAACAAATGCAGAAAAAAATAAAATTAAGTAAAATATATTTAAAAAACAGAATATATACATACATATATTAAATTATTCTTTAGCTTTTGTTGTAGAATATAGTTTGATGACTTTTTTACTATTTGTTGTTTTAGATATAGACTTGATTTATTCACCATCAACTGTTTTAGATATAGACTTTTCAATAAAAAGTGATTGCTACATCACGTAATTGATCTTGGGATGCTGTGAGCTCATAAATAATTTTATAAAATTTAATTTCAAAAGGCTTTATTGAATTAAAATTTACAAAATAGTACTTAGTACCACATATATAGGATAGAGTAAGAAAAGACTATGAGGTTTTAAACAAAGGAAAATATATGGCTTACATTATATGCTCTGTATTTTTATCCCATACTAAAGATGAGAAAAATTACAAATCTATGCATAACAGGAAAAAAATACAATATTGAAAGCAGCATAGCATTTTCTGACTGCAGTGCAGGATTTACATCTTTTTATGTACATCATTGCCTTCATGTGTTTTTTGCTTTTAATTATGTCATTATCATTTTATAATAGTGAGTCATCATAAATTCATATTCAATCGAAGTAGCATTAGTGACCATGTGTCTGAATAAATGTTAGTTGGTGAAATTTTTTCATCCCTTGTGTGTATAATATCCATTTTGTTCTTAAATGTATTAGGGTGTCTTCTTCTATTTGAAGTGTAAATAAATGTACATCTGATAGACCATAATGAGAATAGTATAAATGTGCTTGCTTGAATGTGTGCATAAATACCTTTTTCAAATGTACTCAGAAATGTATGTTGTAATTTTTATTATTAAATATTTTGGAGATATCCTACCAGATATTATTAAACATGGAACACCTGAATAGAAAATGTGAATGTGTTTGATTTTCTCTGACATCATTTGCATATGTTTCACTGTTAGAGCACTTCCTTTTATATCTATTGAAATAAAGGATGAGAAGTGCTTAAAGATTTAGTTTTAGAAGAAAATCATAGTATTTTGGTTCTAATAATCAGTATTTAAATTTTTAATCAACTTCTTATTGGTTATGTTTAAAAGGGGTTTGTCATTACCATCAGATGAAGAAGCACAGATTGAATATACATTCCAATATTTAATTTTATTCTTGGGAGGGCAATATATTAAATTGAGAATACATAATAAAGAAGCAATTAACTTATTCCAGTAACTGCATATGGGTGGTAGACTGTCTGTGTGTATAATTTTAAAAACTATTTCTAGATATGGAAATATCCTTGCACATGATATAAGATTGAGTACATAGACCATGCACTAGATTTTTCTAAATTGAATTTCAGTTTATATTTGTTTAAGTAATTGTATAGAATTTTTATTAGTTTTGTTTTTATTAGTTTTGGTATCTGCCTTTTTAGTTGGCAGAAAGATTGTTATGTCATCCATGTATGGAATACATGAAACTTTTTGCCTTCATTCCAGGTGTAAATTTTCGCCATCTCATTTTCAATTGCTTTAAGAAGAGGATCGATATAAAACGTGAATAAAAGAGCACTTAATGGTGAACTTTGTGGAATCAAATTAAATGGAATGAAGGATTGTGAGTACTTCCCACTAAAAGTTATCTGAATTTCTCGACTTAGAAGAAGATTCCCAATTAAGTAGATTAATGCCCTGGGTATTGATATATTTGTTAATGCATTAATTAAAATGTCAATTGGTATCATATCAAATAAATGCTGATTTAATGTCCAGCTAAACTACAACTGGTCCATATTTTTTATTGTTTCTGACTGCATCAATTACTGTCTTATATAAAAATGCCTGCCCAGTCGGTGAGCCTTTTTTTTTTTTGCAAACTGGATTTTTGACAGCAATGGCAAAACTTAGAAATAACTGCTTTAGCTGCTATTACACTTGTAGGTAAAATTAGTAGAAATCCCTGGGACATAATATTATTTGAAAATATGCATTTAAAAACTTTTTTCATATCTGAACAAACTTCTAGTACCTGGATTCCATCATTCACTTTCCTTGGGATCAATTTTTCCTTGTATTTATCAGTGAAAAGCTAAAAAGCATTATCTTTTATTTATAGATTTAAAAAAATAAATGGGACAGTTTCCCAAGTATCACCAAATAAAAGATACAAAGATAGTGAATGCAACATTGATATGATAAGTTTTAAGCTGGATTATCTTATACTAAGTCCCTAGTCAGTGATCATCTAATCTTATTTTCAAAGTATTTTTTTATAATTTAATTTTGTTTTTTTTTTAATAATATTTGAAGCATGGGCTTATTTATGAATTCATTTTATTACATATATTTGTATAATTTTATAAATTGTTTTACGATTTTTAAAATCTATAAACTAACTTGCAGAAACGATTAAATATATTAAATAATGCGTGTCTTGTAAAAACATGTATTTGTTTTTGGATTAATATATATAAATAATAATTAAAAACCCATCATTTTGATTATTTATCTATAATCTTTATCAAAATTAATAAAATTGATCTGAAAAAATTATAAATATAATATAATGGTAGTTGATGATCTGACTATTATGTCTTTTGTTGAGCAAGCAATTGCAATGGCTCAAAATTAGGGGGTAAGGCGTATAAAATGGCTACACATATATAACTGATATCTGCGGATAAATAAGGAGAGTTATTTTATTTATTGAGTTTGATATATTGCCATATTTCTCCAAATTGACATGTTATTTATTTTATGTAAAATGCAATTAGTATATATATATATATATACTAAGTGTGCATCTTGAATTAAATAAAATATGTGAAGTTTCAATGTGTTTACCATAGTGATGTTTATCATGGTCCAATTAATATTGTAATGGATGTGATACTTTTAAAGAAAGTGACTTTTGACAATATCAATAAGGTGTTAATATCATGATTATGATAATAGCCAAGGACCATCCCTGTAATTCTAAAAAAAAACTACATATGTGTGAACTTATACCATTACCAGATGTATAGCAAAATATGAACAAAAATCTTTCATTTAATGGCATA
The DNA here is from genome assembly GCA_028023455.1 of Epiperipatus broadwayi. NCBI lineage: Eukaryota > Metazoa > Onychophora > Udeonychophora > Euonychophora > Peripatidae > Epiperipatus > Epiperipatus broadwayi. Next base: position 1,019,258 of record JAQFVV010006315.1, read on the forward strand.
GCATATATATGCATAAAAATATGGACATATATATTTGCAAGTTGTTTTTTTTGTCAATGCATTTTTCACCTTAGCTCATTCCTATCATAGCCATACCAGCCCAGAATTTAGACTAACTTCTCACACTATAGGATACATTAGAAACATTCACAGCACTTTTGGAAGCATGTTTTTTAAAAAATACTTAAACTTATTTTATATATATATTTCAAACTTCTGTTCTATTATACATTACTGAAGCGTATGGTCTAAGACATGTGAAAACGATAAATGATTCCCAAGATGAGCATTTCATACTGTACCGGTCGGAATTGTCTGTCCACATAACAAGATCTAGCATCTAGGCAAAAGTACCTCGAGTCCAATCATGTGCGAGATACATATGTCAGGAACAATCATGAACTCTGCTCTGTATGCCCAGATTCCAGATATACTAGCTTATGAGCAACAAATCCGATGATACTAGAGTATTTAATTTACCACCGGCCGACATCGCACATCGGAGAAACAAAGAGACTCAGGGGAAAAATCAAGACAAATGCGTATATACATTTTAAAACCGACAAACACTTATGCTTAACTTTAGTGGGATCTTACATCATTCCACCAATCATGACATTTAAAATTTAACTAAATCAATTAACTAAAGAATGAGCAATGATCAGATGTTTAGTTTTAAATTTATATTTAATAATGAACAAATAGAAATAAAAAATATATACATTTGAATTATATTAAAAGGTGATTAGCCTCGTATTACAAATAAGTTATTTTGTGCTTACTTGCACTTGAGCAAAAGTATTTACAAATAAGTTTGGAAGAATTTTGATGCGGCGTAATGACATTTCAATTAATCTAGCGCATTTATAAAGTGTACAATTTTAATGATTCACCCGAATTACAAACGAAAACACCACCTTGACTGATCCCAGAATGGGTTACATAATTGTCGGTTGATTAACCGACCAAGCTATCATAAGTTTAATATATATAAGAAAATATAATTTTTAATAAAGATTTATTTACTGAACGTATGTGGAATTATTTCTCTAAATTATATATATAGAGTCGTCACGCGACACATCAAAAGTTATTTAAATTTATGAGATACGTTTAATTAGAACATAACATTAGATACAGATATTTATAGGCTTGAGCTTTTTGAAAAGAGGGATCTAATATGAAGTGACGCGATGTTAGCATAATGACCGAATATTTGCGGATCCAGTACTTTGAGGTGCTTTATCAGATTAACAGAAGAAACAGTCTAGCCGACTTGCCACCCCACATTTTGTGGAATCGGTTGACAAAGGGTCCTCGGACGGAGATGCACTGGGCCGAACTTTGCCGGAATTTTCCCATGCATTGCTCTCATTGCGCGAGTATATCTATATGGTCCAGGGACATTCATCGCCCTGTTTGCAACCTGAAACGAAGAGGAGACGGCTCGGGTATTCCGACGCACGTCTTTAGATAAAGCTTAAAACACGAAGAGTGGCCTATGCTAACAACGCTTTGGGACGGACTAATAACTAGTCAAATATCTATAATTAAGCTTACAACCTATAATAATATCAAAGATAATGGTATGATCGTATTTATTAAACGAAGTTTAAAGATATTAGAAAAATATTTTAATACCAACAAAAGTTCTAAATCCCCTCCCCCCTTTCATTCCACTTATTTAATAAAATTCCACATATGTATAACATAGTATACAATTAAGTCGAAGGTGTGCTTTAAGAAAAATATTTATATATATATATGTTTAGACGGGTGAGAATAAAGACATAAAAAGTAATATATATAGTTAATATATTTGTTTGCATTAATATTGCACTCTTACGAAGATTATCAACATTGTATAAATCGTAAACTAATCACAGGTGAAACTTTATTTGTCCCTCTGTTATTTACGCAAAAAGTATAATAATTAGAAAAACATTTTTTTAAAATAATCTTCTCCCAACCTAGCAAGCGTTATAGTTTTAAAAGTAAAACAAACTAATTAATTAAGTGTTACTCCTATCTAATGCAGGAGCTAAGGTAAAAATAACTATACTGGCGAGAGTGGAAGTTCATTGAAATATCATTTAGCATTTAAAATATATATATATATTAGACAAAATATTAATAAAATAATTGCCGCATTAAATTAAAAGTGAAAGAAATTACGAGGCTAATCAAAATGGTTATAGAATAAAATAGACTACAAAAGTTACAAATAATTAATATTAAATTTTCATATTAGGAGAAAGTTCTGAGTTCATCAAGGCGGCACTTTACAGCGTTACCTTTGGAAAGCAAGTAGCAGATTACCCAGTTGGTTCTCACGGTATAGCAGCAGGTTCGCAGATGTTCATCATTAGTGGCTGGCTGGAGTTGAGTTGGCCTGTTCTTGGAGAAAAGATATTTCTTGAAAAATTTGAGTGATGTAGATTCGTTCGGCGGATGCCTTACGAATCTACGTACTCTCCCCTGATGATTGAATTTTGGGTCCTATTTATATGACTCGTTTATCTAAGGAATGTTATTAAGTTGTAATACCTGCGGCTATAAAATAATATTGCAAAACAGCTTTTAGTAAGGAATGTCTCCTTTGTTAATCAGGTAGTGTAAAACAATGCAAACGGATTAGTATTTTTGAAACAATTGTTTTAAATTTATTTCTGACTCAGAAATAGACTTTTACCAAACGATAAGTTTTGTTATTGAAATTTATTTAATTTTCTAGTAGAGATTATAATTTAATCATGCTAATTGATTCTGGTTTACCAAGCCGATTGCATTATTCCACTCGCCATTACATACATATTTTTAATACATAAAATTTTAAATATACATTTTCATATAACATATACAAACCTAAATATTAATTTATACTTAATCCCCCATCACTTTTAATATATACATGTGATTTACGCACATATAAGACCTATTAAAATTATATGAAATATTATTGATTGATTTAATTTAAGATTATTAAATCTCTAGTTAATGTTTATTTTGACTACAATTTTTAAAAAAAATTGAAACAAATAGGTGTGTATATATACGTAGGACTGGGATTTGAATCCAGTTTGTTGGTGAGGGATAGAATAGGACTGTGAAACGTAATTTGAACCTCAGATTCCGTTTCAATACTGAAACAGCACTCATCAGCTGGCCTAGATTACAATCTCTTACACATATCATTATTATTTGTTCAGAATATATATAGATAGCAAATTACTAGTTTAATTGACAATTTTTACATTTTCTGCACTCACAACTTTAATACAAACTATTTTAAGGAAATATATTAATGATTTTTACTAATCATTAAGCTAGACATTATATCTGCAGTGTTATAGAGATATCAATGCCTAAGATTCCTTCTCTATGTTGACAGTTTTGATAACTTTCACTATACCATTCTTGTGTAAGTTAGGGATTGATTTCTATTCACTTTTAACCCCTTGTGGAAGGATGTACAATCATTGCACTATAATATTAGTGCATCTTCCATTTTAGCTCATTATTGTTACAATCATCCATCATCCCAGAATTCAGATCAATCTCTCACATTATGAATATATTAGGAACATTTACTGCACTTTTTCAAAATGTTCTTTATGTATGTATAAAAATAATGCATACTGCTTTATTGCCTGGGAGTTTATAAAGAGTCCAATGTCAGAATTAATCTTGGGACCTTCTTATCCCAAGTCAGATGATCTACCAACTGTGCCAAAATATGCATAATAAGATTATAAACATTTAATTAATTTAATAATTAAATATATAATTTATTTAAAAGAGAAAATAAGAACTTGATAAATATATGATGTGTGATTAAATTACAATATTATAAATAACTTGATATATTATTTTTAAAAGTTTAATGGTTTAATCAATAGATTGTGATTTCATTAAAGTCATATATAAAATAGAAATGATTAAATTACAAATATATTGTCAAAATCAATGTAATAAGTTTCCTGGGCTATAATAAATGCCAGATAAAATATTCATACAAATCTAATGATATGAAATAAATGAGTTCTTTTTTTTTATTAACTTAAATATAGAAGAACTTATAATTATTTTAAATCAAAGGGGGAAATATTATTTATCAAATTAACAATATATATTGTAACGGTCAGGATAAGCCGACAGTCGCATAAATCACCACCAGGAGTGACTTCAACTGCCACAACTCATTCCAACCCACATATTACCTCATTTTTTTTTAGGCTTGGTGATCAGGGAGAGTTAGATACTCTGAAAACTCATTTATTAACTATATGACTTCCCTGTGGCAAAACAAGACACCCCATGCAATGTATATATAAAATACAAATACTTTATTAGTAATTTAAAGTTACAAACAAATAAACAAGTGACTACAGCTTAATTAGAATGCTAGACTTATAAGATAGTGGAAATTATATTAATTGATGATTCAATATATAAAAGTTTCAATATATAACAGATAAATGCATAACTCATGATCAGAATAAATGCTAAAATATTCAGGCTTCAAAATACACGGAGTAAGGAAGGCGGTACTGTGTTGCTAAAGTAATAAACAAATAATGAAGTAGATTAGAATATGATCGCCTCCACAATGTCATATCCAAGTCTTATAATAAGGCAATGACAGGAATATATTCACTTTGGCGAAGTTGAATGAGTCATGGAATGAAGAAATGAGCATCTTCATATAACTCTTAATAACTCTCGTTAACAGGCAGGTATGATCCACTGCACTGGTAGCAAGACAAGAACAACTGGAACATGAAAGGGGGTTTCCACATTTTGCGTTGACCTTATTTAGCATGAACCCGTCAAATTAAATTTTCCGAAGCAGGGATAAATGCCTGCTGAAGAAACACATTAAAAATAATCTTGAAATTTATCAACCCAGTTACGCTATATTTATATCATCATCAACCATTATCAATCCACTGCAGGATGAAGGTCTCTCCAAGTTCAATCCATCTTTAGCTTCTCTTCTCCACATCACCCCTGCACACTTTCTTATTTCATCCATCCATCTCATACATGGTCTCTTTCTGTGTCTTTTACAATTTCTTGGAATCCAGTTCAAAATTTCAATTGTCCATCTATTATCATCTCTTCTATCAATATGTTCAGCCCAACTCCACTTCAGTCTTTTAATTTTTTCAATGAGGTCAGTAATACCTGTGTGTTCTCTTACCCATACATTGCATTTTCAATCTCTTCTTGTTACTCACAACATGCATCTCTCCATACTTCTTTGAGTGGTCTGAAGTCTCTGTATTGCTCTTCTATTAAGTGTCCAAGTCTCGGATCCATAAGTAAGAACTGGCAAACACATTTATTAAAAACCTTCCTTTTCAAACACATAGGCATATTTCCTTTTAGTATCAAGTTATTTCTGCCAAAAGCACTCCAACCAAGTTTAATTCTATGATTAATTTCATCCATTATGTTTCCATCTGTATTAATAATTTGACCAGGGTATTTGTAACTGTTAACTTCTTCTAACTCATCGTAATCAATTTTTATTTTCATATTTTGAGAAAATCTATTAAACATTACTTTAGATTTTTTTTTAGTCCTACTTTCATCTGATAACTCCTGCAATATTTCCTGTAGCTCTAAAGCATTATTTACAAAACAACTACATCATCTTCAAAATCTAAATGACTTAAATAATCTCCATTTACTTTCACTCTTTTAACTTCCCATTTTAATCCACAAAATATTTCTTGCAGCACTGCTGTAAAACGTTTTGGAAATATGGAGTCACCCTGTCTTACACCCTTTTCAATGTTGATTTTCCTACTATCATTATGCAATCTAATTGGTGCTGTTGCATGTTTATAAATATAGTAATCTTTAAAATATGACAATATCCTGGATCTACACCTTGATGATCCAATGCTTTAATCACTGAAGAAATGTTTATAGAATTAAATGCCTTTTCATAATCTACAAATCCTAAACATAATGGCAACTCATATTCATTTGTCCTTTCTATAATTTCTCTCAATATCTGGATATGATCTATTGTACTAAAACCACTTTTAAATCCAATTTGTTCTCTTGGTTGGTGGAAATCCAGTGTTTTATGTAGACGAGTTGTAATTATTTTAGTAAAAATTTTGTATAAAACTGATAAAAGATTGATAGGTCTGTAATTTCTAATATCTTCTTTATCACCTTTTTAAAATAATATTAATACTGCATTCTACTTTGCTAAAAAAAATTATATTTCTTCGCCTGCTTTTTTTAATATATCAATTATAATTCCACCATTACCTGGAGCCTTCCCTTTCTTCATAAATTTAATTGCATGTCTCACTTCCTCATTCAAAATTTTGGGCAATTCAGAAGATATAATAGGTATAAGAGGCACTTATTCTTTATTACTATATAATTCTTGATAGAAGTCTTCTACACATTTCATGATGTCATCTCTCTTTTTAGTAATAATGCCATTTTTTTTCTTATTGCAGATATAAATTTCCTACCAATACCAAAATGTTGTTTTACACTCTTTAGACTTTTATTCTCTTCTACAGCTTTCCTTGCTAGTTCACAATTATACTTTCTTATATCATTTTCAACTCTTTTCCACACCATTTTGCAAAATTTGAGATATTCAATCTTTTTTAATACATCACTGTTGTATATCCTCATATTCCTTCTTTTCTTCATAAATTCTCTAGTCTCAGTAGAAATTTTATTGGTAAATCACTGCTTTTTTCTACCAGCTATCTTTGTTGCAGTTTTTAAAAGTGTATCAGTTATTTTCCTATTAATGTCATTCAAATCTGAATCATGTTCAAAATCAACTAATACTTGAAACTGATTTGTAAGTTCTAATTTAAATTCATTAGAATGTTTCTGAAGTTTAGGAATATCAACTGTAAATATTGTTTTTCTTAATAATTTTTCTCTCTCTAGTTTTACATTAACATGTATTTTACATCTTAATAATCAATGATCACTTCCTGTGTTAAATTTATTAAGAACATTACAATCGTGAAATATGTATTTTCTGTTAGTCAAAATATAATCCAATTCTGCCATACCTTCATTTGGATGCTTCCATGTCCATTTCCTTTTAACATTTTTCTCAAAAAAAGAATTCATAATATTAAGTTTTTCTTTTTTACAAACTCCACAAGTCTATGTCCTCTCATTTCTATTACCATAATCAAAATTACCTACAGCATTTTCATCTTTCATTTGTTTACCAATTCTAGCATTAAAGTCTCCCATAACAATTTTAAAATGTTGTTTACTCTGATCAAAAGCCTTTTGTACATCCATATAAAAATCTTCTACTACTTCATCATTATGAGAACTTGTTGGGGCATAAACCTGAATTATCTGCATTTGGTATCTGCTATTAAGTTGTAAAAGTAATCTTGCCACTCTATCCGATACACCATCAATCTCCACAATGTTATTCTTTCATTTTTTATTTATAATGAATCCTACTCCACTTGTATTTCCAATATTTGTGCCTTTATAGTAGAGTATATGTCCACTTTTTAAATCAATTGTTTCTTCACCTTTTTTTCTAACTTCACAAAGTCCAATAATGTCCCATTTAATATACGACAGTTCTTCTTCTAACTCTTGCAATCTTCCTTCACTTGAAAGTGATGTGCAGTTGTAAGTACCTAAATAAAAAAATCATCATCAAATGGCAGCCTGAGTCCGCAATCAGGGGATTCTTAGCACCCTCCGCCTTCGGCCACCAACCGCTGCCTTGGTTGGTGACTTTATAGCCTCCTGGGAAGAAGGGCCATGATTTATTTTTGTCTATCATGATTGTATATATTGGAAAAAATATTCTTAAACTCGGAGGTAAAAAACCAATAAACTCACCACGCTGGCTAATGCGTTATATATAATAATAATAAACGCATTATATTTATATATATAATAATAAACATGTGGACTGAAATTTAAATAAAACGTAAATGGTCATGCCATAAATTTATCATATGCGGATATTTATTCTTTAGGTTAAATCAAAGCCTACGCATATAATAAAAGATTTTATAAAGAAATTACTCCCTGCTTAATCAGAGATCCGCCCTATAGTTCTTACATATAGACGGAAATATAGATACTATAGCCTACGATAAGATATTAAACTGAATTATATTGTGTTTTATACAATTAAATTATTGTATCAGTATACATATATATTTATCAAAAGTAAAGAAAGAAAGTTTTAACTTTCAATTTCGAACATTAAATTTTATTTTAAAATTGCAGGTTGTTTATAATCACTTATACACAGTATACACAAACAAATACTTGTCTCTTCTAAAAGAAAATAAAGTTTATAACATTTATTTTGTTAAACTAAGTTTTATTTTAAAAAATGTACATGAACCAATCGTAATTGCGTTAATGGCTAAGATTACTTATTTGAAGTAACAGATTGGAATAGACAATTTTAAATAGCAACTAAAAAAAAAAACACACACACACAAATTAGAATAAGAAGAAAGGGCATTTGAATATCTTATTTTATTTCATTATTGGACTTTCTTTATCTTATATTTTAATCATTGAATTTTTTTCCTAAATTTACCTCCGTCTGATTCCCATACAATAAGTCTAGCAAAATTTAAGAAAGATAGATATATTGCAATAGTCGATCTTCCTTTTAATATGTACAATTAATTAAGCGTGCGTTAAGAAACTATTTAAATAATGAATAAGATTCTAAATAAACATATAGAATGATTAATATATAAGTAAAAAAAGAGAGGCTTTTATCATTTAAAATTTATCATTAAATTAAATTATTATTTTACCAGACTTTTGAAGGATGTTGGCAAACAGTAGAATTGGCTCACTAATCACTCAATGAATTATTTCATTAGTCACTCAGTGAAATTATACACTGGGGGCTTCCCTTTTGATGGCGACGGCATAGCATGACAGCAACATGAATGGTCAAATGTAAGCTAGGACTTGATCGGCCTAGCTTCGATAATACGAGGAAAACTTCACACTCGCTGCACCGGAGCTGAACAGAGAAATTGCAGCGTTCTATTCACTCATAGCGTGACTCAATTTAACAACTTTAAAACTTTACAATAAAACTCTTCCAGAATTGTAACAACTCTACAAGAGGTGTCTTATTTCTGAAGTTTACTGTCAGTAATACTAACTCCTTTCTTCTTTTTGCCCTATATATATCTCAAAACAAAAGCCCTTCGGATCTTTCCAAATTAATTAATAAATTCAACTTTAGTAAAATTATTTTCTTTATTATCTAAAAGAATCTTAATGCCATATAATTTTGAAATTTACTAATTGCATTTCTTAATTCCGTCTTTGATTTTATCTGATTCTATATATTTTGACACCTTTTCCCTAAATAATTATAAAATTAAAATCTAATTCACACATTAAATTTTTTTAATATTTTCAATTTAATAGCATAATATATACATGAAACACACACACATATATATACGATATATATATGATCACTTCATATTGTAGTGCATGGTACATTTGATCTCAAATATTCATATACATATGTATAAAAAGTAAAGGAAAAAAGATGAACTTGAATAAAACCGATTTCTCTATGTATTAATGATAAATTTATTTTGACTTAAATAATATTTTTAAAAAAAAAAAAAAATATTTTTAAAGATTAAATAAAATTACACAGGAAGCCACCAATATAATTACTTAAATTGATAAAAATATTTATGAAAAAGAAAGTATTTAATTAGTTGTGAATATTTGATATTTTGATTAAGTAAAGATTTAGGTAAAGAATTAATAAATACCACAGTAATATATTTTTTTAAAAAAAATACATTTTTTTTTTTAAGATAAAATAAAAATTACATAGGAAACCACTAATTTAATTGATTAAATATATATATAAAAGAAAGTATTTAATTTATCCAGAATATTTGATATTTTGATTAAGTAAAAATTTAGATAAAGAATTAATAAATACCTCAGGCAATAAGATAATTAACTAAAGTAAATATATAGATAAACTTCTTATATTATAAAGATAAATCCCGTGTTATATAATATATAGAGGCCAGTGAAGACTAAAGGAGAAATATAATAAAATTTCTTACATATTTATTTAAATTAATAAACCATACATATATAACAATTTTCCAGAATCATTGTTTCATTTATTTAAAATATTAATATTTTGACTAATAAATTATGCTTGCTCTGACTAGATGATCTGCCGCTAATCCTATGTATATAATTAACATGAAAGGTCATGATATTTAAATGTACCAAACTTATGTATTTTGTACTCAAAGGTTCCATTATATTATTTCCAATTAGAGTCTTTTTGTGTCTCCGCTTTGCTATGCCGGTGGAGAGAGATAACTTAGATCGGTATCATCAGGATTGTTGCTCATAAATTTGTAGATCTGGAAAATAGAGCAGAGTTCATGAGTGTTCCTGACTTATATATCTTGTGCATGATTGGACTCAAGGTACTTTTGCCTAGATGTTAGATCTTGTTAGATGAACAGACAAAACTGATCGGTACAATATTAACCAGCAAAGAATTGTAATATTCTGCAAAGATGTAAGTATGATGTCTTATTTAAATATCATTGCAATAGCAGCCTAACTTCTGATGGATGTGTACAGTTTAACTTTGCGACAACATATCTAATAATTATAAAGAGTATTTCCTAATCCAGAAATAAAAGTAAGCCTATCACTTTTTGAAAAGTATTTGTCATTATCCAAGATATTCATCTACCAAAGATTCATCTTCTAAAATCAGATGACAAAAATAAGATATATGTGGATAAACAAAAAATAAGAGAGTAATATGAAATCTCTCTGTCTTGCAGAAGTGAAAGCTGGTTTAAAAGTCAATACAACTCTAACCATGGAATCATCCCAATCATCAAACAGAAGTGGAACAGAAACTGATCAAGAAATAATGGCAGGGGGAGCTACATGAAATTATTCAATCATCATAAATATACTGATCTAATATTTATGTAAATTGACTTGATCGAGAAAGCAACTGAATGAATGATCGCCATGAAATTTCTGTGGAAAATCAAGTTGTCACATATCCATAACTCAAACTAAAGATTTGAAACATATAAAAGTGTGATCACAAAGTAATAAATAAGTGGAGAGACTTTATTAGTACATTTTTTATTAATAGATCTAAAATAAATAATTAAAATACATAAACTCTTAGAAACAAATAAAATAGGTTTTTTTAGTATATTTTTGTAATTAATACTTTTACTTTTTTAAATACACTTCCATTAATATTTTTAATTATTAAAATTAGTCAACATTTAGATAATCCCAATAACAATCTTAACCTGCTATCAAGACAATATATATATATATAAAATATACAAACCATTATACAATTACAAATATCCAGTAACGCTCTCTGTTTAAAGATCTATATCTCAATAATAGCAAACCTTTAAGGTTTGCTATTATTGAGATATAGATCTTTAAACAGAGGGCGTTACTGGATATTTGTAATTGTATAATGGTTTGTATATTTTCTATAATTATTTCAGTTAGTGTTAACAGTAACTTTCTTTTCATATATATATATTATATGTATCATGAGTGCATATCAATTGATATGTATTTATACTTTTATTATAATATAATTTAAAAAGCAAGTCATATATAACGTGACATTACTTTTGTACTATTGGTACACTCTCTATGTGCATTATTATAATATATTTTCATTTTTTTTATTATTAATGATCTTTTTTGGTATTCCATTATTTTTTTGTTTTGTTTACCCAATTATTATATATTAATAAATTTGATTTATTAATTCATTAAAAATAGTCAATAGTCTTTTTTCCATAAAGTTCTTAGAACAGTCTATAATGCCAATACAGAAATAGCTGTTATTTTTTTATTACTAGTATTATTGTGTTAAAAATAAGTGATGGTTCATGTTTACTGGAGCAACTACAGTGATTACCCTGTTACACATTATTATGTTGCCTGAGCGAGTTGGTGTTAACATCTAAAAAGCTAGGGATGGATTTGAACCTGACTTATAGATGTTTCTTATTAAAAATATGGTGCCCTAATCTGTAGTATGACAGGTATATTATAAATACATAATATCTATAGTGACAAGACATAGACCCTCTTTCTACTTAAACTTTTCTATGGGAATTGTGGTCAGAAAATATGACTGGGTACCCAGTCTGACCATCATAATAAGGACATTCTGTCTAGGTATATTTGGTAATTCTTTTTAATGCCTATTTATTCCAATAAGTACATTTTATATAGATTTTAAAGGGTTAAAAAACATATTACCATTACAATATATCTATAGAATTCTTAATTTTCTAAAATAACATTTTTATTATATTGTACATTAATTTATACATAATTTTATGTATAAATTTAAATTTTATACATTTTTTTTAATTGATAATTTTTACTTTGATAGATTCTCAGTTGACAATCATACTGTAATAAATAAATTATTAATATTTTTAAATCTATCTGCATTGATTAATGAAATAAAAATAAAATGTTTTATGCACATTTATATATAATCATGAAAACAAGCTTTTCATTTTCCATCTTTCAGTCTTTTGAGTTAACTTTTTTTTTTAAATCTATCCTTTTTTATTCAATTGACTTGGTCCTCTCTCACTCTTAAATAGCAGGGCAAACTGATTTATTGATTTAAAAAAATTATAGTAAAATGTTTTTAATATACAAATAATAAAATGCATTTTTATTTTTCTACTTCAGTTTCTCGAGACAGATTTTCTTATTTTTTTTCATTCAACTGGCTTGATATCTTGCCTTTGGACAATAGTGCAAATTCTTTAATTTTAATTAAGTCTTTTAGATTCATTCTGTTTCTTTTAATAATAACTCTTAAGGTAAATAATTATTTTCGTTAGTAGAAATATATAGCACGCCAATTATTTATCTGGTTGATGACTAAAAATGAGTAACTTTTACTTTTAATAAGTTGCATTTTAAGCTTAATTGATTTTGTTCTAATTAGATATTAATTCTGATGGTATATAGACTATACAAGTATGGTACATAATGACAGTATTTTTCTCTATGTGCATACATATATGTGTGTGTATAGGCAACAAATACTCCATAACATATAAATTGTATTAAATCCTCTGTTAATATTAAAATTAAGTCTATAAAGAACTTCCTGTTGTCAATTTTCTATGAGCATATCTGCTTATAATATATTCTTTTGATGATAGCTGCTTTCAGTATTCATTCTAAACATGAATTAGATGAATGCATGAGGGTTTCTTAAAATATTATGCTACACAATTCCATTTTTGAAAAGCAGCTATTATGAATCCATAACTTTTCTAGTTATACATACTTGATTTGGCTGCCCTCATTATTTTGACTGGCATAAAGAATGAATATCAAACTTGAAACAATCCTTGTTGATTGAAAACTTTTAATGGAAGTAAGTAAGAATGTATTATTCACTCCACTCACTGTTCATTTTTATCTTAGGATATTCTGTGCTTTTATGATAAAAAGAAATAATTATATATACCCTGTCAAGTGTATTCAAGTAATCAACTCATTAGTCAAGTTTAGTTAAATTTTTTAATAAGCCTTTAATATAATCCATGTAAAATAATTTATTTTGCATTTTTAGTATAATAACATGAGATTATGTTTCCATACTCTGCCATTCTAGATATTAATATAAAATAATAATCATACAGAATTTTAAAATAAAATTTTTAATTAGAGTATACTTTTGACATTTTCACATCATATTCATGGTCAGTATGTTTTCAGAAGACTGACCATGAATATAATTTGAAAATGTCAAAAGTGTATTTGGTACAATAATATTAAAAATTTTATATTCAAACTCTGTATGAGTATTATTTTATATTAATATAATAATATCTATTTTTTCCATATGTCATAGCATCAGCCAGGAGGCGAACCTGCAACAACTGTCTGCAACCAACTGCTTGCTTGCAAGGCAACTGTGCTGACTATAATATCTTTATAGCACTCAAAATCTTAAAACAAGACTATCCCAAAATAATTTTAATTAGATTTCTAATTAAAATTGTCTAATTACCTTTAAAAATAACATAAGTTTTGATTTTTCACTTTTGCTTTCAACTTTATTGAGGAAATATACAATGGTTACATTGGTTTTACATATTGTTACTATGGATTATACAGGTTATTACAATGATTTATATGCATGTGTTATAAAGTTCTGTGGTGTTGTGTTCAGGAGTAATCTTAGAGCACTTCTTCACTGGTTAGATCAACTAGGGCCCATGTGTTTTCTGCAATGTTAAGGTAGGCTGTGGAAAAGTCTGTTTTGCGAATTTTATTCAGCATTCGATATAAGGCTGCCTCAATGTTCGGGTATTCAAACTTGCTTATGACCAGCTTACATCTAAGAGACCAGATTGTAAAGTTCACAAATGTTGCCAGTCTAAGCTGTGCATAAGTTCCTTGATCTATCACATTGGTCAAAGACAAAGAGTTGTGGGTTTGGTTCTTGAATCGGTTCTGTAATGCTGATTGGAGCTTTTGTAGATATGGGCAGTTTGCTAGCATGTGGTTGGTGGTTTCATCTTCTCTCTGGCAGAGTGCGCATGTGCTTGCTAGATTTTTGAAGCCTCTCTTATAGTAGAGAAAGGCATTTGTGGGAAGGGCTTCCAGATTTACTTTAATGAGGAAGTCAACATACTTTGGGGGAAGGTGCCAGTGTTTTGTTAGTTTGATGAGTCTTTGGTTGGAAATATGGAGCTAGGCAGGGATAGTGGAACTCTTGTGGTGTGTAATATTGAAGATCTCCCAATATGTGAGTTTGCATGTGAATAGGTTTGCATTGGCTGGAAGTTGTTTCAGGATTAGAGTCACTGATTGTCGAAGCCAGTTGTTTTGTTTAGAGGGTGGTGGCCTATCTGTGAGCTCGACAGGTAGTGGGCATTCAATGGCATCATTGTCCTTAAAAAGTCTGTGAAGCACATTGTGGGTTCTTTGTAGGTTGATTGTTTCAATGGAGTGGAGTGAGAGACCATTCTCTCTCCTGGGGTGATGCATTGTCTTGATACTGATGGCTGCGATTTTTCCTCCCCAGCAAAGTTTGGTGCATGCTGAGTTTATTTTATTTATGAATCCTTTGGTGGGGTTGAATCCAGTAAGGTAGTATGTTATTTTCTGAAGCAGGATGGCATTTAGTAATGCAACCTTTCCAAAGAGGGACAAGTAAATTTTTGATATTGATGCTATTGTGGTTTGTGTTTTTTTCAGAAGTGAGTTTTGGATTTCCTGTCTCATGAGTGAGTAATTTTTGGTGGTTATTTTTTTTTTCCATTTTTTTTTTGTGGTTTTTAATTTTTAATTTTGGATGGAGGGGAGGAAGGAAAAAACCAGTAGGAAAGGTTTTATTTTTTTTTTTTCTTGGGGGCGGAGGGGGGTTTCTATTTAGAGTAGGAGAAGGTTTATGTAAGCTGTGAATAACAGCATGCTTAGTGGGGATCCCTGTGGGATGGATAAACTTGGTTTGAATCCCAGAGCTATACGTCCATCTAGCGTGAGGAAAATTTCCCAGTTGTTTAAAAGGTTCTCTATGATTTGTAGAAGAGGTTGAGGTACTTGGTATTGTTCAAGTGTTTTAATTAGCACATCAATGTGTACCGAGTCGAATGCCCCTGTGATGTTGAGTTGAATGGCAACTGGCTTGGACTTTCTTTTAGTGCGCCCTTGGTCTATTACTAGATGGAAGCGGCTTATTGCATCAGATGTGGCTGCACCCTTCTTGGCGAACTGGTATTTTGAGATGTGCTTGAGGACATTGTCTTGCATTTTGTCTTTGATTATAGACTCAATTATCTTGATCATGAGTGGGATCACTGAGATAGGCCTTAGGTTTTGTAGTTCAGTTGCAGGGTCACTCTTTTTAAGTAGTGGTACCATTGCGATGGGATATAGAAAATCAAGATGGCAAGTCCCACTGCTGAGTAGATCAGTCATTTCCTTGATGATTGGGATGGTGTATTTGCTCAGGTGGAGTAGAATAAACTTCGGGATGCCATGTAGGCCAGGATGTAATTTGTCTGACATTGCGTTTAATTTTTTTTTTGGATTGTAGCATTGGTAATGTCATGACAGTTGTCTGGATTTATTTTGAAAGTTCTTCTGTCACTGGGTGTGATGTGGTTTTGAAACTTTTTTTGAAATGTTCTTGGAGTTTACCTAGCATTGCAGGGCCAATGTATTGTTTACCATCAATGGTGATGTCACTTGGGCCTTTTTTATTCTTTCCTGATCCCAAGGCCCATCTGATGTATCCTCTGGTCCAGCAGTGTTGATGTACCAGGTAGCTCCGGGACCTTTTTGTTGCTATGTGTTCTGCTAGAATCTTTTGGGTGGTCCTATATTTAGCCTTTAGTTGTAAGATTGTTTCTATGTTTTGTCCTTCCAGAGTTAGGTGCTTGAGGGTATCTGCAATGTTGTCTAAGCTGTTTAAAAGTTTCAAGGGTCCTGGTCTTCGGAAGAAGTAGGTGGTTATTAGCTTCTGTAGTGTTTTTGTGAATAGAGGCCATGCCTCTGTGATTGGCCTGGAGAGTATGTTTGTTCGATGGAATTGTATGTAAGCTTCTGAGAACAGGCAGGCTGGTGTAGTTTCCCTGGTTATGAGTCTTATTGTTCTTTGGTAGTTGTTTGGGTCTGGGCAACTGGAGGAAAACTGGAGTTTGATCTCTTGTAACAGGTAGTCTGAAAAAACCACTGGCCAGAGTCTGGCTTGAGTGGTAGGCAGTAAGTTTGGTGAAAAAAAGGTTAAGTCGATGAGAGACTTATATTTAGTTGTGTAGAATGAAAATGCTGTCTCAGGGAGCAGGTTTCGTGCACTCATTAGCTTTAGACTGATCAATGGGAGGTAATCAGACTGGAAGGTTTCATAGGAGTGGTTGAAGTCTCCTATTAGGATGGAAGGAAATGGGTTGGTTTGAAGTGTCACATTTATTGTGTGAATAATTTTGCGGATGTTGTCAGTAGCCTTTGTCATGTATATGTTGCATAAGTTGATGGTACAATTGTTGTACTGAAGGATGGCTATGAGACAGTGGTTGTCTATGTATAGTATTTTGAAGAAGGTTATGGGAGATAATTTGTTAATTAGTATGGCCACTCCGGATCCTGGTGTTTGGGCTATGGAGTAGTGAAAATAGCCCAATGAGTTTAGTTTCTTGATGTGTGGGCCGGACTGTATGTGTAGTTTTGTTTCAGAGAGACAGAGGATATCTGGTTGATGTTTAATAAACCATCTGTGCAGTGCTTCAACTCTTTCTTTGGAGTTTAAGCCTCTGATATTTACGGCTGTGATTGTAATAGTCATGGTGTGGTGAGTATTTTAGGTGAAGGTATCTTCTGGGACGGTGTCTTCTGGTAGGGGTTTTTCTGAGGGGCTGTTCTCTGACTCAGGAAATGAGATGAGTATTTCATTTTCTGTGGTTGTCGGCATGGGGTCTTCAGTTGGTCTGAAATTTGGTAGAGTCTCTTCTTCTGTGGTTGTCATCATAGGGTCTTCAGGTGGTCTGACTTTTGGTAGAGTCCTATCTTTGGTGGTTGTCAGCATAGGGTTTCCAGATTGTCTGAATTTTGGTAGAATCTCATCTTCCCTTGATTGAATTTCTTGTTGTTTTTTGTCTGATGGTTTACGTGATTCCTGTGATCTGGTAGTTTTTGTTCTGAGGGCCGCTTGGGCTGGGTCTGAGGTACTGGAATCGTCAGTTGATTTTTCTTGTGTGCTAGAATTATTATGTCTTGATCTTTTGTGGTTGCGTGGTTTGGAGGGTTTAGTAGATGTTTTGGTGGTTCCCTCATCTTCTGATTCGATCATGGTTTCTGATGATGACCGCGATCTCATGAGCTTTGAGTCCTCTGCCAGTCTGTGGTGGATTAGGGATTTGCCAGAATCTGGGATGCTTGTGTGGCTATGGTTTGTTCCCATTGGAGTGGGTATGGACTGATGTGTATTTTCAGTTTCTGTTTGTGGTTTTGGGTAGGTTTTAATTGGGTGTGTAGAATCAGTGGGGTCTTTGATGGTGCTGTTGTGATTTTTTGGATATGCCTGACTGCTTACATCACTTGTAATGAGGGGACACACCTTCATTATGTGTCCTCTGTTCCGACAGTTGAAGCACAATGGGGGTATATCCCGGAAGCTGATAAGGATTGTAGCCTTGTTGTTGCTGACTGTTGCTGGTAGTGTGAGTGGCTGGATTTCTGTCTTGAGGACTAAACGGAAGACTGCAGTGTTGGTAAATACCATTGTTTCTGCTCTTGATTCTTGGATGTATTTAAAGCCTTCAACTGTACCATAATTGGCAAGGGCCTGTTGTAAGTGGGACTCTTCAAAGTTGACAGTACAATTACCCACTCTGCCCTGAAGAATCTGTGGTTTGTTCATGTTAATGTGGATCAGGTATTTGTTGTCTAACTGTTTGAATTTAGTTTCAAAGAGTTGCTTTCCTGCTAGGTCTTTGAATTGAATTGCAATATACCTTTTATTTGTGTGGAACAGTATTTTATAAACTGGTGACCAGAACTTGTGGTCAGTGAGTAGATCATAGAGTGAGAGTATTGGTAATTTGTATAAGGAGCAGTTGATATCTGTTGTTGTTAGGATACTAGTACATTCATTGATATACTCTGTGAAGGAGCGAAGAGAAGATTTGGTATGGTTCTATTAAAGCGTTCTGTTACTAAAGAATGGTAGTCCATGTTATCTGGTTGTTGCAAGTCAGCATGTTCATTTTGTTCTTGTTCCCCATCTCTTAATTGGATGAATTTATTGTATGGGTCTTCTGTAGTTTGTGTGTTGATTGCTTGAGTTTTGGCTTGGGTTGATTGCCTAGTGGTTATCCTAAGGCTATTAGCATATGAGAATTGGGGATGGAGTTGCGAGGATATTGCAAGGTATTGTTCTGAGTTGTTAGCATTGTTTTGCTGTGCTGGTTCTGGGGGCCTGTTGGTGTCTTGGGTTGTGAATCTAGAACTGCGTTGAAGTTTTGGAAAAGAATCATTGTTGTTTTCCAATGTTGTGTCATTTTCTTCACTGTTAAAGTTGAACATTGATTTTCTTTGCTGTTTGGAATTTTCGTTTTGTATTGTTTGTTTTGGTTTCTGGGAGTTTGGTTTATTTGTGGTGTTGCTGCTTGTTGATTTTCCTGGGAAGTTGGTGTTACTTGGTGTTGTCTTTTGGATTGGCATGTTTGTTTTTATTTGATTGAAGTTTAGGTTTGTTTTTCCATTGCTATTAGTATTGGTTAGGTCTTTTTTCTTATCTTTATTTAGTGTTAGTGCATTTTTCAGCTTTGTTTTTGCATCTCTACTTGTTTGTTTTTGAGGTTGGAAAGGTGAGTTCAAGCTGGCTTTATGTGCAGTTAAATTAACTAGAAAATTGGTATCAAGTGGTGTATTCAACTGCGCTGGGTGATTTAATTGTGTCCCCCCTAAGTTGGAATACGTAAATAAATTGCTAGAGTTAAAATTTAAGTCGTTTTTTGTATTATGAGGGCGATCTAGTGTGGCTTCCGGTTTAGTTTTTGATTTGTAACTTTTTTGTTTTTCGTGCTGGGAGTCTGATTTTTGTCGGGTGTTATAGCAGGTGGAATTCTCTGTCATAGTAGTATAACCTTCTGTCTCCGACTCTGCAGAATCACTTAGCTGTGTGGATTTGTCGCTAGTGATGGAATTTGCGTCTTTTTCCGTGTTGTGAGTGTGAACATGTGTGGCTTCTGGTTTGGTTTTTTGAATATAACTTTTTTGTTTTTCCAAGTTGGTAAGTCTAGTTTTGGGACAAGGTTATAGCTGTTGAAATTCTCTATGGTATTTATATAACTTTTCTTTCGACTGTGTGGGATCATAACGCAATGCTTAATCAAACTTTGGATATTTGAATTCATCACCAACGGCAAATTTGCGGTTGATATTTACGTTATAAGTATTATATTTTTGAGATTTCTGTTCAGTTTTTGAGGCATAACTTTTTTGTTTTTGACTATGGAGATCTAATTTTTTTTTTTGGATTAAAGATAGAAAAATTCTCTATAAAATCATTGTCGTCAGAAGTTTGGGACTGATCTGAAAGATTATTTTCAGACCCCTCAAAATCTGTTTCTGGTTCACATTTTCTATTTGTTTTCTCAGTAGATTTTTTGTTTGAAGGATTTTTCCTTTTTTCGGTCAAAGCAAGAGTTATTTCTTTTGGTTTGTCCTGACATATGAATTTAGGGATTTTGGAGTTGTTTTCACTTTTTAAAGGTAGTCCCTCTTCCCTTTTAGAGGCTATGGCTGAATTTGCTGAGGTGGCAGTTTTTTTTTGGGAGCCATGTTTGTTTTGATAGTGATTGTTTTAACTTAGTAATAATTAACAATTATGTATGGATTTAAATGTTTTTTTTTTTTTTTTAAATAATAAAGGGAAGATACTTACAATATTTCCTGTGTGGTTATTTCTTCTCAATAAGTGGTATAGAAGCATCTAAGTCACAGTCAAAGTAGCTACCATGCAAGGGAGAACTTGCCTAAAAGCTGCCACTAGAGGGCGACAAGATTTTTCACTTTTATACATAATAGAAACAAAAATACATTTTGTTTTCTAACTGAAATAAAATATATATTTTTAATTATTGACCCATTAATCTGTCCATTGTATTATTACTGACATTTTGAATCTAACAAATACTTACCCTATTAATATTATTTGTGCTTAATATTTTTATGCCAATTTAATAGTTATTATTGTCAGTTAACTATTAATCAGTTATTAACCCAAATTATTTGTAGTTAACCATGTGTGTTCTTTTTTTTTTTATTAGTTATATTTATGTACATACATACACATGTTAATATAACTTTTTTGCTAAGTACCAGACATAAATGTCACAATACATATTGTGCTGGTCAAAAACATGTTTATCCATCTAACATGAGCTGGAACTCACAAAATGTACTTCAAACCCAGTCAAGCCCAAGATTTAGGTCAGGAACCAGCCTGGATTCAAACCCACTCTCTAAGCCCCAGATCAAACACCTAATGAATAACATAATAGTGATGGCACATGAGAATTAATCTTAATCCGGCCGACTAGCAAAACAATGAGACATCTATTAACTATGACTATATTAAAATAATAGATACGCATGGCTGTAATATGTGGAAGTGGAGGAAAAAGGAATTTGAACTATTCAAATAAGTTAGACAATAAAATATAGTTTAATATAATGACAAATTATTTATATACATTTATAAATTAAGTACATTAGTATGTGCGTGAATGAGCAAGCGATAGAGGATTACATAGTGTCATACACACTATTATTTCTTATATACTCTTTATTAGCTAAATAATATATTACAAATAAACACACATCTTTGGTGGGTCCAATATTAAAATGCCAATCAACTATTACAAAGAATTCGCATAAAATGGTTATTAACGCTTTGGATTACGGTTCTGAAACATGGTGACTAACATTATTTAGGGAAGCATTTGAGATTCATTATACATATGATATAAACTATTTTCATGCCACTGAAGTCGTGAAAATAAATAAGATAAATTTGAAAAACATATTTGAAAATGACATTTGATTAGATGACAAAATATTTAATGAAAAATTATTTTAACGATAGTATGACAAATGCTTTATTTTCCCCAAGGCATATAGATACTCTTAACCTTTTAACCGCTAATTATATTATTGGTTGTATGAGGTAAAAATCAAATCTTTTAATTGGCCAACTCACAAACTGAAGACAAAGCCTATTGTTAAAACATATTTGCCTATAATATTAAATTCAACTCAGATATGTTTATAAAAAGTATATTACTAATTTTTCAGGTTATGAAGAGAACGAAAGTTCTTTCAAAAATAAATTGCTATTTATTTATTCTAAAATATTCAATTTCGGCAACATAAAAGCTATAATATAAACAAAAAGGTCGACTTTTACGTTATAGAAAAGTAAATATTTCTTTTTATTAAATCTTTAATATTTTTACTAAAATCTTCAATATTTTTCGAAAATAATTTTGTTTTTTTAGTATATTTTTTAAAAAACTAGTTTAATTTCTGAAATTATATTTTTTTAATACTTAAAATTGCATTCGAAATGAAAATCTCAGCGTTTTTCTTTATTTTCTTTGATCAGGCGGTTTCTTTGTTCTTTCCAGCCAATCAGAATGTCTTTTTCGGCTGAGAGCTCACTAACAACCAATCACAACCGATGTTCTTTCTTTGTTCAGGTTTAAATGCGTTTTTTTTTTATTTTTTACTTGTAAAATAATTCGGAAGAGGGCACCATCTTACAGAACTTTTAAAAACCTATTCAAAACCTATCAAACAAATTTTTTAGCATAAGAACTGGCAGAGTTAGAGTGACATCAGATGTCTACGAGGAGCTTTGTAAGAGGCGGGAAAAGGGTTAAATATAGAAATAAGTTACGATGGTGGAATTGTATATGATTGAAATAAACTTAATTAATAAAATAGAAGTAATTGGCATATATATATATATTTTAAGCAAAGCATAATTTTAATATTAGAGCATTAAAACTGGGTCATGAAGCAAAAGAAATAAATATACGAGAAGTTTGCGGTGCTGACATTATAACCAAGAAATAACAGGAAAAGTCATGCTTCTGGATGAAAGATGAAGTGGATGGGCATAGCATGTGCCATACTTAGGGATCACCACCAGAGGCCTTTTTATATGAAGAAATGGATGGGCATAGCATGTGCCAGACTTAGGGGTTACTGACAGGGGCCTTTTTATACGAAGAAGTGATATGCATAGCATGTGCCAAACTTATGGGATCACTGCCAGAGGCATTTTATATGGAATAAATAACGAGAAATCTATGGGTTTAATCTTGTCGCAACCCCCAGATTAAGAAGCACATATATATAGAACCCGAAAATCGGCCAAATGTCAGAAATGCAGTAATGATACATGTCGCTAACATTGAATAAATTTTACTGCTTTAAAATAAATGACCCTTGTTTGAATACTATAATCTAGACAAATAATATGCTATGCAGTTATAATAAATATAGAGAAATGTAGATTTCATTTACTAACATATACTTGAAGATTTTATTCAGCAAAAAAAACATTTAAGATTTAGATTTCAAATTAATAAAATGTACGTTAAGATTTGATTTAGTAAAAGAAACATTAAGATTCATCCCCTTCCCTTTCCTACTATTTAAAATAATTCAATCCCACTTTCGTTGATTTTACAATAACTGGAATATATAAATACGGTATTTGATATTTTAAGCATAGACTATTTTAAGGGTACAGAAAAAAAATAACTAGCAGTTATATAGAAAATAAATAATCGGTCACCTTTTCAGAAATGAATAAAGAATATTTTAAAATTTCAAAGTGTTAATTAGCCATAGTTCTGGATTCTCCGGGTAGAAAATCCAGAGTTAAACAAATATATTTTTATAATAAACCAACATAAAATGTTGACTCGTAAAAAAAAAAACTGGCGAACATATTAATTTATAATGCATTATATATATATTTTAAGAGGACGTTAATAATCTTTTCATGAAGGTTTAGAAGAAAAAATGAAAGAAAAAGATTTTTAGAAATTAAGCTTGCCAGGTTGTGAGATTGACATTTTAATAATAAGCAAGCAGATATATAAATCAAATAATAAATACATATAAATAAATGACCGCACTAAAGTTAAGAAAAGTTAAGAGCATATGAAATAGGATTAGATATAAAGAAATCATTTGAGAACAAATTTACATTCACAGATTTATATAAAAAGCAAAGTTAAATAATATATGAGAAATCTTGATTAGTAGAATTCGAGATTAATTTATGAAGCTAGATTTAGTTTCAATGGTGGCGGTTTGGAAGTTACCTTGCAATTTTAAGAGTCCAATTTAGTACGGCACGTGCACGGCAATTGAAATGCAAGTTATTCAGTGGCAGAAACTTCTATTAGCATTCTAAAGTTCTTTTTTAGACCTTTCTTCATTTCAGGACAGCAGGATATTACAGCAGCGCTGATGATGACCCAAACAGGGCCAAGAAGGATGGATTTACTGCTACATTATTTGTTTCACAGCGATGTTAACAATCATTTTCACTAGAGTAGCTAATCTTCTCTGTGATTCAAAATTCAGTCATTTTATACTTTTTCTTTTATCAGTTGTTTTTGAAGATGCAACAGTAAGATAACAACCAAAAATAAATTCAAATCTATTTCCAGATTAGAAATAGATTTGACAATATGTTTTATACAAAACAAAATCTTTAATCTACTTAATCCCATTTTAAGTAAAACTTTAATTAAAAATACCTACCCCAGATTAAAACAATAGTGCTACCAATCCTTTAATTATTTTTGGACAATTAACAACACTCGCATCTTCCATATTGGATTTTATAAAAAAATATACAGTTTAATAAAAAAAACAAGCAATTTAAAAAGATAAAGTTAAAAATGACATATAATAAATATTTAAAAACATCAATATTTTGTTAGTAAGTTTTGATATATATATTTGCCACATCTATAATACTTTAATAAAAAAGAACTAATAATTAATAAAAAGAATTAATAATAATTTTAAGACATGTTATTGAAACATTAAATTTTATAATTTAGGCGCGCATCTCATATATATACATGAAATATATATATACCCGACAAAAGGAGCGGGATGGGAAATAGGAATTTAAACATAGGTTAGTAGATGGAAACATGAAGCTCAATCTTATGTTAAAATTGACTGCTTCAATATGCAAATACAAATATATATTTATATATAATGTATATATAAATATCTGCTTGCATCAGTTTTAATAGAAACAGCCAGTAGTAGTTACCATGCTATCTTTTTTTCCTGAACATTATACACATAAAACTAATTGTATTAATCAACTATTAGAATTAAATCATTTTTTTTATATTTTATCTGTTATCATAAATCTTACACTTTATAGACTCATTCTTAAAATTATTTAATTATTGCATTTTTTCTTCTTTAATTCATTTTATCTTTATAAATCTATTTGTAGATACAGTATTCTGAAAGTAATTGTTTTAATTAAAACATCTATATACTTATTAATAAAAAAAAATCTAAAATATCAAATAGTAACAATACACTTCAATTTTTTTACAAAACAAAAAGTAGTTAAGATCATAATTATGCAGTACAAAAATCCAAGACACTCCTTCAGAAACTGTTACAGATCTTTTGCAACAATAAATTCTGAGAATAGATTAATACCAGTCACTAGGAATTTCCCATTTATTTTCACTTTCTGTTCTTTGAAGAAAGCAAAACAATCCTAAAGTACCTTAATTTAAAGTTTCAATATTTATTTACTTTATATTTTAATAACATTTAAGAACTTTATTTATTTTATTACTTGTGAATTTCATATTGAAAATACTTGAGAAATACGTATTAATACCGAGAAATAATTACGATTTTAAAAAAGAAAAGATTACTGTATTTTCTTGTCTATATTTCTATCAATATATATTTGATTCATTAAAAAATTATTCAAGAAAATTTTAAAAGTAAACATGAAATTTATTAAAATGCTCTCATATTTTTTTAAAATTTTATTTAGGGACTTTTTTGTTATTAATTTAAGAAAAAATATTTTTATAACATTATACCTCATTTTGCATCTATTCCATTTCAGCATCTGAGAAAGTTGTCTTTTTGCCTCACCTATTAAATTGGCCTTCATAATGTCTCATAAATAAAATGTAAGATCAATCTAATAAAAATAAAAAAATTAACTATAATTTTTCTTATGAAAGTTAGAGCTATACTAAAAACTATGAAAATAGAATTTAATTACTCGAGGATCATGAAATTGACTAACTCATGGGGATCAAAAGTGTTTGAGATATAAAATATTTAACACACAAAGAGAATTAAAAGAAAAAAAAATTCTTAAAGATAAAACTTTAGATCTCTATTTTTTTTTATTTCACTTGCAGTTTTTAAAATATTTATATATGTTTTAAAGAGTGTTTGTTGAACTAGTGAAAATTTGTATATTGTACATCAATAAACATAAAATAATATTAAGTATATGGGAATATGTGGAGTTTTGTCTAGTTAAATAGCTGGGTTAAAATGCTTATTAGCATATTTGTTTAAAATAATGTCTACAATTATATTTGAAATGTAAGAGCAAGTTTTAGTTTAGTCTATATACATATTTATAAAACATAAATTTCACTCTCTTTTTTTTTCTTAATAGTTTTAAATACTTCATTAGCAAATTATTTTGTTAATTGAAAGAAATGGAGAGAATGACCTCGACTTACAATCTACTGAGGATTTTTGTTAAAGTACCATCTACAAACTGTTTAATATATTTAGAAAAGTATATTCATATATATATAATGCTATATATAGAGCTCATAAAAGAAGCTCTTAACAAGGTTTGTAGAATACCCCCAACCCAGACCAGTATCTGCTACTGGTGTCCTCAGTGAGATGTAGGATATTCAATCATTAGATTCAAAATATCAGGACAAGCCCAACACTTTATCTAATGTACAACTATTAAGTAGAACATATGAAATTTTCAGACATCCATGTCTTCTAATCCAGCTATCTAATTTAAATAGCCTTATGGGACTGAACTAAGTTCAGATACACCATATATTAATAGCTTTAGTGATATAAAATCACCGAAGCCATCATAGCAAAAAAATCAAGTTCTAGCATCTCACCGAGGATGCCAGTAGCATAAACCAGTCTGAAGTTGGGGATATTCTACAAAGCTTGTTAAGAACTTGTTTTGCAAGCTTTATATATAACATTTGTAAATACAAGCTTTTTAAATTAAGTCATGTGACATCTGACTTGATTTTTTTATAATGGTTATACATGTAGTAATCATGTGATGTCAGTGGTTATTTACAAATGAGAAAATTATTTTTAAACATGAAGCATTTACTTGACATTGAGAACTTTATTTTCCAAATAAGAGAAATTAATCCAGAAGTCAATATAAAAAATATCAGTCAAGATAAAAATTATTTTACCAGCCCATATAATAAACTATCCATAGCCAAACTGTATCTTTAGTTCAGAGAGCCAGCATGTATTTTCTGAGGCATCAAATTAGGTCTTAGCACTAAAATAGAAAAGCTTCTATTGAATAAGTTATAGTTGCTAAAAATGTTTGTTAATGAAGTACCTACTTAAATGAATTTTGAAAGAATGCATCGAATAAAATAAATTTTTAATTATATTCTGGACTATAATTTTATCATCTAGTTTAATAAATGTTTTTTTTAAATAAAACAACAACAAAGTATTAAACTAGATGGTGGAACCAGATCAATATATAATTACAAATAAAATGATATTACCACAGACTTCATCAAATATATTAATGGTTTATTGCTTGGGAATTTATATGAAGTTCAAGCACTGGAAATAACAGTCTTGATCCATGAACTTTAAACTCCAATGTCCGCCATTCTACCTCTATGTTAAACTGACACTTTCTAAAAATAAAACTTTTTTAATATTCTATGGATAATGCATAAATATATATTAGCAAATATATAAATCAAGATCTGAAGCAGAATTTTAAGTAGATAATGCAAGTCATCTTTAGAATTTTAAATAATAAATTCCAGCCATTTTAAAATAAATGCAACCTTTTCATTTTAATGGTTGGAGCATATTACCGGAGGCAAGGCAACAACAAAAAAATATCTTGAGTTTTTAAATAAAATTAAAATTATTTAATTTTTAAAAAAAATAAGAATATGCTGTAAAATGAGTTTTGGTTAATCCATCTATATAAATTGATAGTCTCTTACAAAAAAAAATAGTTACCATTTACAAACTATATTTTAAAGTAATTTATATTGGATGATTAATAAAAGGGATCAAAAGTCAACAAATCAGAATTATGAAACATTATTGTTATTCATAAAATATATTGATCTAATGTGATGTTTTTATCGGTTGTTTTTTATTTTAATATTGAAAAAAAAAAATACAATAAAGAACCTGTCCTTTGCTGACATTTAAAAAAAAACTAATATAAAATGTTATGCATTTTTCAAACAATAAACATTAAATAAAGCTGTCAAAAATTCTTTTCCTTTTCAAAAATCTAGCAAAAGTCAAATGATATTAGAACATCAATTTAACAATAATAAAAACTATGCCAAAAGTATTGACCATCCAGTTGCAACATTAAACTGGAACCCTCCAAAGAAAATTTATCATTAAAAAAATAGAGCAAAAATTGTATTTCTCAACTTTAAAAAAAAAAAAATTCATATTATTATAATCATAAAAATAATTAATGTAGGACAAAAAAAATATGTAAATTAAAATAAAACAACTGGGAATGATCTGTATAATAACGTGCATATATATATAAGTAAATTTTTTTTATGTCAACTCAATCTTATAATTAATTTTTAAACTTTTAAATTATGTATTTATTAGTATATTCACTCCCATTATGTCAAAAATAATTTTACAATGTTAAATTGTTCTATTAGCTTTAAAAAAAAATGATTAAAAAAATCAACTAAAGTCATACACATGTAAACACTTTATGTATTATTTCAATAAATAAAATTAAAGAAATAATGTGGTATTTCAATATGGGATGAGCGAAATCAACCAATATTGTTTTAAGCCAATAAACATCACATGAGCTAAGATCTAGATGCAGTGTTCTCAGATCCAAGGCTCCTCACTGACGAAGGCCATAAGCCAGAAACTAGTCTGGGGATATTGGATGAGTAGGTACTAGATGGGGATTTTATGCACAAGCCTTCTAGCATCCATTGATTACTCTAGCTTGCTGTGTGTGGCAATATATATAGTGAGTTTTGCCTGATTTAACAATAGTGTTTTCTGATTGTCAGACGACTTTTCTATAAGTATATCGCAAATACTTTATTTCTAACTTCAATTTAAAAAATAATCAAATGATTACTCAACATTTTTTGTGCGAAATTCAAGCGCCAGAAGTGACAGACTTGAGCCGCGATCTATGAACTTTGAACTCTAGAGTTCGCTGTCACTTTATCATTGCACTAAACTATGCTGGAGAAAATAATAGAATAGTTTATTGTTTACGAGTTCATAAGAAATTCTAAGTCCAGAAGTAATAGAGTTATCTGCAATTCATTGACATTATTGTACTGAACTAAGCTGATTGAATGTTCACCAAAAACAAATGGGCTTTTAAAAAAAGCCTATATAAAATTGTCAAAATAAGAGTCATAGATCACATGACCGTATACTCTTAAGCTTGTAAGTTATAAACAATGAGGCTTGCCAATTCCTCAACAAGCTTTGTGATAAATGCTTAGCTAGAGAAAGCATTTAAAATATCTCTGCCAGGATCCCCCCCCCAAACCTCTGACCATGTTTCATGCTCTGGCACTTCTCAGAGAGGTCCTAGGGTAGGTTCAGACACTAGATCTAAAAACACTAACCCAAAGCCACCATTTAACTAAAAGTTATCTATTGAGTGTAAAATCTGAAATTTTCAGACACCTACATGTCTTCAAACCCAGCTATCCAACTCAAATAGCTATATGGGGCTGAGAGATCTTCAGGCATACTATATATTAGTAGTCTTAGCAATATAACATTGCATAAGACTTAAGACAGAGACTATAAATAGTCAAAATAAGTCATAGATCACATGACCCTATACTCTTAAGCTTATGAGTTATAAACAATGTGGATTGCCAATTCCTCAACAAGCTTTGTGATAAATGCTTAGCTAGAGAAACCATTTAAAATATATCTGTCTGGATCCCCCCCCCCCAAATTTCTTACCATGGTTTTGTGCTCTGGCACTCCTCAGAGAGGTGCTAGGGTAGGTTCAGACACTAGATCTAAAAATACTAACCCAAAGCCAGCATTTAACTAAAAGCTATCTATTGAGTGGAAAATCTGAAATTTTCAGACACCTACATGTCTTCAAACCCAGCTATCCAACTCAAATAGCTATATGGGGCTGAGATATTTTCAGTCATACAATATATTAGTAGTCTTAGCAATATAAAATGTGTTTTCTTAGAACATTATTCTATAATTATTGAAAGAGTAATCCTAAAATTATTATTTTATTAAATACTAAAAATTTATTATTGTAAATATTAAAAAAATTAATAAATAAGTGATGATCATGTGATATTTAGTGAAATAAATCTGCCATAAATATATTAACAAAATTGGGGGCTGATTCAGTTTGCGTTCATGGCATTTTGAAGTCTGAAGACCAACCAAAATCACTGCTGATATATCCAACCGATAAATGACAAATATTGAATAAAAGTACTTTAAATTCATATTTTAGAAAATATAAGATAGTAAAAGTAATATGCTTTATTTTATATGGGCATATAGTATAGATCTTTTAGTATTTGAAAATTATAAGCTTGGTTTGATCTAACTTATGCAATTTTTAGATGATACTTTGTATCGATAAAAATATCTTCCCCTCTCTGTGAATTCCTGCACTTTGTGACATCATATTTCAAATATTTTATGAAGATAAATTTAAAAAAAAATCCCTAATAAAATAAAGCATATTATTTTTACTAGCTTATAATTTCTAAAATATGAATTTAAAGTACTTTTATTCATTGTTTATTGCCATTTATCAGTTGGATGTGTCAATGGTGGTTTTTAGATTTTAAAATGGCCATGACTGCAAACTAAATCAGGACCCAAAATTGTTGCTATATATTTATGAAATATTTATTCAACACAACACTAAATTAATCTTTTGTTTTTGTGTCTGCTTTTTAAAACTACCTTATTCCAAAGATTTCTATCATAAAAGTAGGTGAAAATGGAACCATTATACATTCCTATGTAATACCAGTTTTCATTTCTAAGGATTCATATTTCCCACTATTAGTAAAACACTTTATCTACTACCTCATACTTAAGTTGTGTTATGTGGATAAACTTCAGTGGACAGTTAGATAATTTCAATGTTGTTTATTAAAACTATTTTATTTAATTGATGTTATATTTGAATACAAGTATAGTGTATATACTTAAACCAGATATATTTAAAGGGGATTTGAACACTGACTTTTGAAGTGCCCTTTAGTCATTAACTCTATCTTATATAACCGATACACATGACCGCATACATGTGGAAAGATGCCTGAAGAGTTAAAGGGTGGAGAGGATTGAAGCCTGTCCATTTAAGTATATAGATTTGCTATCTTAATATAAACTGAGCATTGAGTATACATGTGTGTGGAAGATAATGAACAGACCAACTGATGAGTGCTGGTTCAGAACAAAATACACATTGATCTTTTTCATATATATGTAGTCATATGTATTGGTTATATAAAATAGAGTGAAGGGCACTTGAAAGTCGGTGTCCAAATCCCCTTTAATTAATTGATATAAATGCCTTGAGCAAATCAATAAAACTTCAGTCCTGCATTCAATGCTTTTTTTTGCATTTGTTTAGCAAAAAAAAAATCTTGCTAAGTCTTTCATAATCACTAATTTATGATTACAAGCAACTTATTTAATAAATTCTTTGAAATTAATTTGTTATAGTGGATATCAATAATAATAAGTGAATTGCCACTAGAAAGTAAGGACTTTTAAACTTAATGTATGGTATTTTATGATAAATTTGCCAACAAAAGCAGTGTGCTTTTTTTTAATCATTGAACATGCTTTGTTTTAATCTGCAGATTGATATTTGTAAATAATTAAATAATGGCAATAAGGAAAAAAAAATAATTGGAATGTTTACACAATGCATCAGTAGCTATGCATATCATAATTGATAGCAACAAGGTTTCATATGCCAAAGTAACAATCTTTCAGCTATGAATGGAGCAAAACTTTCAAATCAAAGCAATAATAAAACTAAAACTAATAATTCCAGATTTTGCATTCCACTGAAAGAGATTTTTTAAAACGATTTATTTTCAGCCAATTTAGAGACCTCAACTGCAGAAAGAACCTCTGATTATTCTTTCAAGAATTTTTTCAATAATCAATCACTGGTATTAGCAGTTGCAGAGAAGTATTGCTCTTTATATAAATTTTCTAAAGATTTTCTAAAGAGCTTAATTTCACATACTACAAACCATATCAATCTCAGGTACCTAATCCTTGAATATAAAAATGAAAGTCAAAAAAATAATTTAAAAAAATAGCAAAAGCTTTAGTCAACTGTGCTCTTATACACATAAAAATCCAACAGAAATAATATTATTACAGGGGTATTTAAAAAATGCTTATTTATAAAATAATAGATCCCTTAGAACAGTGAGTGGTTTTTTATTTTTCTAAAGAAGACACTTGGCTCAATGGATAGTAAGAGCTTTCCATTAATCTGAAGTTACAAAAAAATGTTAGTCCAGTAGACATACCTTCACAAATTACTGATCAGAAAGTAAGACTTTTTTTAACATTCCATAATTTAAAATCACAGTGCTTCCATTGCAAAAAGCAAGAGCATCTCATTAGCTATTTGCTCTTAATGCTTTACACAAGCACAAAATACATTTATCACATATATGGATTTAAACAATATTGATAATCCTATTGCAGACTACTCAATAATCAACATGGAATACACCACTATCATAAACAAAAATGAGTTTAAACGTAATGGATACTTTCAGCAATAGCATATTCTCAGTAGAAATCAGTACCTCTCAAAGCAAATGGAAGCCAGGTCACCCTGCCCTTCCCCCCCTTTGTTAATATTAAAAAAGTTAAAACTGTCACTTTTATTGAAGAATCAGAGTTGAATCTCTGCACAGAAGATAGTAGTCACACAGAGGAGGCAAGTGTGTCATGTATACATTGTCCTCAAAATAATAATATGGAGGATAACTGGGCTAGCAGTTAGAATCTGTTTATAGATTTGGGTCAAATTCACAACATCTTCCCCTGTGTGTTTAAAATTTAGGCATTTAACATTCTCTGCTTACTTTGTATCACATACCTACTCAGTAAATTTAAATATAGGCACATAATTACTCTGAATTTAAAATAAAAGCTTTTAATGTTAAAGTGCTAAATTCTATAGGAAAATTTATTAGCTGATGAGGTGGCTTGACATCATTCAGCCACACTTACTTGCTTTGCTAGAAACCAAAATTTACATTGGCTCATTAATAAACCTTAGCAATTATCTCCAGAGATTCATACCCACCTTCATCAGAAACAGGTATTGTAGTAAATAAAAACAACTCATTTATGTTTTTTTAAGATACTATTCATCAGTGCACATGTGCTTATTTTAACCCTCCGTCACAAAGCACAATAAACATTTGTTGATATACTCTCTGATCCAATAATAATCAGCACATTCCAATTCTAAATGGAAATTTGCAATTTCACCTCCACCTTAATGCTGGGGATTTCAATATGTACTGTGATAAATTTATTAGCAAATAGTTACACATCTTAGCATTTCCACTAATGAGTGGCAAAGATTTTCTTTCAATAATGGCAAGCACACGTCATGAATTGATTAGTAGTTTATTCCTCAGCCTTATACCATTTAATGAACTTCCCATTAATAAATTTTATTATTTCTGACTATGCTATACTTATTTTAACACTTGAATTAAGCTTCTGCATTAGTAAATTAGTTAATACAGGTAAAACTATATATATACTATTTTCATAACACATGTGAGTTTCTATATTCAGAAATATATATATATATATACAATCATGAAATTAAAAGTCTTCAAATCGATTCAGTCCAAAGATGGTTACCCATATAAACACAATATCTCACATTAACAATTGTATCACAATAAACACACATTCTACAGGGTTTCTTTGTCTTATAGACATGCTAACCATAAATCAATCATTCTCACATCATCCCATGAAGAAATTCTCCCAAGAGTTCAGGCACTCAAAAAATGCATATAAATCAGTTGTGCCTTCAATGAATATCTATATATCAAAAATGAAAGATTATTTCTAAACAAAATATATACCTGGTCTTAGGTCAAATACCAACATTACTTGTTCTGAGCATTTTCTTACCACATGATAAAATATGTGGTGAATATATGTTTGGACCAATATTTTTCACTTTAAACTACAAAAAGGGAAGGTTTTCAATCCTTTTCTTCAATTCTTAGGCATATTTAAAGAACATATCTCACTCACAGATACTGAGTTTAAACAAAAAAATCACAATACCAGATTTATGTCACACAGGTATTCATGGCATTCCACAAACAGTTTTTTCACACTTAAACTTCTTCACAACTCAGTAGCTAGCAAATTTAGCCAACTTTCTTGAAAAAAATATACAGAATTCAACATTTTTTCCCCAATCTTTTCAGTACCTTTTTTAAAAAAGCAGAAAAGTGAATCTATGCTAGAGAATCTTAGACTTATCCCAATGAGCCCTCTTGATATCCTAATTCTAGAATATGTACTAAAAGATAAAATATAACTTTTTATACTACTACTACTATCCAAAATTTAATTTGCAAAAGTAGTATTGTCTACCACTCAAGTAGCCTTTCTCTTTAAAAGAATTATAGACAAATAAGAAACAAAAAACACCCATACGGCCAAATAATAGTATAACAACAACAAATCTGTCTTTGACTCAGTACTCATAGATCAACTGATTCACTCACAGAAACCAAAACCTTTTAAAAGGAGAAATTATAACTCTCACTGAAAAAAATATTCCACACTTTCATTCCATATTATTCCATTCCTCAAAGTTGGCTCCTAAGCCAATTTTAATTTATCTTCTATATTAATTCTTTAATTAAAGCAATTGAAAACTAATTAACAGTAATAAAAGCATCACAGCTAAATATAAACATTTCATGCATTGTCTACATGGATGATCTCTCCATTTTCTTAACAGAGAAACAAAACTCTTCACATATACCATGACTCTTAAACATTACCACTGACTTTACTAATCAATTTGACCTTGAAATTTGATTTGGGAAAATCCTGTGCTTAGAAAATGTATACATATAGTTGCACAAAGAAAATATTTAAGGGGATACTCAGTCCTTTTCTAAGATTTCCCTTCTACCTCAGCCAATCCAAAATGCACATATAAATACAAAAGAGATTCATAAGAAAAATACAACATATCATTTAGTCACTTTCAAAAATATACATATTTCTCTATGCAAAAACTTCTTTATTTAACATACTAGGTCTTACCAGAGTTACATAGTATAATACTTTAACATTTTTCTTTAAAAAAATGTACAAGTCAAGTATATATTCTGTGGCTCTGGAATAAATAAACAGTATCAATATCAACTAAAAAACTTCCACGACCCTTGACACACAATGGACTTGGACTACATAATCTTCATATATTTAGAGTTCAAAAAACTTTCAATGCAATCCCTGCAAATTCAAAGAATTTGTAAATCTTGTACATGCTTTCAAAGTCACACCTGACCACATCCTGACAATGACTATTAGGTCTAATGGAACTTCTACTTGATATTCAGACACTGCAATTCTATCCTTCTGAAACAAATATAAGTAATGGGATATTTATTCTCTTCTATCTCTTCACAGTTCCCACAGAAGAGATCAAATTATATATCAATAACAAGCAATTATTCACAGTTCCCACAGAAGAGATCAAATTATATATCAATAACAAGCAATTCTCCTGAAAATATAAACATTGGACACTAAAACCAAAATGTTTTTACTTTCCACTGAAATTAGACTTAGAGGTTCTACTTATTCTTCATTTTCTAAGATTTAAAACAGAAACTATCAAACACAGAAGATTCATGAGTGTTGTGTCTTAATGAAACAGAAACATAATATCATATATGTCATACCTGTTCCAAGCTAGACAACATTTGTAATCTTATGCCACTAATACTTAAAAATAATGACTTATATATAAATTACATTTTAAAATGCTTTAAAAAATGATTCTTTGCAAGCATACCAACTAATATATTCACATTACCCTCATATACGAACAAGCTAAATAAAATACAACAAAGTGATAAAAAAATAACTGATGTAAATACTTACATCAATACCTGGAAACTAATGCATTTAAATTCAAGTCTGTAACATGGTGCCCTTTTCTCCAAAACCACCACCAACAATAAAATCAAGTTGTTTTGCTAATTTTTGTAAAATGCATAAGGCACAATTACAGATATAAATAAAGATATGTGTAAACTACCTGTATGTATTTTCATTACCTGTAATTTGATTTGTACTGTTTTGACTAAGCATCATGGGTAGTCCAAATAAAAAAAACTAACCTTTTTTTCATATTCAAATAAAGTCCTTTGAAAGATGATGATGATAATAATAATAAACACAGCCATTCAAAAATTGAATATGGCTAAATCAACTGCACAAGAGGATAGGAGTAGAGAGAAAAACTATTCTAAAATGAGTTTTGCAGTGACTATACAAACCAAATCTGTGAACTACAAAAAATGTGGATATCCACATATAGAACATGCTGCTCCAATTTTCTGTTTAGTTGTTAATTTGTGATGCTATCTTTTAATTTCATCAGCAGAAAATTTCTTCCTGAAATACTTCACTACCATGTCTAATTGTAGCTCTCCAATATATTCTATTCTCTGCCATATTTTCCTAATGAGAATAATAACATTGCACTTCTTTACAATATCTTTGAGATAATCCTTATAACATAGATGGGTTTACTTCTCCTATGAAACCCAAAACAGTATTATTAACACAATAATATTACACAGTCATTGCTATAGTTTTTTCTATAACTTTTATTTTTATAAAGTTGAACAATAAAGATATTCATTTTCAAAATAAAGTGATATAACTTCATATATTTCTAAAACATTTCAATAGTTTTTCAGTAAGCTTTCTTCAGATATCTCATTAGGATCTGAAGGTTTTTTATTTTTAGAATTACAAAAAAAAATGTAATCTTATCAAATTGCATGTTTTGTTTATATTCAAATAACATATTCATATGAATATGAGTATCATTGAAATACATATTTTGAATTGTATTACCATTATTCAAAAAGACATCAAACTACTCTATTTGCTAAACAAAAAGTAAGGATTGACATTTAATATTATTATTTCTATATGTATGAAGTTTTATAAAAGAGTGATATCCATATTTTCAGGTCTACATGTTTTTTCAAAGTATTTACAATAGACCTAAAATGAACACAGTCAGAAAATGTTTATTTCTCTATTTCAGTTTTATTACACAGTAATATTAGTAAGTTTTTTGACACCCTTAACCACCCATATTCTTTATAAAGTTTCATATTCATTGTGCTATTCTGTCTTAAAAGGATACTTTCTTGTTTTATTTAGTAAACTTAAAATATACTTATATGTCAAATGAATATTTAGGATTTTTAAATAACATCAAGCATAGCCTTAAGTTTTATTCATATTTATTAAAAAAATTATATGGGTCAATAATATATGCTTAAAAATCAAAATATTCAATTTTAGGATTTAACATATATTGACTTTTAATATGAATAACAGTATTTTCTAAAAAAGAAATATGTTTGAAAGAGAAGCCTTTTTATTGTCATCATTATTTTAATATTAAAACATATTAGTTATGACTGTAAAATAATTTCTTACTATAAGTGTTCCTATGATATTAACTTTTTTTTCAATCTGATCTTTAGTTATAATTCATAATAAGCTATTGTTCTGAGCATGGATGACACCAATATTTTTTATAGTGTCTTATTGATTAAATAAAATTTTCATGATAGACAAACTATATCATCATCATCATCATCATCATCATCAACCATTATCAATCCACTGCAGGATGAAGGTCTCTCCAAGTTTAATCCATCTTCTCCGATCTTTACTTCTCTTCTCCACAACACCCCTGCACATTTTCTTATTTCATCCATTCATCTCACATGTGGTCTCTTTCTGGGTCTTTTACAATCTCTTGGAATCCAGTTTAAAATTTCAATTGTCCATCTATATAAACTATATATTACAAACTATACAAACTATATATTATACAAACTATATATTATATAAAAAGTCAACATTAAACCAATGCCATTATTGTAATAACTTCATTTCTAATTTGTTGTTATCATCAAAAAATACATTAAAGTATTCAAATAGAAAATCTGTATTTTAATGGTATTAATGCAGTACTGTAAAATAAAGAATAAAAACCTTATTTCTTTGAACTTTCTGAATTTGCATTAGTCAAATGGGCAATGCCATTATTGCACAAATCAATGTGTGAATAACATTTCACTGATAAATATAAAAATTATAAAATTAATTTAATAATTAGTCCTCATAGAAAATCCAACAGTTTGCAACTTTTAGTTAGATGATATAGTTGGGGAAGATGGGGTTTTAATCGCTTACTTATTTAATGTTTTTTTTTCCTTTTTGAAGATGAAATTCCATTATGCACATTTATATTAATATTAAACTTTCAATTCTTTAACAAGTGATGTTCAAACTTTCCAGAGTTTGCCTTTAGCAACAGTAACTCATTTTATTTACTTCATTCCAGAGCTATCTATTATGAACCTGGTAATCATTAGCATCACACATTGCTGTTATTATATCCACATTCAGAATGTTTTTATGTTCTTCCAATAAAAGCTATGGACCAAATGCTCTTATACTTCTTTAAACTACCAAGCTAATATCTGAAATTCAAAAACATTCCAAGATTTTAAATTCAAGCCAATACAATAACATAGTTAAAGAGATGTGACATTAGAGCAGTAATAAAAAAACATATGTTTTTATTGCTTGGGAATTCATAAGAAGTTAAAGTGCCAGAACTACCAGCACCAAAACGATCCTGGGACCTCCTGATTCCAAATCAGACTCTTCCAATTATGCAAAAGCATGCAGGGTAACAATATATTTTAACATTTCTAGTTTTATGTTAACTATAGCATCTTTCACTTTATGATAAAATATATATAGGCATATTAGAAACAAAACTTTGCACTAGAAAAGGTTATAAGTAAAAAATAAAACTGAAATATGGACATAATGGCACTATAAATCTAGTGCCCATTTATCACTGAACTGAATTACTTCTCCTAAAAATATATGTTAAAGCCATGTGCTTAGTCTTTAAAAGTTATCTAGCAAAGTTTGTATATCCCATATACCTATATTTGGTCAGGGGGGGATTACATTATCCTATCTGCTCTTTCTTCAATACTATTACTGATATTGCAATTATTTCTACTGTTTAAATGAGCTATTCAGCAACAGCTTGAACATTTTTATAAGACAGCTCATTTTTAAACAACCTTTTTAGATCTTTTTGTATTTGTGATTGGGCAAAAAATTTTTAAATGGTGTTGCCAAACATGCAGTAATTTTCTGAGTAAAAATCTTATTTAAATTTAATTCCACAAAAGCTCATTATTAATTTATACAGTATCATGTAAGATCACAACTAAGACTTCCAGTATGCTAAACCTGTCTCCATCAATACTTTTCCAATGTTGAAGTGCATTGCATACTTACAATTTCATACATGTTCATGTATAGGAAAGCAAATATTCTAACCGAAATGGCAGTGATATAGGGGGGAAAGGGGAAAGAAGGAGAAAGAAAATAATGTATTAAAAACAGTACTTGGCCTTTATTGAGCCAACTTACAAACAACAGAAGATATTTGTGGCTAGTGATTGATTCTTCATAATTAACTTTCATTTTGTCAGTAATTTGAATTTACTACTCAACTTGGATAAGTTACTTTATATAAAATGTTTTTTTTTTTTAAGTGTCATAGCATCGGCTGGGACGCGAACCCGCAACCCGGGCAACTGCCTGCAAGTGCAAGGCAGTCGCGCTGACCTCTCGACCACCAATGCAAGACTATATAAAATGTTATTGAGATTTTATCGTTTTTAAAAAAAAAATTTTTTTTTAAATATTAGTAGTATTTTAAATAAAAATCTCTCCACACACACACTTATTTAATATCTATTATCAATCAATACATTTATTTTATATTCAAAATAAGAATCATAGATCACATGACCGTTCTGGCTAAGCATTTACCATAAAGCTTGTTGAGGAAATGGCAATCCTCATTGCTTATTTATTTTATAACTTTTGAATATTATAGTACTACAAGAATAAGCATTTGAATGTAAAAAGTTTATTAAAGATTAAGAATATAGCTCTAAATACTAAGATGATAGAATCAATTGTATCACGAGAATGGACAACTACATTGATATTATTCAATTCCTTCCTTATAGTACTATAGTAT
This sequence comes from Epiperipatus broadwayi, assembly GCA_028023455.1. Classification (NCBI taxonomy): domain Eukaryota; kingdom Metazoa; phylum Onychophora; class Udeonychophora; order Euonychophora; family Peripatidae; genus Epiperipatus; species Epiperipatus broadwayi. The sequence continues at coordinate 1,059,627 of JAQFVV010006315.1, forward strand.
CTCAATCTGTTTGTGGAATTTGCTAATTTTATTCTATTTATTAATGCTTTATTTAACAATTTAAAAAAAATAGTGTAATTCTTCTAAATATCATCTTAAATTTAAAAATAATTAATTTTTCAGTAAAATATTACTCATTAATATTTAATAAATTTTATTAAGTTTAGACAAAATAATATTTAAACGTGCTCAGTTTACTACTGTATTTGTTTTCACAAATATAAATATTACTATTCCTTTAGAATAAATTAAACATCTAATTGAAAGAATTAAGTCTCAGAATAATTTATTTAGTAATTACTTTAATTAGATTGTATTATTTTAAATAGGAAGCATGCCTTAATATAAATATTTTTTATATAAATTATTAACATTTAATTATTTTTTATAATATCCGGAATAAAGGTTATTTTAATGAATGTGGTGTTGTGATATCAGCCGTTGACCTAGGCTAAACTAATCAAGACAATTGAAACTGGTTTATATTTCGACATTTTTTTCTTATTTATTTATTAGAGGTGTTACTTTAGATAATTAAAATTAAAATAATTAATAAATACCATGCTATTATTAATCATACTTTCTGTCTGATAGATGCAGACGAATATATGTTTAATAAATGCTATATATTTTTTTGATAAAAAAAAAAAGTTATTTTTTTATAAATATTTTGGGCCCCATTAATAACTTTTTTTGAAGTCTGGTAGTAAGTAAAAAAAGGAAAACGGTTTTTTTTTTTAAAAAAAAACAAACTATTATCATAGAGAAAAGTGAAAGAGAAATAATCAAGTGTAATGCTCTGAATTGTTGGCACAATGATAAAGTTCTATTTTTGGCACTTAGGTCTTTCACTTCTGAAAATGAATTTCTTATGAACTTCGAGCTGTAGAACTATTTGATTATTTTATTTACTTGTTAACAGTAAAGGATAAAAGTTTAAATAGTTTTCCATCCTTGTTTCACATTTAGCTAAGAATAGCTAGATATCCATTTTGTATGATTAACTAAGTAAGATATGGGTAGCTAGAAAACTGACAACTTTTTTCAAAGTTTCATCCTGCCCAAAAATGAATTCAAATAATAGGCTATTATTATTATCTTGAATCTCTTTTAAATATCTATATACATGCACACATTGTATGTGTACCTATAGTAAATTAACTGATATTAGTTACAGAAGTTAAGGGTTAACTAACTTTAATAAATATTTCAGTGTGTACATATGTTAATTGGTAATGATTGTAATGGTATAAATTATTATAGGTGAATAAGTGACTGAGTAAGTTATCAATGGTCATGGATGCTAATTTTTGTAACAGTACAAATTATCATTATGGATTATCATGCACCATGAATTGGGCAAGACAATTTGTAATGGTATTAATTAGAATATATTCATCATGTTCAAATACCAATTTTGTGATGTAATTGATGAGCTATTATTACCTCAGGTAACTGATTCAATTCAAACCACATATTAGGGTATCAATTTCTGTAGCAGTATAAAGATATTAAAATTATCATCTATAAATAAATAAATTGCTTAACACTTTTAGATACCAAATTTTGTAATGGTATAAAGGTATATAAAATTAAATAGATAATTTTCTAAAGGCTCAGTTGAAATATCAAATTGTATTAATATAAAGTACCTATAAACTAATGATTACATAAATATAAGTAAGCCATAAAAGTTCAAATAACATTGAGTGCCAATTTAGATTGGTTTAAACTTAAATAAATATATTAGCTTAGTCAATTGGTGTTTAATAAAATATTAGTTTAATTTTTACTAATTATTTATTCATTGTAATCAATAAAATGTAACTGATGAAATACTACAATAATACAATAAATTATTAAAATAGGTATTTATTCAATATTTGGCTAGCTAATATTTAATATGCAAATAAATTATGTAGAGACTCTTGAAGCTAATATTAAAAGATAGTGGAATAATTAGACTATAAATAATCACAAAATCCAATTTTAATTAATAAAATAAAAAAGTTTATTAATATGATAAACATAATAAATAAATATAAGTTAATAAATGAATAAAATAATAATCTTTGTTAGGCTGTTTGATTATGAATTAATTATATGTTTTATTTATTGGATATGTTGTATAATTTTTTTAGGTATTGGTCTATTAGCCACTGTACATTGCTTGATGGCACTGTTTCTGTGTAAAAACACAGAATTATGCCATTTAATGTTGTAAACCTATGGCTAATACAACATTACAATCGTAATAGCTGTTTGTGGTCTGCATGATGGCACTGTTCTCTATGCATACACATAGAAATAGTATTCCCAGCTTTGTGTGGTGACACTTTATGCATATGATCAGTAATGACAGTTTGCTACCATTTGATATGAAGGTGGCTGGACTTCAATTTCCCAGAACTCTTCAAATCTGCTTCCAAACTCATTGTCTTACACCCCAACTGATGTAGTGTTACATAGTAATAATCTTCAGCCTGTCAGCACACCCCCCTAGGCAGTTTGAAGCTGCAAGAAATTGGGGAGGGCTATGGCAGATCATGATTTGAGGTGTTAGCAAAAACATCATGTTTTCACAGTAACACATATGAGATAAATAAACTGGCTGAAGGCAATAGCAAACATTTCAAACTGTGGGACTTTCCCAATGCAGAAGCTGATGCTGCTGCCTTTCTGCAGGCCCAAAACATTCTGCCACATACAAAGCAGTGTGTGTGGAGGAGAAAGACATAATGCTCAGCATCATTGCTGGATACTATCTGGGAGTACATCAAGGCCATATTTACCATATACTCCAATTGTTGGAAGAGGTATAAGACCACTGAGCTCAAAGCAGTGGGGATTATCCACATGACTGTTAACCACTGCTACAACTTCATCGATCCCAGCACAGGTGCCACATCCAGACCATTGAGCAGCTGTGGGGCCTACTGAAGTAGCAGAATAGAAATCATCATGGTACAACCTGCCAATGCTTAAACAAGTATTTTGCCAAATTTATGTGGTGATACATTCACAAAGGTGAGGACCTCTTCAGGACCATACTAGCCAAGATAATGGACACCATAACTGGTAACTACTTTAAAGTAAGGACATTATTTTATTTTTTCTATTTGTGTTGTTTGGCCCATTATCTGCAAAATTGTTTATTGAAATGAATGTTTCTAGAAGATGTAGTTCTTTTTTGCAAATGAATTGGACTAATTTCATAGTTTTCAATAAAGTTATTTTTGAAATCAATGCATGTGTTGTGATTGATTTGTAAAACAATCAATTGAAATAGTTTTTTTTAATTTAATTTTTCCCACTTTTGTTTAAAATTGTTACAAGAATCAGGTCAATGTAGTTTTGAAATGAATTGTTTTTATGGTTATTGAAATGTTTAATGTACTCTTAGAACTGTAGCATCAATTTGAAAGCATAAATTTGAAGTCCAATAACGTAAATTTGAAAGAACAAAAAAGTAGTTTTTAGATTTTTTTTTTTTTTTTTTTTTTGGTTATTGAAATGTTTAATGTAGGATAGCATAAATTTGAACATGTAAATTTGAAAAAAGAAGATCCCACAGCATAATTTCCTATTAGAAGGAAAAAAAAACAGGCCAGCCCAGAAACATTATATTGATGTGTTTTTGTAGAGAAACAGTCTCATCAAGTGATGTACAATGGCTAATAGACCAGTACCATTTTTATCTATTTATCTAGTAGATGTTGTAACAATACACTAATAAAACAGAAAAAAAATTACCTTTACATAAACACTTATAAATAAATATTAAAAATTATATATAAAATTTTTAACTAAGTATATTCAATTTGTGTCCTGGTTTCTAGCAATATAAATGTGAAATTGTTAACGTAAATATAGAAATTATGATGCAATCAATATATATTAATTCATGAATTCTTATACTTAAGATGTATTGCTTTTTACATATATAACAAAAACAATCAAATGTAGTCTAAGATTTCAATTAAAAACAAAATTAATTTTAGATAGTATATTTAAATTTTGCTTCCAAGATAATCTAAATTTTTTTCATTAGCTTATATATTTATGTACTATAAACAAACACATGCTTTCTAAAGTAAATAAAATAATAATGAAAACATACAATGTATTTAATTTGTTCAAGAATTGTCAAGTATGTTCCTAATTAAAATTCAAATAAAAAGCATATTTATTAGTACCTATCAACATAATATTTGCAAAAACACAATCAAATTAAAGTTCATGAGTCTTTAGAACTCTTATTAATATCCTATGATACTTTCCATGCTATAGATATATTAAATAAGCATATTATTTGAAGTTCAATTATATTCCAATTCTAGTGTTTATAACAAAATTTTTTATCCAAATGAACAAAGTATACATTTTAAGTAAACTATCCTATAGTAAAATTTTGCAATGTTAATATCATCCATTTTCAGATTAACATTAGTATTGATTATTCCTTAAATATTCTATAATAAATATTGGCATAGCATTGAAAATTTTTAATCCATAATGAAAACCATATTATAGCATTTAAGTTATTTTCTTAATATAATGCACTTAGCACAGAGATCATTTCATAAATTAATATATTCCTGTGCCACTGCAAATGTATTATACAATGAGATGATTCATTACAAGATGTTAGCAGACCTTTCAAAAAACAGAAATCTTTCAGAACAAATGTTTTCCTTTGCCTAGCTGACTATTAATATTATATATAATGCATTGGTTTTGCTTATTGAGATACTGATTAAGAGAGAGTAACTAATCTAAGATCAGAAGCTTATATGCTTTTTTATGATGATGACACATTTAAGTTACTATCTTAGATATTATTCCTATACTTTCATTTAAATTTAACCTATTGCTATGATCTCTGTTATGACAAGCTGCATTTCACTTAGTAAGCATTCGTGAAATAAAAATGTTTCTTTGTAATAAACGTTTAAAAAAATAATAATACTAAAGTAAATCTGAAATTAAAATACAATTTAAAATCATAATTTAAACAAAATATGAACATACCATGTATATTTATTTATTTAATAAAAAATATCCTATATTTTCAAATATCTATTAAATAATTATATATATATATATACACACACAAAGAAATCACATCATATGTCACATGACCTAATTTAACAAGCCTGTATTACAAATATATATATAGACCTTGAAAATAAGCTCTTAACAAGCTTTTCAGAATATCCTGATATTTTTAATCTAATGCTTGAATATCCTAGCACCTCACTGAAGAAGCCAGTAGAAGAAACTGGTCTGGGATTAGGGATATTCTGCAAAGCTTGTTAAGAGTTTATTTGTGAGCTATATATATATATTAAATATATATGATTTAATATTTTAATTATGTAAACATAAAATGCATACAGAAATTCACACACATATGTTCATGTATTATTTGCTGAATTTATGCAGTAAATAAAAAATCACTAATAAACATCTCTATTAATACATAATTCAATTCTCAAATTCTTATAATAATAAAATATTAATTTTATTACAATATACAATTTGATATATTGATGGTTAAGAAAATTTACAATTAAAAAGTTGTGACTGTTGTCTTATATTACAATGTTTTATTAATCAATATTTATTAATAATATGAATTATGAATCCTTTTTTTAAAACAATTGAAAAAATAACCAAAGTAAGCCAACAATTTTTTTTAGGAATATAATGATTTCATTTAAATCTAGATCAAGATTGTACACTACATTGATTAATAGTTATTAAAAAACAATAACGAATAATAATTTAATGTTTAAAAAATTTAACAAAAAATAATTATTCGATTTTAAATAAATATTTTATTGTTTATAATCTGAATTTTTAATTAAATATTAATTGTGGCATTTGATATCCTTTTTTAAATGAAATGTATCAATCTAAATGTTTGCAGACTATATATATATTGGTTATTTCAGAAGATTTATTCTATGGGATAATTATCATCTTATGAAATAAATCTTCTGAAATAAAAGACAGATTGCTATATCTAATCTTTTCAATTAATAACTTTAACTGCAAATATTTTTTAAAAACTGCCAGCAAAAATTTGAAAGCATGAATTTTAAATTTGTTTCTTAAAACACAGAATGGTAACTTCAAGCTATATACAATGACAATATTCTGGTAGAAGGTATTTAAAAATTTACTTGTGCACAAATTTCTACTTAGATATATAAGCCCAAAAGAATATATAGAAATAATCATGCCCTCTTCAAAATCTGCCATGCATTCAGAAAAATGAAAATTGAGGTTATTATCTGAACATTTTGAGAGAAATCTATTTAAGCAAGCTGTTAAGTGAAAATACATGTATCAATGAAGAAAATATTTACATTGCTACAGAAAATAATAAAATGTTTAAAGCATTTATTGAGTTTTATTTTTGAATAAAATTAAACCTATACAGATTGATATAATGCTAGAAAATTGATTGAAGAACTAAAAATATCTGATTCAAAACTCAATCTGTCATTTCCAGTGTTTAAATTGTTGGATGATTTCTTAAGTAATTAACCATTTAATTATTTATTTAAAACAGTATTATATAGTAGTTAATAATCTTATCAACTATTTCTATCATCAAGGTAGTAACAGAAATCTGTATTAATAGAAATTATTTTATTTTATAATTTATAATCTAAATATAGGGAATTTGAACTCAGACTTTCAAGCACCTTTCAATTATCCACACTATCTCATATCATTGATACATATGATCACACACATGTAGAAAAGATCAATAATCACCAATATATGTATTTCATGCTGAACCACTACTCATCAGTTAATCCAGATTATCATCTCTCACACATACATATAATCAGTGCTCAGTTTATATTAAGATAGCAAATCCTCACACTTTAATGGACAGGCTTCAATCTACTCCAACCTCCAACTCTTCAACCATCCATACCAGTGAAAATCTGATGATGGAAAGCCCAAATTCCATGCTGATGCCGATACTGTTGTCATGTCCTTGTTGATCTCAAGTCACTCTGACTCCTCATATACAGAACCATATCCATTTATATTCTGTGACTTTATTTTGATGGATGTGTTTATTTTTAAAATTATTTAAACTGGTTCAATATAAATTATTAAAAGATGAAGTTCATTTTTTTCTTGTTTAGCTTTAATAAGTATATTATATCTTTATCCCATAATACAATGGACTTTTACGTGAGAATTTTTCATACTGTTCATCATCCACTTGTATGCATTACTTTGATTTACAATGATCTTTAAAATAAAATATCAAAGTTTTTTTTAAAGTATCCTTTATTTATTAATGGCAGCCATTTTTTAATATTGGTGATGTCATAAAGATAATGACTTTAATAAAGCTACATCATCTGAGGATAACATGATAATGATATTAAAAATGTTTAGTACACCTGGGTCTCTTTTTACGCGGATTTATTTAACACGATTTTGAAGTTACGCGATTCACGTTTCTCTGGAAGTCAAACTCCGATAATGCGCTATATTTTCATGCTTTATAATAGTAAGATTTTATGCAATAATGAAATTAAAATCATGATTTCCACATTTTATGTATACACACATTAAATTTTACAAGATTATAATGTAAATTTGTTCAAACATTGTGCATGTTAATTTTGCATTTTAAATCACATTCTGTTTTTGCTTTTTAAAAAAGAATGTAATCAATTATTAATCATTTAGTGTCCGCAAGTTTATTTTTAAAAGGTGAGTAATAGCAGTGGGCACAATTAAAATTGAAAATTAAAAAATTAAAGACAAAAATAAGAATTTAATTTTTAGTTGTTAGATTAATTACTAATTATGTTGTCACCAGAAAACCATTAACACAACATGAGAGTGACATTGGTGCTAGTTGTATTTACTCTTGTGAAGAATCTGATTTTTTACCAGTTTCCAAATGAACCTGTTTAATGGCATATAGCGATAATAATTAAAATGTGTATAAAAAATGTAAATTACTGTAAATTATGCATAAAAATATATTGTTTTGAATAAAATTAAATATTATAGTTAAAAAAAGTTTGTCTTGTATCAATTTTTTTTAAATTTGAAATTTTTTATTAGTCATATTTTATTTCCTTATTTTTTTTTCCACGAATTTTAAAGTAATTTTACATTGGTGCTTTGCTTTTACACAATTTTTAAAAAATCACAGTCAGTATCCTCCCTTTTTCAAGGTAAGTTACGTCTATTTTTGTGCGATTTCGTGTGCGAATGTTTTCTGAGGAATCTATCGCGTAAAACGAGACCCAGGTGTATATAGTTTACTCATTATTTTGTATACAATATTTTGTTTTAATTATAGAATTAAAATAATATTGATTTACATAAATAATTTTTATCTAGTATCCTAGAAAGTTAATCAGTACCTTCATTTATGACATATCCAAAAGTAAAGAAGATTTTCATGATTAATAAATATTAAAACAAAAAAATGCCAGTTTTAATTAGTACAATATATAATCAAAAATATACTTTAGTCACATATATTAACAAAGTGCATTAATAATAAATTTATAAATGTATACATTAGGTAAAATATATTCACTCAATCAATTTTGAACTGAAATTCTTAAGAATGTTATTTTGCCTGCAAGTAAAAATATAATTATTGCAATTGTAAAATAAATTATTTTTAAAAAAATAAGAAAAAAAATTATTTTATCCATTATGCAGTTGATATTTTAAAGGTTACTTAATCATAACTTAAAAATATCATTTATTTGCTCAACTTTAAATCAATAATCTTACAATAATGTTTCTGATATATTCAAGATAATGGTGATTTTTGTTGTAAACAAAAAAAATATAATACCAAAAAAAAAAAATCAATTACATTATTACAATTATCACAGTTAATTGTATATTACATTTATTTATCTTATTTTTATTTAATTTTGACTGCATTTATGTAAAATCTATTTTTGTTTTAAAAAATAACAATGCTGCAAAAAAATTTCAAAGTTTTATTGGTTAGATATTACAAAAATAAAATAAAATAATAATTGAGCATGAAGTTCACCAAAAATAAAATTTTAAAATATACATTGTGTTAACTTTTTTTTTACTTGCTTTATTTTAATTAACAAATCATGATTTCAAGAAATATTTTTTGATTATGTAAAAAGTAAAATGATAGTTTGTCAATTAAAACAGGCAAAACTCTGTATATGTATTGCCACTCAGTGCAAGCCAGAGTAATCAGTGGATGCCAGAAGGCTTGTGCATAAAGTCCCCATCTAGTACCTACTCATCCAATATCCCCAGATAAATTTCTGGCTTGTGGCCTTCATCAATGAGGAGCCTTGGATCTGAGAGCACTGCACCTAGATCCAAGGCTCCTCACTGATGAAGGCCACAAGCCAGAAACTAATTTTGGGGTATTGGATGAGTAGGCACTAGGTGGGGATTTTATGCACAAGCCTTCTGATATCTATTGCTTACTCTGGCTTGTATTGAGTGGCAATACATACAAGAGAGTTATGCCTGCTTTAATAACAGTTATAAGAAAGCATAAGGAATGGTGATCATGTGACAGTTTGTCAATAAAGAAATTACTATTTTTCTAAAAAAATTATAACAGTTAAAATATTATAGTATATTTATTTACAGATTAGTATTTTTTTTATTAATAAAATGCTTAGTAAAATGTTTATGCACTAATTAATCCTTTTTTCAATTTCAAACTTTATTTTTTGGATTAGATTTGTATAAACTTTAAATTTAAGCTAACAAATTAATTTTTCCTCAAAATAAACTCATTATAATTGCTTATTTTTCATACAAGATTTTTGATTTACTAGGCATTTAGAGACACCAATTGTGCTTGCTGCCTGATAAAGGTATATAATATGTGTGTATAAATATATCATAACTTATAAGCAAGATAATCAAAATGCATTGGATTCATATATTAATATTAAACAATATAATAAAGTAATTGCATGGTGCTGATGAATTCAATTCTGATACTGAAAGCAAATTCAGTTTTGGCAAAAGAATTCAAAAAGCTTTATAAAAAAGATATCACTATTCATAACAAGAAAATGTTAATATATTAATATCTAAGATGTAACAAGTTTGTTTCAGAAGTCATTAGCTGTGGCAAGATTGACACAAATCTGCTAAATTTTTTGGATATTATCTAAAAATAAGTACTTAATTAAGAATTAATATTAAATAAAACAAAAACAACATCAGTATTTAAATATGAAATAGTTAAAATATAGTAACAATTGAGACAATAACATTTATTTTTACATTTCTTCATAAACCAAATTCTTTAGTAAAGATAGTGAGATTAAATTATTTATAGTTTAAATAAATAATAATACAAGACAGTAGCAAAAGAATTAAAGACATATATAAAACATGCTGTAATGATTAATAACAAAGTTCAATGGTGATTCAGAAGCCATGCTACAAAAATAAAAAATTGAAACACAATATGAATATAAATTATAATATAAAAATTACAACTTCCATACATAAAGCTAATTAATAATGCAGTAATTGATACTAAAATTTAAAGACAATTCATTAGTGAAAGATAAACAATGTGTGGTTTAGTACAATAGTAGAAGGAAAGATTCTGTGACATTAAGGCTTCAGATTATTTTCCAGTCCCAAAATTCTGAAGACATTCAAATATTTATTTATTTTTTGAAAGACAAATTTTGAAAATGCTTCCAAAATATCATAGAAACAATATGAAAATGTAAATTACAATAATATTATCAAAACTATAATTTCCATACATGAAGTTAATTATAGATGTTATGGCTTAGGTGAAGGAGAGATGTATGGAAAAGCAAATGATTTCGTTAAGAGAAAATATTAAAGTTGAAACCAAAAAAATAGACAAGAAAAGAAAATGTATTATTGCTGTGGAATAGGAATTAAATGCCCACATGAAAATATTGATTTAAAATATAACATTTTAAAAGTAAATATATATACAATGAATAGCCAAAAAGAAAAAAAAATTATACAAAGAATGATAGAGAGATTTTTCCTTAGTAGAACAACATAAGTAAATAAACTATCTTATAAATTATTCAAAAAAGAAATAGTAAGTGGAGCACCTCTATATATTTACTATATGTAAGAACCAATTTGCATATTTCTGAACAGTTTGAGCCTAGGTCAATTTAAATTTCTTGCATTATATTCTCAGTTGCAGCTGCAGTATTTTTTGGATCTATCAATATTTTTAATTTTAATATTGTTATTCAGTGCAAGCCATAGTAATCAATGGTTGCTAAAAGGTTTGTGTACCAAAATCCCTTTCTAGTGTCTATCCTAGACTAATTTCTAGCTTATAAGTTTCATCAGTGATGAGCCTTGGATCTGAGGGCACTACACCTAGATCTTTGTGTGTAATGCAACCCTCCAGCAGCCACCTTTTACTTTTTTAGTTAACTTTTGTATAGTCATACAGATCTGAATTCAGTTCATTATCTATACATTTTGTTATCTGGTTTTTTAATAACCATAGTCACCAACCTGATTTGGTCAGGAGTGATATTGAAACACTAAAACATCAATGTCCATCATTAAACTCAGAGGTAAAAAGTCAATAAATTCGTCCTTCTGACTTGATGCCCATTGATAAATATCCATATTCATTTATTATATAAATAATCACATAATAATAGTAGCTGAAATGACAGGAATACATGGAGTGGATATTAGAAATTTATCCTACATGGTTCATTTAAAGTCTTAAAGAAGAATCAAAAAGTCTCATTTCAATTAACAGCAAACTTTTTTCTGCATCCATTCCAATATATAACTACAAATTAGACTGTTTATTTGATATTTTGTTATACTTTTGTTGACAGCAAACATTTTTTCTGAAAGACTCTAGCACTTTGTCTAATTGTAGTTCTCTATTATATTCTGATCTCAATCTTAACTTTCCAATGAAACAACTAATTAGCATTTCTTTAGAGTATCTTAGGGATATTATTATAATTTCTATATGGTTGCTCTCTTACTTTCTAAATGTATTACTGTACTATTTTAATGTGCATAATTTAAAAATTAAATTGTATGATAAATGTGTAAATCATCAATATATAAATACGAAATGACACGTTCTGAAGAATATCAAAATGCAACAGCAATGATTTCATTACATAGTGATACTATAAAAATTAACATTGAAAAGTGTATACAACAATATGATTCCATATCTTCTAAACATTTTATAGCAGTTGGACAAAAATATTTTGTGGATTAAAACAAGAATTATGGAAATAAAGGTAAATTGATATTATTTAACTCATGCAGATTTTACCGATGATATAGTTCCTTACTATTTACTTATAGTCACTAAGTTTGGTTTCTTGCTTTATTTAAATTATAATTAATCTTTATTGCATGTTATATAATATATGATGTATTTTATAGAAAATATATACATGGTATTCTAACAATGACATGAGTATGTATGTTACATATAATATTGATTATTTAATTTTGCAAATATCACTTATAAGTATAAATTTAGGTAAATATAGAGACACTTTGGAAATAAATCAGTTTCATAGAATATAAAATAAGCTTTTTACTTAAAATAAAAAATAATGTACATAAAAAATATTTTATAATAAATTATTTTATGTTTACTAAAAAGTCAATTTTTATATTTAATTTGAAATAAACATGCAGGTTCTCCAGAAATTAATTGTTTCAACTATTGGTAACAATTAGTGATTGAATTAATTAATTTCTGTTTGAGCCATACTTTTATTTCATGTTAAATACAAAAATCTAAATTGTGGTTGAAAAAAAGCAATTATTTTGGGCTTTTTAGCACAAAATTAATAAAAGCTTTTATTATAAAATAGTTTTTATATATATTAGTTTTATCTTTTAAATATTTAGATACTTTTTTATAATTATCTTTATTTAAATTTTAAAATAGAATAAAAACAATGTTGCAGTATGTTAATATTTGAAAAGAAATTTGCATACATTAAAAAACGATTCTGATATTGTTTAGTTTAAGAATAAAGTATTCTAAAAATAGAAATTTTTTTAGAGAAATCAACATTTCATCCATTTTTTTAAAAAGAGCAACTTTTACAACCAAAAAAAAATAAGATCTGTTTATATTTCTACTTTAACTGACTTCAAATGCTTTTTAGTGTTTTTTTTTTTAAATATATATACTGCCTTTGGTATGTGCATGCCTTAAAACTTACTGGATCATTATCAATGCATTTGAAATTGAGTTTTCCAACCCTGTTAGTTTGAAACAAATAGCTGGAAAATGCTGAAATATTTCATTGCCATAGTACATTGCTATCAATTTCAAACATGACTATAAAATTTGAAGAAAATCTATTTGATAAAAGTATATTAAAAATCAATTACAAAATTTAATCTAAGCAAGCAAACAACATACTTTTCAAGTTAAATAACAGCATTTAATAATCATAATCTTAGTTAGCTCATTTTATAAGTGTATATTGCACCTTCATTAAAATGTCCATAACATATAAAAAGCCAATTTGGAGAAACACATTATGATAAATATATCCACAAAAAAGTTATTACTTAATACTATAATTAACCATGTATATTCTTGATCAGTTAAATGTTCTTTCATAATGTAATATTCTTTAATTGTTTATTTTTCCATAGGATTTATGTTTCATGGTATGTTAATTTCAAATGGCAAAAATCAACTATGCTTTACCTATCTAAGAAAAACTATATCATCTGCAATAAATGGAATAGTACACAAATACACACATAAACTTAAGCTTTATTATCATCTGGATTTATACATTTATATAAAAATATTACACACAATTGTATTATGTTTTAAGATTAGATTCTAAAAATATATTATTACAAGAACTTCTATTATAGTAAGGTAAAGGAATTTGACATATTCATTCTTTTTCTCATAAAATATGTAAGTCTCACTCTATTGTAATATTAATAACTCCTCAAAATGTATACACAGTACTCAAAAACATCTAAAATTGAATGTATATATAAATAAAGTGTGATTCATATTATTGTATCACAAATCATTTTTAAAACTTGAGCAGATATCTATCTGTAAATTACAAAAAAAAAAATCAAGTCAGTTGTCACATGACCTAATTTAATTAGCTTGTATTTACAAATGTTATATATGAAGCTCGCAAAATAAGCTCTCAACAAGCTTTGTAGAATATCCTCAACTTTGCAGAATATCCTCACTGATGATGCCAGTAGCAGAAACCAGTCTGGGGTTGAGGATATTCTGCAAAGCTTGTTAAGAGCTTATTTGCAAGCTCTATATATAACATCTATACGGTAATTATTTCAAAACATGTATAATTAAATTTAAAACATTATTGGAATATTTTTGCAAAATTTAACTTGTCAATAAATAATGAAAGTAACACATAATCAGGATATCAAATCTTTTTTAGATATTTCTGAAAATTCTATATCTAGTAACCTAGATATATTACTTTAAGTAAAGGACATACATAGTTACACTATACTTTTATGTAATAAACTTAGTTTTTTATTAGAATGTGCTATAATTACAATTATGTTATTATTAAACAAATTAAACTTTTTAGTAAACAATTACTATAAATTATTTATACTTTAAATTACAAAAGAGAGAAATCTATTTAATTTTAGCATTTAATACATCCTTAATTTTTAAAATAAATGCCAGCTTACTTATTGGCACGATGTTTGCTTATAAATTTTGCCGTTAATTTAAATAATTCTATTAAATAATTAGATCTGTCATTCTGATAAACTTTCTGTTTTCTTATAATTCTAATATAGCTTTCAATGGTTTATTTTAATTACAACTTCAAATTTGGGAGACTTGACACATTTCAATTTAAACTGAATTGTATTTAAATCAATATAAAATGATGCGCAGAAATGCAATTTAAATATTCTTTATACTTGAAATATGATCCATTCTTCCTTTTAATTACATAAAATAAAACTCTTTCATAATACTTATCTATTAGACACATATTTAAAACAAATATTAGTAATGCATTAAACATTAAATATATTAAATTTGAGAGAAAAAGTAATCATATTACACTGTATAATTCTGACAGCAAATTTAAGTTCAAAGTGCTATAAAAGAAATTAAAATAAAATGTATAAACACAATTTGTTCCAAGTTTTATTCCATTTATCTGATGAATACATTTTACAGGTGATGATTTTAAAATAACTTCCAAAGTTCCTTAAGTTTCACATTATCATATTAATTCCATTATAGGTCATCCATATAAAATTAGGTATTTTTTAAAAAATTATTAAAACAAATGATTAATAGATAGTATGAAAAAATATAAAATATATATATTTTTTTATATTTGTATTTTATATAATAAGAAATCAAATACTTAACTTAAATTTTGTTGGATTTCCTTCAATCATTAGAGAAAAGTAAATTGGCAAATAATAATTTACTATTTAATTAGCTCATGAATTGATAATGCATAATTACTTGATCCTATCTGTTTAACAACACTTTGGAAACAAAAGCATTATGTTAATGATTCCATAATGTGAAGAACAGCCATACAGCAAAGACTTTTTTATTTAATTACTCAATTATAATACTTTCAAGCAAATTTCAATACAATTATCAATTCCATCAAAATTTTTAAGCCATTTTTCCATTTCAATACTGATGTATGTAATATTTACTAAGGCAATAAACCTAAAACATATGCGGTTGAAAATACGAAGGTAGGGACCTCTACAGGTCTTAACCACAAGTTTACGCATTGGAAGAAAAGAGGGGAACCCCCCTCCCTACTTCAACCTACTTTCTATATAAATAAGTGAAGTTGAAGCGGTTAGATCTGAGAGCGTGAAGCTATTCAATAAATACTTCACTGATTATATATTTTTAATAGAAAATTATTTTTTTTAATTACCCTTGCTTATGTTTTTATACATCACATATATGATTTAACACAAGTCTAAAGAATACAGCTCTTTTAAACTGTTAACCAAAAATTTTCTAGTCAACTAATTACTTAAAAAAAATAGGCTTTCAAAAAATTATATGTATAGTGATTTATATAATATTTCATTTTATATTCCACCTAATGTTAATATATTGATAAATAATTCAAAAAATATTATATTTTTTAAATAAGGAAATACATTTTACATAAGTGCAATAAAAAACACACACAAACAATGAAAATAAAATATATTAAGGTAATTAATTATTGGTTATCTGAGAAACACAGATTTTTTAGTCAATTAATTAATTTTAAAAATTGGCGAATTTAAAAATAATAAAAAACACAAAATAAAATATATTAAGCCAACTTTATATATCAGATAAAATATTTTTATTTTTAATTTGAAATTTAATTAATATTTTCTTTATTTAAGATCTTTTATTTAAATAAATTCTTTAGTATTTCTCTAATCTTATTCCACTAGCAAATTTTAAAACTTTTCTTATTTTCCTAAACTAAAGATTATCTCTAAAAATAGATCTCACTTTTAATCAATTTGGTTGTTTTCTATCCCTTGTGTCAGCTGCATGATGGCGCTATTTCTAGGTCAATTCCTAGAAATATACTGTTTCAGTGGCCTACACCCAACCTAAGAGGCTTTTTTTCTATAATAAACACAGAAAGAGTCCTCGCGGTCTGGCTTTTTTCTATGGTAAAAGACAGACAAATGCCTTATTGGCTGCCATAGTTGGTTGTGTTATTAACTTTGTCATAATGCTAGAATGTATATTTTTTCTATACTTTCGTGTGGGAGTGTGTGGATTTTAGCCTGTCGTAATTATTTAAAATTTCATTACAAAGGTGTTTTTTAAAACTGCTCTAACCTACTGTTACATTACTTTATTAACAATGTTGTGAAAGTTCCATTATGAATGGGTAACCCTCAAAAATTGCTTTTAAGGGTGCAGTTGAGCAGTATTTTGGTGATCACGTGAAAAGTAATATTTTCACGAGAATTCGTCATGACAAGTTACTTTTGATATATAGGCACAAACAAAAACAACCCAGTGTCAGATTATTAATTATTGTCCAAAAAAAAGGAAAATTAGTCGGGTATTATTTTTACATTTACTATTTAAATAAAATTAGTTTTTATATTTACATACATTAACAAAAACAACCCAGCTTTTGATTAATCACTGTCCAAAAAAGGGAAAAGCAAATTAGTAGGGTTTGATTTTTAAACGTAGTATTTGAATTACAGTACTTTTTATATATATACACAATAACAAAAAGAACCCACTTTCTGATTAATTACAGTCCAAAAAAATGCAAAATAGTCGGGTATTATTTTTAAATTTAGTATTTCAATAACGATACCTTTTTATATATACATACTAACAAAAAGAACCCATTTTCTGATTCATTACTGTCAAAAAAAAAAGGATAATTAGTCGGGTATCATTTGTAAATTGAGTATTTCAATGATGGTCCTTTTTATATATACACACTAACAAAAAAAACCCACTTTCTGATTAATTACTGTCTAAAAAAAAAAAAGCAAATTAGTTGGGTATCACTTGAAAATTGAGTGTGAATTTTTAAATGTTGTGGGTAAATTGAATAATGTAGAATTGCATATTATTTTCTATTCAAAAAAGACCATAACTTTTTCTATATATACACACAAAGAAAATAAAACACACTTTCTGATTAATTACTGTCAATACCAAAAAAAAAGTTATTCGGGTATCATTTTTAAGTTTAGTATTTAAATAATATTACGACTTTTGATATCTACACACTAACAAAAACAATCCACTTTCTGATTCATTACTGTCCAAAAAAAAAAATTGCAAAATAGTCGGGTATCATTTTTAAATGTAGTATTTAAAGAACGGTACTTTTTATATATACACGCTAACAAAAAGAACGCACTTTCAGATTAATTACCGTCAAAAAAAAAAGCAAATTACTCAGATATCATTTTTAAATTTAGCGTGAAAGTAGAAATTTTGTGTAAATTGAAAAATGTATAAGTGCATATTATTTTCTATTAAAAAAATACCGTAACTTTTTATAGATATACACACAAACAAAAACAATCCATTTTATGAGTAATTACTGTCCAAAAAACGTCAATTATTCGGGTATCATTTTTAAATTTAATGTGAATTTTTAAAATTTTTGTTTTTTAAACAGTAATATTATTTACTATTAGTTCCTCTAATTTCCTATTACAAAACTAAAAAAGCTGATTTTTATATAGAATCACAGGCCCAGCTCGTAATTTTTATTATCGTTTTTATCTATTTTTTTATTTCTTTTTTATATGTTTCTATTATTTTATTAGTAATGTGTACATTTGACAGCTGTAATAATGTAATGTTAGCTATTGTTAGTTATAATTAAACAAATATAATTTTAAATTTTTGCAAGAAAGCTATTATAATTGTTTAGATCATCATCATAATAATAATAATAATGTCTTTTAAGACTTTAATGATTAAATTTGATATCTATCTCTGTATTCAAAACTACTAACAGCATTTGTAAAAAATATACATTGAAACCTGATTTGTATAATCCTTAAAATTAATACATATAAAAACCTGTGTAACATGATTGCTCCTGCAACCCTTACAGGCAATGTTATATAATACTATGTAACCCAAAGGATTAATGAAGATTATTGTTAAACATAATGATAATACTAATGATGATTATGATAATAAGAATAATTTAAATACAAGTATACTTTATATACCTGAAATCTAGGATAGAATTATATTCGTAAAATTGTCATGGATTGATGGCTTAATAGTATTTATAATAATAATATGTAGTTATAACCCACATTTAAACTAATTTTACACGAATATCGTATTAGTTTTTAATTTATTTTTTTGATCTGTTAACTTAAATGTTAGGTGTTAATAATATTATTATCGTTGAAATAATTTCCTGATCGAAAAAATTGGCTTTTATCTAATAAATGTTAAAAAACTGACATTTAAAATGCAATGATGCTAATATTAAAAAATTATGAAAAATAAAAATTCATAATTTTTGACTTCAAAGAAATGTTGCTTTTTTTATCTTTGAAATTTTCTTAAAAGTTTAAAATTTAATAAACAAATTAGCATTTTCATTTAATTAAGTTTCCTCTACTTTCATTTATGACACTTTATTTTATTTTTTTTTTGTATCTAAAACCGCTAACAGTTTTTTTTTAAAAATAAATAAATAAACTAACTCTCCAGCATTTTTTTTTCCTTTGATAGATGATTTCTCGAAAAAAAAAAATCATTGCTTTTAAATAGAAAAAAAAATATTTTTTTTTTGCAAATATAAAATAATTCAAAATAGAGCATTCCAAATATTTTGTTTGAATTTTCTTTTTGTTTACATTCTATGTTATTAAAATTTTTATTCGTATAATGTAATTCATTATATACATATTTATAATTTTCTAAGCACGTACATTAATAATTTTACATCTGAACTAAGATCTATGATTACATGTAGGGAATAAAAAACTAAAGATGCTGAGGAGAAACTGAATAGAATAAAAAAATAAATTATGGAAAGCGATTTTATTTCAAGATTCGAATTGTTACGTCATTTTTTTTGTGAGAAAATAAGAAGTGTGTCGAAATACATCGCAGCTACTCATAAATGATTATGGATATTTGTCCAAGAACGGGAAAACTACTCTAGAAATGAATTTTGCAATGATTATACCAAACCAATCTGTAAAATGACTACATATAGAACATTCTGGTTTATTTTCTTGTTTGATATTTTCCAAGCTGTCTTTTAATCTCTTCAGCAGAAAATCTCTCCAATGCATTATGTTCTCTAACATATCTTTGCATTGAAAGCAGTCAGTATTGCATTTTTTTTAAAAATCCTCATATGATCTATTTCTCCCCATGAAAACCATACACATGTTCAAAACACCCTTTTAGAACGTCTAGCATTATTTATTTATTTTATATATCCGATCCAGAGAAAGTATGATATTATAGTAGGGAACTCTACATTGTCACATCAGTAAGTTGAAGAATATATTGATTGTTTTTATAATTTTACCATTGTATGCTTAAAAGTTTATGGTGCATCCTTATTATATCAATAAAGTATCTAATTCTTATTTCCATGCAATAAATTATGTAAAATAATGCTTATATACAGTAATTATTTATTTATGATAAACTATCTTAATTTTTAACTTATTAAAAGTTGGCAGCATATTGGAGTCTGGGTTGTATTTCAACATCTAAATCCACTTTTTTAGTTAGTTAAATCATTTTACATTCTCAAGTTTTTTGTTTTTTCATATGTCAAATGTATTGACTGGAAAGTGAACCTGGGCCAGCTGTTTGGAAGGCAGCCATCCTAACCACTAGGCCACCAATGCTTGACTACATTCTCAAGTTGATATACATTCTCAAGTTGATAACCATCCAAGCTAAAAGTTGCTGAAGATATTTTTTCCATCACTAGATGATAAAGAAATTGAGTTTTTTGAACTCTAATTATTATATTGTAATGGATGTTTAAGACACCATTACAAAAATTATATTTTTATAGAGGTGAAGAAAATAAAATAAATTTTTATATAAGGTTTCGTTTGTAAAACTTGATTAAAAGTTTTTTTTAAATGCTTGTACAAATATATATGTATGTGCGTGGGAATTATATTTTAATACCACAGTTATATTTGGTTTTTAATTTTAATTTTGAAAAAAAAAAAAGGAAAACTAAGATTTTTTTTTTTTTTTTTGTTAAATTTATGTAAAAGTAAAGTGTACAAATAGATTGCTTTTCAGATTTGGGGATTTAGATTGATAAGGCTAATTAAAAAGAAAGAAAACAAAAAGAAAAAAATGTTTCATTAGTTAATTCCTAGATCTGTAAAGGGCAATTTATTTCGTTAATTAGATAACTATTGTTATCTAGATCGAGAATTTTTAAATTTTAATTAAAAAGAAAAAGTTTGGTAATTGGTTTAAGAGTTACGATTCAGATATAACAGGCTGAATCAGGCCATTGGATTATCTTGGACTAGCTTTCAATACTTGCATCAGCTAGTATACTTGCACCAGCGCAAAGAGACAGACACCACCTCTGACAGGAGAATTGCATGATTCCTGCCAAAATACTTGGAAAGAACGATTCCTGCATATTCTGAAAGCTGATCCAGTAATTATTCTACCTAGAATGAACATTAAACCTACATCAAGAATATTTTCTTTACCATGATGTGCTAAGCTTCTCACCAGGACAGGTTCGGACGTCCTGTGTCTACATTAACTGCCTACAATGCCATAAGAACTGGCTCCAAAGAAGCCACTAACCAACTCGCTCAAGCCTACCGTCAGTGAATCCAGAGCAACGGACTAACCTAAGAAGTCTAGTGCACTAGCATTAAAATAAATTGTTAAGGTACCTTACATTGTTGCAATTTAAATAATGTTATCTTAGATTTGTTCTCTTTTTAAATATAAATGTTTTTTTTTAAGTTATATCTTATGTAATTCGATTTCTTTGTGCTTGATTTTTTTTTCTTTTTAACGAGTGCTAGTTTCAAACCTATTACTGTCCCTCCTATTTAAGTCTTAGTAAGTAAGATAGTAGTTTATTTATAATCTCACATTCTTTTTTTTATAGAAAGCAGTCTGGATATTACAGACTATTTTAATTGACTTCTGGCTCATGACCCATTTTATTATTAGTTCTCCTTATGTCGTGAAACTTTATTATAATTGTTCTTAGTTTTATTTCTTCAAGCTTCCAATTCGTTTATTAGGGGCACGTACGATCGTTTTAACCCTCTCAATAGGTAGATCGTGAGCTCCTAGCCTGTCTCACTCAGAGGGAGGTCAATCGATTGAAAGTAATAACTTTCAACACTCTTTTTATTATTATTAATGTTTTGGAAACTACTTTCACATTTCTTCAGTTTCGACATAAGCTTACATAAATCTCAAATACGGAGATTCAGCCTTTTCTAACTATGGGTTATAAGCAGGAAGCTAACCTCCCTTTTTTTTTTACGTGAGATCACAGAATACTTACTAATACTTCTGCTACTGTCAGTATTTTGCACTCTTTCACGCACAGAAAATTGCTCTCAAAGCCATATAAAATATTTAAATTTAATTTTGACGTATGTTCGTGTAGTACATATTTTAAGTGTGCTTTAAAGATTATTATTTAGATTTATGTTTATTTAATCATACTTTTAATAAAATTATTTATTTATTCATCTACTTAGTTGATTTTGTTTTCTGTTGCTACCTTTCCAACTCACTGAACAAAACATAGATCTCATTTGCTTGATTGAGCTAGTCCGGCACATTCGATTCGCATATCCTGTAACCCCTTAAAAATAAATGTCTAGTTTCAAATTTCGGACTAGTGGCGCCCTGGCGGTCAGTTTATGCGAGTCTAAAGCTTTTCTCCGGTATAATATCAAAGACTTTAAATTATAACAAAGACTTTAAATATTGCATTTAAAACATTAAACAAATTGTCTTTTGAACTAGAAAGAGTAGCACATTCATCAACATACAGTAAATTTAAATCCAAAAAGATGGAATTCTTGTTTGTAAATTTATATCACATCTTGATTGCTTTTTTTATTGAGATACCTATAAATTCTGTTGATCCAAATATGACTGTCACAAAAATTGAAAACAATATTCGATAAAATACACATCCTTGTTTAATACCAGTTTCATTTCAAATGGCTCAGATTTTCCACATACTGTCATAATACTTCTTCTCATTCCATCACGCAGAGTCTATTTAATATAAAAAATGGTGAATTAACTAATTCCAAACAATAACATAAATCTATTTGATTATGTGAATCAAATGCTTTGTAAAGATGAAGAAAAGCAACATATAAAACACTCTTATGTTCCTGGAATTTTTCTTGCATTTACCTGGCAACAAAACCATGGCTAAAGTGGATCATGACGTTCTAAAACCACATTGAATTTTTGAAACTATTCATCAATGACCGGAAACAACTTATTCAACAATATCTTTGAAAATACCTTTGCTGTAGTGGATAATAATTATATTCCATGATAATTAACACAATTTTGTCAGTTCCCTTTATTTTTAAAAATTATAACAATAAAAGTATCTTTAAAATCCGTTAGCATAACTTCATGAGTCTATCTATATATTTCTCTAAAAAAATAATATTTCTGAAGCTAACATATCACTATATTTTAAAACTTCTCCAGGAAATTTAGTTAGGACGTATAGCCATTTCATTTTTAAGATCACAAAGAGCTATTTTAACTTCACTAAACTGTATATCTTTATTCAAATATAATTGATTAGATTAAGCAGATATATTATTGAAAATTTTCATTTCAGTTCTTGTATTCAAAAGATGATGAAAATACTGCTTCCATTTATTCAAAATATCTTTGTCATCATATAAGACATTATCATAGCTGATTTAATAGGATTGTGATGGTATTTCTCATGTCCATATATTCCTTTCAATGCATTAAAATTGATCTAAAGTCATAATGATCATTGAATGTTTTTATCAGTTTTAATCAATCATATTTGAGCCTTTTTGTCAGTTGTTGAACATCTGCTTTCATATCTGTATATTTATTATGAAGTTCCACATTTAATTTATTATTATACCAAAAAGAAAATGCACATTTTAAAAATAAATTACTACTACTAATAAAAAATAATTAAACTTTTTTTTTAAAAAGTTATATATCGTTATTACTTTTTCTGTGAAAGATTGTATAATTAGCCATTAAGGTAGTGGACTGAAATGATAATACTTTCTTGTCATTAGTGTATTTTGTTATTGTTTACTACCATAGTAACATAATTTACTCTGGCAATTCAAATTTAGAATTATATCATAAAATAATAAAGTAATATTATATATATATATATCATTAAGATTTCCCAAAAAATATATTAAATATTATCAAAAATATTATGGATAATGCAAATAATATTATTATTAATAATAAAGATAATAATAATAATGATAATGCATCACATGATCACATTTCCTATATTAGCATCCATTGATTACTCTGTTTAGCACAGGTGGCAATACTGTATGGAGAGTTTTGCTCTGTTTATCAATAATGATAATGATGATAATAAAGTTGAAAAGTGTTATGTATTCAATTAAATTATAAATTGCTTTTAATTTTTAGAAGAAAATAAAAATCTCAAGAGTGTAAAACATTTTGGTATTTGTAGGAAACTTATATTTGCAATAAGAATAAAAATAGAACTATTACTAAAAAGAGAAATGACATCATGAAATAGGTGGAAGAGTTCTATCAAGAATTATATAGTAATAAAGAACAAGTATCTCCTACATCTATTATATGTTCTGAATTGCCCAGGATTTTAAAAGAAGAAGTGAGACATGCAATTAAATTTAAGAAGAAGAGAAAAGTTCCAGGTAATGATGGAATAATTAATATATTAAAAGAAGCAGGTGAAAAAATAGAATTTTTTTTGGCAAAGTTAGACACCAAATGTCTAAATGATAAAGATGTACCAGATAATCGGGAGAATGCAGTATTAATATTTAAAAAAGGTGATAATAAAAAAATTAGAAATTACAGACTTCTCAAAAACTTAGAAATTACAGACTTATCAGCCTTTAATAAGTTTTATATAACATTTTTACCAAGATAATTACAAGAAGTAATTTATTATGTACCAATAAAGATCTAATGTAAATTATTAGTTGGTTTTAGATTTGTGATCATTCAGCTACAATTGAGGACACAGCAGTTTCAATTAAAGATTTATAATTGGTTAGTTTAACTATATATATTTGTGAGTATAATAATCTCACATTCATTTTTATTTGTTTTCTATGTTTTTTTGAATCAAAAATTTCCAAAGTGCTTAATATAACCAGAAAGTATACATTTTATACTAGAGTTATAGTCATTATATATGAGGTGTAATAACAAGTAGAGACTTGAATGTTATGTAGACTTTTTTTTTGCTTTTAAAATATTTTATCAATGTTTTCTCAGCTTATTCTTAACATACATTTTTCAAAAAGCAATTCTCTTCATGTTATTACAGACCTATATATTGTAAGTTTGAATAATAGACACTAGATGGAAATGGGATAGAGCAGATTATGGGTAAATTTAGAGTGGAGAATGTAAAAGAAAGTGGCTAACAGGTTTATCTGGGCATAATTGCTGAGATATTCTTGACTTCGTTTAAGGAGAAGCCATAATACATCACATCACATCACATCACATTACTAAGAAATGGTTAATAATGTAATGGAGGATAGAAATAAAGGTATAAACAATAGTGAAAGATGTGGATGAAGAGTGAATGATAAGAACAAGTTGGAAAAGTATAAAATAAAAGTTGAAGAAACCACGGAGCAGTTGGTTGGGATGAGTATAAGGACTGGTGTGGTTAAATAGAAAACGTGGCAAATAGGGTTTTAGTTGAGAATATGCAGAGGAATAAAAGTAATAAAAAATGAGAGTTACTAAAAGTGTAAAAGAGAAGAAAGAAGCATGCAGAGAATATGTGTGCTATTAAGAATAAAGAAAGTGAAAACAATATTAATGCTAAATGGGGAAAGTACTTAGAAAAGAAGAAGTTGGCTAAAATGGATAATTATAGAGAGAAGATGAAGTTAAATAGTAAATTGTTGGAGGATATTAATAAAAGTGGAAGAGATGGGAGCAAAAAATTTTGGAATTACATTAAAAGGAGAAATGTAGGGAAAAGAGAGATAGTATTAATAGATGATGAGGGAATAGAGTGTAGCTCTAGAGAAGAGGTAGAGAGAATCGTAAATAGATATGTAATGGGTATAGAAAAGATGTTAGATGTGAAGGAATTAGTGATAGAAAACATGAAAGCAGGTAGTAATGGGAATATTAAGTTCACAAAAAATGAACTGAATGAGGCAGGGAAGAGATTGAAAAGTGGAAAGGTGAGAGGTTTAGATGGATGGGCAGCAGAAATGGTAATGAATTTAGGGCATAGAGCAAAAGCAAGTTATTATCATGTTTTAATAAGATGGCACAGAAGAGAGTTTTTCCGGGTAGTTGGAGTAATACAAGAATAAGATTAATATTTAAAGGAAAGAGTAAGGATTGTAGAAAGTTAAATAATTATAGACCGATAGCGGTAACATCAGTTTTATATAAAGTTTTCTCATACATGGTAGCTGGAAGAGTTGTAAAATGGATGGAAGAGAATAATGTAGTGGGGGGAATGCAAGGAGGTTTTAGGTCAGATAGGCATATAGGAGATAGTTTGTTTGTAGTTACACAACTTATGGAGATGAGTAGGAATTCAGATAGATCATTATATATGAGTTTTATAGATATAGAGAAAGCATATGATAGAGTAAATAGAAATAGATTATGGGTAAGGTTAGCCAATTTGGGAATGGATGAAGCTTTAGTGAATATTATTAAGAAATTATATGAAAATAATTATTATACTTACCTATTAGGGGATATAGAATCAGTTAAAGTTAAAAATGGGGTGGGATTAAGGCAAGGATGCCCTATGTCACCTATTTTGTTTTTGTTGTTTTGAGTGAACTGGAGAAAGCAATAGAAAGACTAGGAAGAGGGGTAGAGATATCATTAATAGGTGGCAAGGCAGTATATACTTTGTCGGGTCTTTTTTTTGTGGATAATATCTTTTTGTGTGCAGAAAAAAGAGAAGATATGGAAATTATGTTGGGAACATGTGCAAGGATGGATAAAGAGATGGGGATTAAATTTAGTAAAGAAAAATCAAATATACTGGGGAAAGAGATGTAGAATTTTTATTGGGGGATATAAAGTTAAGTGTGGTGGATAGATATGGGTATTTGGGAATCATCTTGTGTAATCAGGAAAATTGCGTGGATGAATGGGAGAAAAAATTGGTAAATGAAGCAAAGAAAAGAAAGGGTTTGGTAAAAAAAACACAGTATTTTCATATAATAAATATGATGTAGCTAGAATTATATGGAAGGGAGTTACAGTAGCATGCTTAACATATGGTAATGATGCATTATGTCTTAGTAAAAGGGTTTTAGATTATTTAGAGAAAGTACAAAGGAAGTAGGAAGACATGCATTAGATGCAGAGATGTGAACAGCAAAGGAGGCAATTCAAGGAGAAATGGGATGCTCAAGTTTTTATATGAGAAATGCAAAAAGGTAAATAAAAATATTTGGTAGGTTGCAGTTTATGGATAGTAAAAGAATAGCCAAAATAGTGTTTAATTGGGTTATGAGTAAAGGGCAAGTAACAAGATGGGTGAGAAAGGTGATGCGGTATGCAAAAGATTTGGATAAAGAATTTATATCAGTATACTTGTATAAAAAGTGGGATGATTGTGTTAGGAGGATTGTTGAGTGTTATAGTGGTAAGGAATGGGATAAAAGAATAGAAGCATTAATAAAAAATAGGGAGTTGGAGAACTAGTATGGAGGGTAAGAAGAGTTTAAATATATATAGAAGTAAACGGAATATTGGATGCGAGTTAATTTATGATAATAGTAAGGAAAGTAGTTTATTGTTTAAGGCTCAAAGGGGATCTTTAGCAACAAGAGAATATACATGTAAATGGAAAACTATGGGTGATTTAGTGTGAAAATTGTGTAAGGAAGGTATAGAAAATATTAGGCATCTGTTGATTGAATGTAAATGCTTGAAAGCAGAAAGGGTACAGATAATGAAGTTATGGGAGAATAGGTATGAACAAAGTGACTATACAGAAAGTGAGTTATTAGTTTTTATGCTAGGTTTGTGAAAAGATAAGGGGGATTTAGATATAAAGGCCATAGAGTTGACAAAGATTATGTTGTGGAAATGGGATGGGGCAGAATATGGGAAGAATTAGAGTGGGGAATGGAAAATAAAGAGGCTAACAGGTTTATCTGGGCATAATTGCTGAGATATTCTTGACTTCGTTTAAGGGGAAGCCAAATATATCACATCACTTTTAGTGTAATTGTTTAGATATCAGGAAAGATGAGAGGGGATACATTTGCAGAAATTATACTCTGAGTCTTCGCTTTTGATAATCTATGAGATGTCTAAGTAAATATGAATAAAAGGATTTTAGATATAAGTCTTTATTATCGAATAAATTATTGAAAATTATTCAATCTGGATCTTTAATGAAGATTTCATTACCTTGAATATTATCTCTTTTAATCGTGAATAAATTCTATCTTATTAAAAGACGATACCAAATATTAAGAGATAATTAGATAGATACATTTTTAAATTATATTTATATCACAAAATTAAAGTTAATATACATAAAACTACTTTTTTATCCCTTATTTTTCTGTGTCATTGAACATACATATATAAAGTTAATATTTTTGCTTGGAGGATTCTAATTTAAGATTATCAAGTATAAGTCTATAAATGTACATGAAATCATATTTTTAGATTTAAGGTTAAAGACTATAATATTTTCTATATCTATTAACATGAATTTTTTTTCTATAGTACAGGCTTTTTCATACCTGTACTTATATATGTAATATATAGTGGGTTTGGACTCAGACTTTCACGTGACTTCAACCATCCATGCTATCTCATACAGCTGATACACTTGATTACACACATGTCGAAAAGATCAATAATCACCAATATCTGTATTTCGTGCTAAACCAGCACTCGTCAGTTGGTCCAGATTAACAAAATATATGTAAAATATAAATCATTAAAAGTCTTCCGAAAAAATATATACAATGAATTAAAAATTTAGCTTTGCATTAAAAAAAAAAGATCCCATCTTATAACTAATGTTATTTAATTTTAATATTTTTAATGCTAATTATGAGATAAATTGGTTTCATTAGTGCGCACGTGCACACTATCTTTCCGGCATCAGCCTTAAAAAAATAATACGATTAGTAGTAAGAAAGTCCGCTATTTTAATAAGGGTTATTAATATTTTTTTTACAGTCATTAAATTAAATCATCTACTTCATTTACATAGATGTTTTATAGCTATTTTTTCTCTGCTCGAAGGCAGATTGAATAATTAAACAGAATCCTGCTTCAACAAAGCGATTTACAATATTTCAAAATAATATTCTTATTAAAGACCACTTAAATTATTATACATTTGTGTAGATTTTAAAAATAATGTATACAACGTATAATAATTTTTTATTTGTTTACGTATGTAAGATAATTTTCTTGCAATTTTGCATTTGTTTCTACATTTTAATTTTCTTAATGGAATTAAAATATATATATAATTTTTATGTTCCTATTTTATAACCTTTCAGTTTTTTATTTATTATAAAACTCAGAACAGCTTTTTTAAAGATTATTAGAATAACAGAGAAGAAGAATGTTTATACTCAGAGGTTTACAGTATCACGTGGCTATAATAAAATTTCAAAATAATCTACATAAGGTGACAGTTGTCTCCGTCATCCTGCAAATAAATCTATTTTTTTCATAGCTATGTAATCAGGTCATATTCTTGATGGTGATACAAAGCTAAATTTATTAAACAGGTGTTTATTTCCATGTTATCTAATAATCGTTACACTATTAAATTTTTTCAGGGCATTGAAAAATATCATGTAAATTAATGTAAATATGATTATAACATTAATATTCTATAGTTATATAACTAATACATAAATATTATATAATTTATAATTAATTGGATAAGTTTCAATATTATTGACAAGAGAAATAAAAATAAAAGTTATATTAAATAATATCAGGCGTAGAAATAGTTCAAAAACAGTACTATTTGATTAGTCAAAAAATTGAAAATGGCATTCTGGTTTGGTCAAAAAATTCCCGATTCCAAAAAACAGATAGATGTTCTAGTATTGATTTTTTTCCAGCTCAAGTTCAGATTAAAATTAATCAAATAATATTTTCCAATATATATATATTAAAATCCATAGTTAATAAATTAATAAATAAATTTCTCGGGGTTTTATATTATGTGTAGTCCTAATTTTATTCTATTTTTAACAATAAAATCTTTACAAATATATGGTTTGTATAAAACTAGAAATTTTAAATACAAAGTTAGTAATTTATCTCAAGATTATATAAACTAATAAAATTAATGCATGAATATCAAATGTCTTTATGCATTCTAGGATACAATAACATAAAAGAGATTTTATGTATGCCATTCTACCCAAAACTTTTATATTTCAGATAGCATTAATACAATAATGATGTATTCAATTCAAATAAGTTTTAAGTGTAAGTTGATATCTAAAATATGATCTTTGATATTATGAATATGCAGTGGTGTTTCTTTAATAATGACAAAAGAAAAGTATTAAAAAAGTTAACAATTACTTTATTGTATAATTGGGATTCGAAGTCAGACTTTCACATGACCCACTACTCTCAGTGCCATCTCATATTGCTGACCCACCTGATCACACACATGTTGAAAAGATAAATAATTACCAATATACATATTTCAACATGTGTGTGATCAGGTGGGTCAGCAATATGAGATGGCACTGAGAGTAGTGGGTCATATGAAAGTCTGAGTTCGAATCCCACCTATATTACATATATAAATGCAGTTTTAAGCCTGTGCTATGTATTTATTGTATAATATAAAATCAATAATAATAATAATTAGATAATGCATCTAATAAACATTACTGTTTGTTTGCTAAAACTAATTTGAACTCAGGATACTTTAAGTATGTTGACAGACAGTGTAGTGAAGACATTCACATTTTACTATTTCACAATAATCCTCAATTTAAATACTGGAGGATAATAATTATCATCATCATAAAAGGTAAAGGTTTTATAGTAATTCTTAATTTGTTTGTTTTACTAACCAATCAATTATTAACAACCTCATTTATTACTCTTGGAGAAGTTTTCACTCTATTAAAGAAAACCAAGTGCAACTCATTATTTAGCAGGCCTAGATGATATTTAACACATTGAGTTTATTTATTTTGCCTCAAGAGTCCTTTACTGAATTCAATTACAAGGTTAAACTTCAGAACTGCTATTCTACTAATACAAATACAACGAAATCATTAGACTATCTTGTTGCAGATTAGATAATAGTAAAAAAATAATACTATCAAATAAAAGTTATGTATAAAATATTCCTTACAGATTTACTCATCTACATAGGGATGATTAACTTCCCACAACTTTAAGGTTAAAATTTTAAGAATGTATAAAACATATAATTTGCAACATATAGCAGTTTGATAAAAATTTGATAATTACTTATGTTTGTACAACCTAACCTAAATAAATCATATTTAATCTCTTTCATTCTCAACAATAATGATAACATGAAATAAAAATATAACCTGTATCTAAGCATAGTAATATTTGAGAAAGATTTATTACATTATTAACAACAATAATATTTATTATTTAAGAAAGAAGTGATTATGAGAAAGTTTATTAAATAATTCTCCTGGTTTATTGCCCATTTCACTTTTGTAACATCATTTTTTCTGGAAATAGCATAAAGAATAATGAATTTTATTTTAGCATATTTGTTAATCCAAGATGGGTTTTTGAACATATTAATCCATTTTACAAACTGCTTATAACTCTGACATTTAACAAGGCAAAACTCTTCATACAGTAGTGCCACCTTGTGCCAACCAGAGTAATCAATGGATACCAGAAAGTTTATGCATAAAATCCCTATCTAGTGCCTACTCATCCAATATTCCCAGACTAGTTTCTGTCTTGTGGCCTTCATCAGTGAGGAGCCTTGTAACTGAGAGTACTGCACCTAGAACTTAGGATCTAATGCAACCCTCCAGCAGCCACCTTTTATCTCTGCTTAACTACAAAACTATGAGAATGAAATTGAAAACACAATATTTTCAATCTAAGCTCAATAGCTTATATAGTATATGGGTTTGAACTCAATTCAGCACCCATACATTTTGGTGTTTTTGACTCTTTAACAATTATAGCCACCACTATCCTATTAGGCAGGATTGGTGTTAAACTACTAAACATCACATGATCACTATCTCTTATACTAGCACATAATCATTATTAAACAAGGCAAAACTCTCCATACAGTAGTGCCACCATGTGCCAACCAGAGTAATCAATGGATGCCAGAAGGCTTGTGCATAAAATCCCTATTTAGTGCCTACTCATCCAATATCCCCAGACTAGTTCCTGGCTTGGGGCCTTCATCAGTGAGGAGCCTTGGAACTGAAAGCACTGCACCTAGATCTTAGGATCTAATGCAACCCTCCAGCAGCCACCTTTTATTTCTGCTTAACTACAAAACTATGAGAATGAAATTAAAAACACAATAATATTTTCATAACAATTATGTGCTAGTATAAGAGATAGTGATCATGTGATGTTAGTGGTTTAACACCAATCCTGCCTAATAGGATAGTGGTGGCTATGGTTGTTAAAGAGCCAAAGACACCAAAATGTATGGGTGCTGAACTGAGTTCAGACCCATATGACTATATAAGCTATTGAGCTTAGATTGAAAATATTATTGTGTTTTCCAATTTCATTCTCATAGTTTTGTAGTTAAGCAGAGATAAAAGGGTGGCTACTGGAGGGTTGCATTAGATCCTTAGATCTAGGTGCAGTACTCTCAGTTCCAAGGCTCCTCACTAATTAAGGCCACAAGCCAGAAACTAGTCTGGGAATATTGGATGAGTAGGCACTAGATAGGGATTTTATGCACAAGCCTTCTGGCATCCATTGATTACTCTGGTTGGCACAGGCTGGCACTACTGTATGGAGAGTTTTGCTTTGTTTAACAATAATTATATGATGGTATAAGAGATAGTGATCGTGTGATGTTTAGTGGTTTAACTCTGACATTTATTATATTTAATATTTATTTGAAGAATCCTGAATTCAGGAGTGGCATTTAAATATTCAATTTCATAATCCATTATCCTTCAAATATTATTTAAATATTTAGCATGTATAATCCTTAATGCAAATTCCTTAAACATTAAAAACACATTTGTAGTTTGTTATACATAGCAATTTCATTTTTTTAAACCGATTCTACATTTTATCCAATAGTTAAGTGTTTATTACTCCATCAATTTACGATATAAAATTAATTCATTTATCAATCTTAATTCATAAAATCAATAAATCTGATCATACTTTGATAAAACAAATAGTTTATTATCCATAACACAGTGGTTTTCATAACTTTTAAATCTAAATTTGTTTCTTTAGCAACAAGTTTACATGAAGACATATTTGAGCTAAAAAATTATTATAAAAAAAAATATTTTCTTTAATAATTGAAAATGAGATAAATTTATATGATTGAAACTTATATTTATTTTTTCTTGTAGTAAAGAAAAATGATCATTTTTATAACAATTTCTGAAAAATACATCAGCAATTTGTTTGAAATAAAAAAATATAATTTACCAAAAATATACCAGCAATTTTACCATTATTTTTCAATTGAAGAACTTCAGAAATTTGTTGAAATAATGAGACAGCAATTTTGCAAGTTAATTTGTCTAATTTTCCACTAACATTTAACTATAATAAATGAGGTTTCTTAAAATAAAGAAGTAATAAATTAATTCAATTGTGGTTTCTGGTTCATCTGTTGCTGTCCATCTTTCTCCTAGAATGATGAGAAG
This sequence comes from Epiperipatus broadwayi, assembly GCA_028023455.1. Lineage (NCBI taxonomy): Eukaryota > Metazoa > Onychophora > Udeonychophora > Euonychophora > Peripatidae > Epiperipatus > Epiperipatus broadwayi. The sequence goes on from JAQFVV010006315.1 coordinate 1,093,314, forward strand.
TCAGATGCCTGGAAAGCATCTGCCTACTGGTAAATTCAGCCTGCCATCATATAGATAAAAACAAAATGGCTATTTAAAATTTTGAATTTATTTAGATCCTACAGAAATTCAAAATTTATAGAGACTGTCTGGATTTTCTAAACTTCAACTTTTATACAAGTTATCACATGATCTTTGGATGACATAATATTCTCCATCATGCAGAGGGGGTTTCTTATATTGTCAGTAAAATATTGGAAGAGTTTGTCATAGTTTTTACCATATAAAATTTAGAGTTAAAATTTTTTGAACCAAGGTGGTAAAACTTTTATTTCTGAGTTAAGAAAAAAATATTTTTTTACAAATATTTATTAATAGTAAATAATAACAAATCTTAAAGTTCTCAGATATCTATTCCAACCAAATTTAAATTGACATTTAAATAAATAATTTAAATATTCTAACAAACTGTATGAATTTTTGCTAAATAAAATTTAAACACGTATGCCTACATATGCCACAACATACAAAATGTAAGAAATGTTTACACATATGCCTAAATATGCACACAACATATAAAATGTAAGAAATGTTTATTTACACATAGATAAAAATATAACATTGAATTTATAATTCTATTTTTTGAATTCTTTGTTTTGTGTAGGAGCACTTCTTTTGATTTATATAATTGATAATTTTATTCCTTAATAAGAATAAGAATAAAAGCATATGCATTTTTTCTATACAAATTTAGAAGTCTATTAGAAAAAATGGCTTTAAAAGCTATTCAGAATGCTTTATAATATTATATTTTTTATAAACGTTAGTATGAGAGACTATCTAAACATGACAATTATATTATATGCTCTACAACTAATAACAATGATGAATATCTTTATTAATTATAAAAATTAAAGCCAATAAAACTTTTAGTTTTAAATTTAGAATGCCCAATTTACAGTGATACTATAATGTTACAATATATATATATATAACAATTAAATGTCTGTATTTTTAAATCATATAATAATAATTCAAACAAATTAATTTAACACAGTATTCAAAATTAAATAATATATTCTTTACTGGAAGTACCTTTGATTGTTTAACTGACAATCTTTATCAACCATTAATACAAATGTACAGAAAATAAAAACTTGCATTACCCATCATTCAATCCATTCAAATTTCCCACAATTCTGTTGTTTTTATATTAGCTGATTGTCTATTCATTAAACCATCTCTATTCCTAGATATCATCATTGCCTCCTTAATTTTTCGTTTTTCATTACATATTTCAATTTGAATAATTTTTACATCTTTATTATTAAATTTAAAACCATAATTACATTCTTTATTATGATCAAAAATAATTGATGGAGTATTCATATTTACTGAAGATACGTTTTCTTTCTGTATACGTTTATATAATGTCTTATGATCATTATATCGTTTTTGTAATGTACATTTTGATTCCCCTATATATTTCATTCCACAAACACATTCCAACATATATATATAATAGATATGATAAATATAAATATGATAAATAATTCTAAAACCAAGATTTCTAAGTTTGAATTAAGAGTTTTAATTTAACATTTGATTATATTTAATAACTATATTTGCAGGGATTAATATTTTCAACAAAAAAATTTATAACAAAATTATAAAACATTTAATTAGACATTTATGGTTATTCTTTGCATATAATTTGTTTTAACTATTATTCCAAACCCTGATCCCCACAAAAAATAGCCACGTGAAATTTATATTATTTAGGAATACCACTATCGTCTTTAATTTTTGTATTTTTATTTGAAACTTATAATTCTTTTTATTTTAAATAACTTTGTATATTAGATTCCTATCTATAATTGTGATATGTGATTCCCCTGTTATATATGATAGTCATGCTATAGACAAGAAAGATCATTTATGACAGAAATAGTTAGTCAAACGTACTATTAGTATAAACAAACAAAAAAATATATATTTGGTGCAAATATATAAATGTTTGGACTAAATACATATTAGGTCAAATCTTATCTTTCCCCTCTGGTGATGATCGGATTAGTATGCAATCAAGCACTCATCATAAACTATATTTTATTTTGCTTATACTAAAAGTAGCAATATTTCTTTATTGTTATGTACTAACATTTATATTCCCCTTTTTTATCTTTATATCAAATATACAAAATAAATAAAGTTAATGACATCAATTTAAATTTACTTTTGAAGTTTATAAGAAAAAATGTCCTAGTGAATCATTCCAGTAATCCTTGTTAATCCATTTCAGGTAGAGATGGTAAATTGTGAGTGATCTAGAATATCCATCAAGTCACTCATCTTTTATGTCCTTGAAATTTCTGCTTTGAAGTGGAGAGTTATTGAATCCATTCATTAAGAATTGACTTGATGTTTCATAGTGCAGGTGTAAAGTGCTGGTTCTGACAAGTTATAGCTCCATGAGTGACAACTTTCTTTCCTCGATGTCGCTTTTGCACTTAGAAAGCCATATTTATCTTTATTGTTATTCATATATTTCTTTAATGACTTATTGTAAGTGAAGTAGTATCAATATTTCTTGTATTATTGTATATCCTCCAATCTCAATATAGCAATCTATAACTTAGAATTATCAACACTTTGGAAATTCAAATGATCTGAATTTACTAGCAAAGGTTTCAATTTCAAATTCCTTAGTTGGCTAACTTTAATTCTATATGCTTGTTCTAGATTTCCCAGATATTCAGATATTAATTTTTAATATTATTTCAACTCAAAATTGGCTGATATTTCTCTTTGAACTATAAATTCGAATCCTCTATATAGATTGTTGTAGGTTATTCAATAGATAAGAAATTTTATCCCTCTTTGGAGAAGAAGCTCATTATTTAAAGAAAAGCAAATTCATGATTATCATTAAGGTCCATTGTTGACATCATTTTTAATGAATATTAATACATGTACACCTGGGTGTCATTTTATGCGGTAGATAAGTTCCTCAGAAAATGTGCACAAAAGAAATCGCACAAAAATAGACTTACCTTACCTTGAAAAATGGGAGATACGTACTCTAATTTTCCAAAAATCGCATAAAAGCAAAACAACATAAAATTACTTTAAAATTCGCATAAAAAAATAAGAAAATAAAGTATGACTAATAAAAAATTTCAAATTTGAAAAAAATTGATACAAACAAACTTTTTTTACTTTTTTTATTAACTACAGTATTTAATTTTATTCAAAACAATATATTTTTATGTGTAATTTATATTTTTTTCATACATGTACGGTATTTTAATCATTATTGCTATTTGAGACATCAGATTCATCATGATGTGATCTGAGGTATTGTAGCTTCTCTTTAAACAAAGTCAAGAGGAAATACAACTAAAATATTTTCCAATTGCTGTTGATCCTTTCCATTTCATTAAGCAATCTAAAATTGATATTTTTGTTTCCAACAAAATTCATTTTCTTGGGTATTTTTTCCTCTCCATTGGGATAAACTAAAAGTTTAAAATAAAAATAAGAACTTAGACTTATGATAATAAAAAGACACCGACTGACCACTGTTGGGAAAAATTTAATTAAAACTAACAATTAAAAATTAAATTCTTATTTTTGTCTTTAATTCCATTTAAAAATCAAATTTCATCATTTCACATCACATTAATTTCAGATCACATTACATAATTTTTAAATTGTTAATTACAATTAAAAATCAGATTTTAATTGTCATATTTAATTGTTCCCACCACTGTTATCTTTTAAAAATAAACTTGCGGACACTAAATGATTAATTGATTAGGTACTCTTTTTATAAAAAGCAAAAATAGAACATGATTTAAAATGCAAAAACAACAACATACATAGTATTTTTCATCTATAACATTTAAACAGATTTACATTATAGTCTTGTAAAATATATTACTTGCAGACACTAAATGAATAATTAATTATGCACTCTTTTTTTAAAAAGCAAAAACAGAACATGATTTAAAATGCAAAAACAACAACATACTAGTGTAGGCATCTATTATGTTTGAACAGATTTACATTATAATCTTGTAAAATTTAATGTGTGTATATAAAATGGGGAAATCCTGATTTTAAGTGAATTATGAACTTTTTTATTACATAAATATATTACAGTACTATTATAAAGCACTGAAAAGATTGAAATTATTAGATGGAAGTCGAAATCCGATAATGTGCTATTACTTTAAATATGATGTGAGTGCACGAAATTTATAATATTTAAAGTAATAGCGCATTATCGGATCTCGACTTCTGATCTAATAATTTTTATCGCATAAAAGAAAAACGCATACAAAGATATTAAGAAGAAATATGAATTGCATAACTTCAAAATCGCATTAAATAAATCCGCATAAAATGAGACCCGGGTGTAATTTGTTAATAACAATAAAAATTTTATTTGATATTTCTTTACTTTAATATTAATTTTCATTTCTTGATTGCATTCATTTTATCTGATCTTATTTACCATGCTTTGTTATATTGTGTTGGAGTTATAACACATTTAACAAGGTAATAATTGCTAAAGGTTAGATATCATGTATGTCATAATTTAATTGATATATGTATTTACAGTATAATTAAGATGGGGTTTAAAATGTGTGTTTCAATTAATGGTTTGTCAATTTTAGTTCTTTATTATATATTAATCTAGTGATTAATAAATAATGCTAATACCATGGGTTTTGGATTCGGATTAGGTCACATGATGTGTAATTGGTATTGGAGGGATGTAAGGGGTACCCATAACAATATATATATATATATATATATAGTAATGCTACTGAGCGTTCATTAAAATTGTAGTTTACAGTTATTAAAAATAAAAAATTTTCATAAAACAACATAAAGTTTCAATTTGATAATAAATAGTTAAAAGGTTAATAAAGGGAAGTTTAATATAAAAGTTTAGAGTTTTTAAAAATAAAGAAAAAAGAAAATACTGTTAGCCTGGGGGAAAATTAAACCCTGCATCATTCATAAAGTTTTATGAATTAATTTAAAAGTAATTTGGGGAAGAGAATTTGGCTTGGAAAAGATTAAAACTGTAGCGGTTTAAATGAATCTTTTACATAAAATTAAAAATATCTCTCTTTTAATTTAAATTATTAAAGAAAGAAAAAAAAGAAAGTAATTTTAAAAACTAAATAATGAATTGATTTTAAAATATACATGTGCGTAAATAATGAATGATAAATGTGTGCATGTTAAAAATATTAAAAAGAAAAGCAAATGAAAGCATGTGATTGGAATGTCTCAAAGATTTAAATATTTTATACACTCATAAATGATATAAACAGAATTTGCAATGGCTACTAAGTTAAACAAAATCCACAAAACAAGTTTGCAATGGCTACTAATTAAATGATCTCAAACAATAGGATTAAAATCTAATTGAAGGCATATATTCACAAACAGTGGAGGAATTTCAACAACAGATACAGTTGTCAGACAACAAAGCGACAACAGGTCATCACATAAATAGTCCGGTTTTTCAGAGTTCAATTCAGTTGAGTTCAATCAATCAGTTGAGATCCCAATCAGGTTAAATCAGTCTGTCAATCAGTTTAACAATAATGCAGTGTTAATTGTCATCAGAAACATATGACTGGCTCCAAGCTTGAGTCCGATGAAACAGCAATTTTCCCAGTAAAAGTGATGCCTGCCTAAAAACTTGAAAAATCACCAGGAATGTTTATCTGTCTCAAAGAAGAGTGCCACGATAAGCATAGAAACCTTGAATCTAACCAGTTGGAAAGATTTTTACATGAAGCAGCAACCAGCAAGAAGTATTCACATTCTGAAATCCTAGGTAATAAATAAGATTTTCTTATTTCCATTTCTAATTAATGTAGCCATTGCAATCCTTAAAGCCTCCAGAATCAGCATGCATAAAGAACTATTGATGTGCGTGTTTGTTAAATGCCATGTATTGTTTAATGCTTTGTTATATTCTATTTTAGTGTATGAATTAAGAATGTGTGTGGTCATTATATGTAATTATCATTGTCTAATTTGATTAAGTTTTATAAAAGTGTTTTAAATTTTGCAATAATAAGTATTTAGTTAAATAAATTATCTTTAAGCTTAATCTTGTCTGTTAATTCTTTTACCACTAAATAAAGTAACTGTATATTAGATTATTCTTTCGATTAAGCTAGTTGGGATATCTTAGGTGCTGAATTAGTTTGCCATTGTTCAAAGCACATTAATTGCTTTGGTAATTGACTGGCACCCAGAGTTTACTCTGAAACAAAAAAGTGATTTGAATGATAGGTGTTGAATTTTGCAGCCGAAAAAATCTGTTTCCTTCAAATATGGTCACCTTTATATATATTTTATATATAGTTCTGGATTGGTTACAGGTGCCTTCTAAGCATTATTTTTTTCTGCCTAAGGGACTGTGGTGGAGAAATACTTAAATTGCATTGATGAAGACCAAATATATAAGTTAGAAGTATATCATATTTTGTATAAAAGTTTTTGCAAGTTATATTTCCTAATATTATTTTCTTAAAGAATCAAAAATGATACAGATTTTGTTTCCTCCCTCAGTGATCTCGCTAATAAATACCCCACCTGGTTCAATGTATGTATATATATTGTAATGGTATACATATGCCATTACATCATTTTAAAATTAATACTTAAAGGGAAAAAAGATCGCAAATAAAAAGTGTTTTATTAAAAATTTTAAAAAAAATTAAAAGATTTGTGTTTAACATATATAGATCGCACAGATGGAAAACTTTAAAACTATTTTAAGTAAAAAAAAGGTTGTGTTCTGATCTATCGTGTCAGCCACAGGATGCCACTATGTCTAGCTTAATTTTTAAAAATATGCCATTTCTGCAACCACACCCAAGCATTTAAGCCTTCTTTCTACAATAAATCCTAGAAAGAGTATTAACTTGGAGTTAAGCCTTCTTTCTACGATAAAATCTAGTAAGAGTTAACTCGGTTGGCGGCTAACACTGTGGCTTTTTCCTATGCTAAAAGCAGAGGAAAATGCCATAGTTGTTTGTGTTATGTACTATATCATAATGCTGCATTATGTATTTTATGTAACAGTATCATACGAGGGTGTGTTAAGTTCATTGTGTCAAAATTATTTAAATTTTCATTGGGGCCTTTTTTTCATATGAATTGATGTACTGTTACCTTTTAACAGTGCCATGATTGTTCCTCAGAAAGCTGTAAGCCTCCTGAATTATCTATTAGGGTGGGGTAGTGCATTATTTTGACAATCATGCTTTAAGTCACGTTTTAGCGAGTAATTTTCCAAGACCAAGAATATGGCTAATTTGAACACAGAAAACTTGAAAATATGGGAATTGTCAGACATGGAAGCCAGCACTGTAATATTTCTACAGCAGAAAAACATTCTGCTGAAAGAAAAGAGATGCTTGTGCAGCGAATATATGTGACTTGAGGTCCATAAACATCTTTTGACTTTCATTTGTAAGTCTCGTTCTTGCTGATGGAAATGTTCACTTCGTAAAGGCAGCTTGTTTGAGGGATTCAAGATAGCCTTCATCAAATGTAAAATAAAAGTAACTTAAATTTTTATTTAAACATACACTTCTTCTCCCAATAATTGTTGTCAATCAAATGTAAAGTAAAAGTAACGTAAATTATTATTTAAACATACACAAAACACCCCTCCTACTAATTATTGTCAATCAAATGTAAAATAAAAGTAACGTAAATTATTATTTAATCATACACAAAAACACCCCTTCCACTAATTATTGTCAATGAAATGTAAACCAATAAAATTAAGGTAAATTATTATTTAAAGATACATAAAAAAACCATTCTCTCTTGAATTTTGTCAATCAAAATTTAAAAAACAGTAATACTATTTAAAAAACCCAAATTACTATTTGAACATACACCAAAAAAGACCCTCTTGTCAATAAAAATTAAAAAAACAATTATTATTGATAATTGTCAAAAATATTATTTGGGAAAAGTAATTTATAAACAAAAGAAAGTAAAATTTGTAAACAAAAAAAAATCAATATTAATAGAGAATCGCTAGCCTGGAAATGTTATATTAATGTGTTTTTGATTAGCATCAACACCATCAGGTGATTGACGTGATAGATCAGAACACAACCAAAAAAAAAAAGTATTTAAAAGCACTTTTTTTGTAAAAAAAAGTAGGATCTAAAAGTAAAGATTAATATTTTTGAAAATAGAAATAAATGTTAATTTCTATCATGTTTAACTTTAGTAAATAGAAATGATTGTTTTAAAGCAAATTAGTCCTTGTGGCATTTAAACAATTAAAAGGTCAGATAGGAGATATAGATAAAAATTAAAGATTGTTTCCCACTCTGAAGGAACAAACAGCACATAGACCAAAATGAAAAACATCCGGACATTAGGATCAGTGACATCATGTTAGATCAATCCATAGGATTTCTGATAGGATATAAAAGTATAAAAGGCAAAATAGCAGTTTTTTGTGAGAATCTATTAATCCACATGTGAACTGTAGCTGTATTGCAAACTCCACAATGTAGGAGTCTGAAATAGATGTAATTTCCTGTTATATACCAGCTGAGGCAGCCTCCAAACTAATGAGTACTGAATGGCAGCAAACAACTGACTGGTCTTCCCAGAAATATTAAATGGATTTCAGTTGGCTGAGTGTGACACATCATGGACAAGACAGACTTCAGACCTTTCATGGAAAGTATGAATTCTTTTATCTAATAGGAACTTTTACAAACTTGCGATTAGTTAAAACCTCATTAATAAATATGAACTCTTATCTGACTTAAAGACTTCTAAATCAATTTTGTTTGCTAATCATTTCCATTTTTCATTTTTATTTTGTATTTATTAACTAAATTTTTAAAATGTATTAAACTTAAGTTGGGTGTTGATGGCTGCATAGATTCGTTATCATTTATGTTAGTTTATTTTCTTAAAATTTTCATATATAAATATATGTGCCTTTATGTGCACAGCCACTTTATATATATATATATCAGTAAATATAACACCTCATGCTGAGTGTCTAAATGTATTTACCCATATAGCTTTTATGTTATTGTTGTCAATGTGGCACCTTATGATGAGTGTCAATGGGTTTACTTTATTGTACATTTCTCCTAAGCAATTCAATTAATAACTTTATATGTAAAATCATTTATGTTTATTTTAAAGGAGTTTCATTTCAGACTATTTGTTTCATAGTTGGGTCTATGCTGGTGGATGGATATATGGGTGTTTACTTGTAATGTGAAGTGTGTTAACATACAGAGCAAAGCCCAACTGAATGCATAACCCAAAAGTGTAGTCATCATGTTGAAATGGATGTGGATGTATTTTCCCACACCATTTATTTCCTTTTTTGCTCTGGGTGTTAATAGTAAGATGGCCAAGTCCGCAATTCATCATTGCAGAGCATCTTTAATATATATATTTTCCAAATGATTTCCTTCGCCAGTCAGACACACATTCCTGTACTGGGCGAAGATCATTTCTCTTTAAATAATATCATGCTGCAGACACACATTCCTGTCAGTGTGGTTTTATGCTAGCAACTTCATATTGCATTGGTTGCATCTATATATCAGGAAGCAAGCGTTGGTTTGGCTGCAAACCTTTGGCCTGAGGTTGAATGATTGTTTTTGAAAAGTTTTTAACTGAGTAATCTATGTAGCCTCCATCTGTGTGGACTTTTAACTAAAGTATAAAATAATAATTTAAATTTAAAATCTAAACAAGATCAATTTATTCCTCAATCTTAAATATACATATATGTGTGTCAATAAAGGTTTTTTGTGTGTTATTACTGGCAGTCGCTTATTTTATTTTTTTAAATATGAAAAATGTTTAAGAAGTTATGTATTATAACTCTCAGCTACTCCTTGAGCTAGTGGCATGAGCTAACAGTCATAATAAAATAAAATTAGATCTTAACAATACGTATCTGCCTACTATAAAAATATTCTAGGTTCAAATGGACTAGTGGCACCCTGTACGGCAGATACAGCAAAAGCATATTCCCCGACTGTTATAATATATATTGAGAGAGGTCATTTGCTATGTCTTAAATCTATATACGCAAAAGAATAGGGATTTCAGTTAAAAATTCTAATTGTAAATTAATGAACAAATTTTGCTAATTTAATTTTATATTAAATGTGTGTTATAAAAGTATGGCTGCAGATATGTACATGCACACACACAAATTGCTAAAATAATTTTGGTTATTTACTAAAAGTAATGTCTTTTTCATAAAAAAAATAAAAACTTTTAAAATAAATGTTATCTTTTATATAAGATTATTTTAAAACTTTGTAATAACTGAAACGCAAGCTTATAATATACCTGTGTCTATATATGTAAAAAATTTGTAAAACAATGCTTAACCTTAGAATAAAATTTTAATCTGTTTGTTCGGATAAAATATGTGATGAAAGTAATGAATATGGAATGTAAAAATAATTAATTAAAAATCTGGCTTATATTTGAAATAATTGTAGGAATGTCTTGATTAAAAAACCTGGCTATTGTAAGATATTAATCTTGAAAGTTTTAGAAAAATTTGTGTGGGTGAACAGTAGTCTGAATAAGTATAAAAGCTCTGCAAAACCTATTATTTCATAGAGAAACCATTTATTAATTCAGTCTATCCAACTAGTCTGAAATTATTCATTTATTAGAAGCAATCGTTGATTCCCTTCGTTAAAATTAATGATACTCCACCAACAGTTCTTCACAAGTTGCTTGCAGTAGTACAATAAATGAAACAAATTTTCTTAGTAGTGTTTTTCAAAATATGCTGGGCTAGGCATCCCATCAAGATGAACTTCAAATCAAACCTTCATCATCCAATATGCCATAAAGTCATAAATCTTTAGAAAGCTGACCTAAAACCAACCTATAAATAAGACTCTCAACTGACTGCCCAGAAAAATACGAATACCAAATGGACAAAGGTAGTTACATTTTCAATCAATTGCAGGGAAGCTAAAGCAACAACCTTGATGTATTTAATGGTAATATAAACATTTATATACCACAACAAGCCAGGTGTTTTATAAGTATTTTCCTTTTGTATATGTGTATTATACTTTTATTAACCATAATATTAGATTAAATGTAATTTTTTTTTACTTTATGCATTTTATTAATTTCTTCATGGATGAGTTTTTGTTTTATTATTAGGATAGATGCCTATTTAAGTAATTATTTAATCTTAAGTTAATTTTTTAAAAATTTATATCGTTGAATAATAGCTGAAATACACAGGCTTCTATATACCTGTGTCTATATATGTGAAAGTCTGTGCTCATATCGTTGAATAACAAAATACTTTTTTAATGTTTAAATTTCTATTCTATTTTTTTTATTAAATTAGTTTCATAATTCATAGCCATTAGTGATGACAGCAATCTAAAGCAAATTAAACTCTTATTAAATAAAATAAATTGAAAAATTGATAGACTAATATCAAAAGGTTTAAAATCTCTTTAGTTATATGTGCATATAATGAATATGGAAGTGTAAAAGTCAATCTTTTGTGAGTTATCTTAGTCTGTGTTTAGATTAAATGCATATGGATATGGGGGTGTGAGTACAGTAAGACAGCCTGGTCTAAGTCCACGATCTCCCTTTTGCTTGGCTATGGTTTGATTGCACCACGGCTTCAGTTTGCCTGGATTGTAATAACAAGGAAGAAGGATAATCTAAGGATATAAGAAGGATAATGCACATTAAATAAAAAGAATTTATCAAATCGGGAAAATATTTTGATGGCTGGTATAATAGTTATATATAACAGTCTTAATCAACTTTTCACTTAGGTCTTATCTGATTGGACTCATTCATGAAGGAACATTACTTTCTTTTTCATTTTATTTTGTTGAAGTTTATTTTCTTTTATATTTTTTTTATAAACTTGATTATAATAAAGATTGTTATTATATTTATTAAATTTAACCGATGTTTACTGTGTCTGTTTATCAATTGTTTAATAATCATGAGTCTCATACTCTAAGCTGATTTAGTGTCAGGGGCAAATAACTTATTTTATGTTAGGGCTACTCATCATCGTTAGTGGATGTCTGGTCACACCAAATAAATTATCTAGAATGTGATGTGATGCACTATGACTTTTTTTTATGCAAAGTCAGGAATCTCTCAGCAGCTATGTCCAGGGAAACCTGTTAGCCACTTTACCTTCCCTTTCCATTCCCCACCCTAAGTTTCTCCATATCCTACTTCATTCCATTTCCACAACATAATCTTTGTCAACTTCATGGCTTTCATATCTAAATCCCCCTTATCTGTTCCCAAACCCAGCATAAAAACCAATAACCCACTTTCTGTATAATCACTTTGTTTATATTTAGTCTTCCATAACTTCATTATTTGTACCCTTTCTACTTTCAAGCATTTACATTGAATCAACAGATGCCTAATATTTTCTATGCCTTCCTTACACAACTTGCAGACTAAATCACCCATATTTTTCCATTTACATGTATATTCCCTTGTTGCTAAAGATCCCATTTGAGCCTTAAACAGTAAACTACTTTCCTTGCTATTATCATAAATTAACTCATACCCAATGTTCCATTTACTTCTATATATATTTAAACTCTTTTTACTCTCCATACTAGTTCTCCCTCTTTCAAAATCCCTATTCTTTATTAATGCATCTATTTTTCTATCCCATTTCTTACCACTATAACATTCAACAATCCTCCTAACACAATCATCCCACCTCTTTTACAAGTATACTAATATAAAATCTTTATCCAAATCTTCTGCATCCCAAATTACCTTTCTCATCCTTATTGTTGCCTGCCCTTTGCTCATAACCCAATTAAATACTATTTTGGCTACTCTTTTATTATATATAAACTGCAATCTACCAAACATTTTCATTTTGCTTTTTGCATCTCTCATATCAAAACTTGACCATCCCATTTTGCCTTGAATTCCCCCTTTGCTGCCCACACATCTGTATGTAATGCATGTCTTCCTACTTCCCTTTGTACTTTTTCTAAGTAATCTAATACCCCTTTACTAACACATATTGTATCATTGCCATATGTTAATCTTGCTACTGCCACTCCCTTCCATACAATTCTAGCCACATCATATTTATTATATGAAAACACTGTTAATTTCTTTATCAATCTATTTCTTTTCTTTGCTTTATTTATCAAGTTTTTCTCCCATTCACCCAATCAAGTTTTCTGATTACTCAAGATGATTCATCACACTTAACTTTATATCCCCCAATAAAAATTCTTTAGCTTCTCTTTCCCCAGTATTAACCATCATTATATTTGATTTTTCTTTACTAAATTTAATACCCATTTCTTTACCCACCCTTGCATATGTTCTCAGCATAACTTCCATATCTTCTCTTCTTTCTGCATACAAAAAGACATCATCCACAAAAAAAAAGACCCGGCTCAGTATATACTTTCTTGCCACCTATTAACGGTATCTCTACCTCTCTTCCTAGTCTTTCTATTGCTTTCTCCAGTTCACTCAAAATAGGTGATATAGGGCATCCTTGACTTAGTCCTACCCCATTTTTAACTTTAAATAATTCTATATCCCTTAATTGATATGTATAATAATTATTTTCATATAATTTCATAATAATATCTATTTAAAGCTTCATCCATTCCCAAATTTTCTAAACTTATCCATAATCTATTTCTATTTAGTCTATCATATGCTTTCTCTATATCTATAAAACTTATATATAACTATCTACCTGAATTCCTACTCATATCTATAAGTTGTGTAACTACAAATAAACTATCTCCTATACACCTATCTGACCTAAAACCTCCTTGCATTTTCCTCACTACATTATTATTCTTCCATCCATTTTGAAACTCTTCCAGCCACCGTATATGAAAAACTTTATATAAAACTGATGTTACTGCTATTGGTCTATAATTGTTTAACTTTATATGATCCTTACCCTTTTCTTTAAATAATAATCTTACTCTTGTATTAAGTAGCCTAGAGGTGCCCTCATGTGATGATGTTCATAACATTAGTGGAGATCTGGTACAGTATAAACTAAACACAAAATATATAACAACAGAAAAATAAAAGCCCAATTAAAAAAATATATAGAACCAAGAAAGAAAAAGCCTATCAGTATAAATTTATAATAAAAAAATCAGTACATTATTTTAAAATGTTCTGAACTAAATAGATATAAAAATTCCTTTATTAATAATCAAATAATATCCATCATAACACTTTATTAGTGAATAAGCCATTCAAAATCCAAAAGATAAAAAGTAGAGATTTTTTAAATAATAAAAATTATTTTTGTTGCTGACTATTCACTTTTATCTTTGAAATACAAATCTGTTCATAGATAGAATGTACTTAATCATTGTCCGGCTATTTGCTATTTTGCATGAATGTTTTATTTCTTTTACAGCTACTCTTTCTTTCTGAAATACTTTATCATCTTGCTTGATTGTATGTTAGTTGAGTAATAAATAGTTTTTGTATAATAATGTGTCAGTTATTTATGTTCATTTAGTTAAATTTAAAAAATGATATTAATAAATAAATAAACTGATTTAAAATATTCAGAATAATAAATAGTTAAATGATAAAAGTAATGTTTTAACTAAATAAATTTGTTTTAAATTTTAAACAAAAGGATCACCATTTATTATAATAAATTCAGTATATCCAGCCAGTATATGAGATTAAATATTAATACTTAAAACAAATTATTGGCAATAATATTGGAATTTTATTTTATAATTTCAAGTGATGCTATTTATTTTAATTAATGTCTTAATAAAATTATTTGACAGTGCTTAATATCTTTATTTCATTATAATATTTTAAATAATTAAATAAAATTTTATTTTCTTTAACATAAAAAATAAAACTGATACTAATTTTAAAAATCGATATTTTAATAGTATTTTAAAAATTAATAAAATAATTTTAATTTTATTACTTAGAAAATTTATAAAAGTTAACTTTTTTAAAAAACTACTATATAAAACTACAGTCCATTGGTTACTCAAATTAATAGAAATGGTTTGGAAAAGAGTGAAGAAATTACTCTTGAAATAATTACTTTTACCATTATTGAATATGAATCTCATAATAACCTACTTATAAGTACATTAATAATTTTTTTTTTTTTTTTTTTTTTTAAAATTTTTTCTTTCAAAAAAATTTTAAAATTTTAATTTAATTATAAATTTTAAAAATTTTTTTTTGTTATAAAAAGATTTTTTTTCACAACCAATTTAAGGCAACTGAAAAAGTATGAGATGATATCAATATGAAGATAACAAAAATGTTTTTAATTATTAAACAAAAGTTCTTGTTTATATTGGATTTGTGAGATAGGAGTTTAAGCTGGCAAAGACTGGGTATTTAGGCAGTCATATTTAGGGATCCCCTGCCTTTCATGGAAATGGAAGAACCTATAAAATGAATTCTTAAAATAGACAGTTTTACACAGTCTGAATAGATTGTCATGCCTGGAAGATTTCCTATTTCATCAATAGAAATCATAAGAATAGTATATTTCACAAGATCGAAAGATTTCATGTTGTTTATTTGTATATAATATTTAGTGAATTAAATGTGAAGATGTGTAGGGCTTCACGCTCTTATGTCAAAATTCTTGAGGTTGGCTTATTTATTATAAATTTAAATAGAGAGGAAGGTGGAACCATCTTTTTCTTGTAAAATCTCTGCCTTGTTTTGACTTGAGAGTTCCTTGTGCAGTCACTACTGCATCTGATTGATTGTCATATAAGCATTTTTATGGCACATCTGACAAAGGTTTCAGCCTTTCATGTTACCATTATATAATCTGTTTGCACTTAATAAATTAATATATTTACATTTGTTACTACCAATTCATTGGATTTGAAAATTACTTTGTAATAAATTGAAAGATTTTATGGTTTATTTATATATAATATTTAGTGAATTAAATGTGAACGTGTTTAAAGCCTCATGTTCTTAGGTCAAAATGCTTGAGGATGGCTTATTTATATATAAATTTAAATAGAGAGGAAGGTGGAACCATCTTTTTCTCATAAAATCTCTGCCTTGTTTTGACTTGAAGGTTCCTTGTGCAGTCATTATTGCATCTGATTGGCTATCATATAAGCATTTTAAGGCACATCTGACAAAGGTTTCAGCCTTTCATGTTATTATTACTTAAATTATGTAAAATAATAAATAAAAGTTCATGGATTTATTAAGTATTATCTTAGTGTTCATAAAAAAAAAAAATGGAGAGATATGGTGTATTATTATTTATTTGTTGATGAAAGAAAAAATTGGAGACATTGTTAAAAAGCTTTTAACATGAAAAATTTATTGTTTTAACAGAAATGTAATATCCTTGTTGAGGACTTCTGGATTATTTTTAACTGTAAATAATTCTTTAACAGTTTTATAAAATTAAGCTGATTTGAACAACAGACATAATTTGTGTAGTTTAAAAAACAGATAAGATGAAAAACTCTGCAGTAGTTGAAAATCTCATTCATGGAATAAAAACTTTAATTATGTGCGCTAATCAAAACTGAAATTATGTAGTCTCCTTCAAATTCTAATTTTAGAAGTGTCTCTTATTATTTGTATTAACCACAGAGGATAAAGAATTATTATCTGTCATCTTCACATAACTTCTTTTGGCCTATTCATGAACGCATAATCCAGAAAAGAATTCAACAAAATACATCAAGTAAAACAACTGTCTTACAGATCAATAAATCATAAAATTGATTATAAATATTAAAGTTAATATTAATAAGTAGTTAATAAATTCAACATATTATCTTAAAAATACTTTTTTTTTTATTATCTTTTCTTAAAATATTTTTTTTTCCTTTGCAAACATTAAAGCAAATATAATGTAAAATTGATTTCTTGTTTAATCAATAATCAATGTTTTTTTATAACCTTAACATCGATTAATTGACATTTTTCTATTCTACATTTATATTTTTATAATTAAATAATGATACTTTTGTATTGTATATAATCATGTAAGAGCTCATAAATTAAATGCAAGCTAATTAAATGAATTATTTCCAACATGATGACATATTTGAGTAAATGTAGATATATGTTGGATTTATCCCTAGGTGTAGATAAATTTTGTATTTTTCTTTCCGAGTGTAAATAAACATATCTATCACACATACACACCTTGTGATGCATTGGCATGTTTTCTTTTGAGGTTCTAATAGTAAATGGAGGAGCTAATATCTAAGAAGCTAGGGAGGGATTTGAACCCAAATTTTAAAAATAGCACCCTAATCTGCAATATGTCAGTTTTTTTTTAAATAATAAATATCATCTATACTGGCGCGGGGGGGGGGATATATAATTAGATTTTTTAGAGTTAGATCATAGAATTTCCACTATGATCAAAAATATTCTATATATAGATGTATTTGTGTTTGAATTATTTGTATAATCATTGCGAAACTTATTTCTAGAGCATTTTCTTATTCCCTTTCTTACTTTTCTTTTTTGGAAATAAAATGACGTTACCCATCACCATCTAGTTGATAGTTTCTTATTTTTATAATCATCATAGAAGTTCTTCTAAAGAATTTCTCAGAAAAACTCAAACTGAAAACTCACTCACTATCAGCAATAAGTGCTAGGAATATTTTTTCAATATCTATCAACTGTGAGGTCTGAATTCATTCTGAAATTTTGACTTTTTCTATCACATTAAATATTAAGTACTATTGTTCATTCTTCAACCAAAAAAAAATCTTTGAATTTTGCATAAAAGGATTTAATATTATATTTTATTCTCCCAAAAATCACTCAGAAATTGATTCAGTCCAAACTTAAATTTCTTCTAAAAACATTTTATCCCTATGGATTCATAGCAATTTTATAAATTTAATAATAGGCCCAATATTCAGTTGTCACTCTAATTGGAATGATGTTAACTTCCTTTGTTCAACTTGTTTGATATTGTGCCTAAAAACATTAATCTTACTTATGAAATGACCTCAAAAATGAACCTGAACTGCACATCATTTAATACTTCAATATCTAGTTTTTGTTCAAACTTATCTAACTTTTGTTATTAATATTTCAAAAATGGTCTGTAAATATTCTAACAAGTATCACAGCTTTAAACAATAACTTGCACTGTAAAATATCTTGAAAGTCTGTGTACTTCATTCATTGACCTGATTCATATTGAAAAGCATCCATGGTTTATTGAAATTTAAAGCTGTCATATATCTACAAAATATTAGTATGTTGAATTTAGAAGTTTCAATATCTTTTATCAATTTTATTTTTTTCCATATATAATTAATATTCATGTCTTCACGGTATTATTGGATCAGGCATGTGGCTTCACTTCTCATCTGTACTGCTATATCATTATTTCTTCTTAACATTAGAGGCTCCATCAGATGTGAATCATCTGTTTAATGTCAAAAGTATTTGTTTTCTACATCTTTAAGTGCAATTGCAATTTAAAAATCATGACATCCATCTAATTACAAAATGACAACAAATGAGATTTTGTTAATTGATAGCTAATGTGTTGAATCTTTCTCATGCAATTTCATACATTTTAACTTTTTAAGACCTCTTGTTAATAATTTCTAAAAATTTCAAATGCATAATTTTTATTCATCTAGTTTTCTGAAATGGGTACTGGTTGGTTAGCTGTATTGAAATGAATATACTTCCCACCATATGTTCTTTAAAATACATAACAAAAACTGTAAATATATTCCATTAACTAGTTCCAACACTTTGCATTGAAATTAAAATGCTCCCATTAAGTATTTAATGTCGCATTCTTAGCTTTTGCATGTTTTCTATTATTAAATTGTTTAAACCATGTACATTAATGTTTATTTCTAAGTTTATACAGATTTTTGATGTGAAATTTGTTTGAAAGAAGAATTCTAGAAGTTCAACTTCTAGACATCATTCCACAACTTTCCATTTGAAAATTTGCTTACAGCTTTTCTTTCATAATAAAACTAAACAAGTTTTTTCGTCATTGATAAAAAAAAATTTCATGCACTGCACACAAGTTACTTATGACACTTTGCTACATTGGTTTAAAAACTGTGGCTGGCCATTCAGTTCTCTTCCTCTTAATTCTTTTATTCTTCCAAAGAGTAAGCTTGTAGTTTAAGACCTGTAGAGGTCCCTACTATCGCATTTTATACGCATGTGCTTGAGACTACAGCCTTAATGAATATTATTTAATGATGGCAACATGTTACAGTTGTACAAAAAGTTATTAAAGTATAAGATTTGGCTATCTTAATATATATCTGAGCACATAGCATATATGTATAGAGATGGTAATCTGGACCAACTGATGATTGCTGGTTTAGCATGAAATACGTATATTGGTGGTTATTTATCTTTTCAACATATATATGTTCAGGTGTATCAGTGTTATGAGATAATGTAGAGAGTGGTGGGTCATGTGAAAGTCTGTGCTCATATACCCTATATATTACATATATAGAAACAGGTATAAAATAAGCCTGTGTGTTTCAGTTATTTTACCAATATTAATCAGAAAATAATAATAGATTCTTTACTACAGCTATATAATCAATAATATTTTTATACATAAAAAGCTTTTTTCAGCATCTTCTTTGGTGCCCTTTTTCAAATGTTACTAATCTATTTAATGTTAGCAAATTATTTCTGACATAAAACCATCTAGTGTCCAATAATGGAATTAAAATAACAATAATAATGTAAATAATTGAAACAAATCAAAACCCTCATATATAAATTCAATAATTGACTATATCATAACAATATATTAAATAAATATTACATGCATTTTTATACAATTATATATATCATCTTATATAATTTTCCATTCATTTTTCAAATATTGTACGTGCTCTATATTTGTTGTATGGATAATATCAAGACATTAGTTGAATTCATCCTACACACTTTTCAAAGTGTCTTCTTCCATTAAAGTCACTGCTGTTATGATTATTTTTGAGGTTATTGAGATTAATCACTTATGATATTGAACTGCATGTTGCACCACAAATAATGATTCGAATTGCAAAATATCTTTTGTTGCAAAAATACCATTTTGTGAATGAGTGAGGCTAAGAGTTGTTTGTGATATCTAGTAGTAATCATTTAAATTCTACGCTCCATACTTTCAAGTGACAAGTTTCATTCATGGTCAGTTTGGGATTGCAGAGTTGTAGCTTCATCATTTATTTATATATAAATTTAGAAATATACATTTTTATAACCCACAATTTATTTGAATGAATGTGTTTTAAAATATTTAGAAATAAAAGTACAAAATTATAAATTCTATTGTTGATGTTATAGTGCTATTCTTAAGATGCAATAGGGAAGCAAACCGTCAATTATTCAGACTAAAGAACGTCCTATTCTAAACTATATCTAACTGATTTTATGGTACATTTTTATTTTTCATGAAGATTTTAATTTTTATATGTCCAATGATGTATCATGTATATATAGGCTTGGTGATTCGTATGTGGGTTCACAGCTCAGGGAGACCATAAACTACAATCATCAGTTCCCTTTTTTGTTTTAAGTTGGATTTTATGATTATTAAAAATATAGAATTTCAATTACTAAACAATACAAATATGAGTTGTTCTTTTTACCAAAGGTTCATTGAGGGGAGGGTCTAAAAACGATTAATAGAATGTGTTCTTTTTTAAAACAAATGTATTGTATATATGAATACACGTATGTGTCAATTTTTATAAGCCGTTGATCACTATGGTATATAATTGTTCAATTCGAAAGTTATTTAGTTGTTTTTTTTAAGCAAGTCAACTAAAATAGACAAAATTCTTCAAACAGTAGTGTTATTCAGTGCAAGCCAGAGTAATCAATGGATGCCAGAAGGCTTGTGCATAAAATCCCTATCTAGTCAACTAAACTAAATTAAAAAATCAAGATTAAACAACTTCTGGTTTAAAATAAATTTATTTATTATAATACATTTAATTCATTCTACATATTTCAATAATCAACACACACACCCCCTTCAAAAAAAATTTCCCTCCCCCCAAAAAAATTTGTATAAAAATAATTTAAATTTTATCGTAATTAAAAAAAAAAAATCATGGTAAATATATATTACTAATACATTTTAATACAATCCCAGCACAAATTGAAGTCAGCATTACGATTATATTATTAAATATAGAAATTACTTTATAACATATTTGATATACAAATAAAATAATAAGTTGACTCATTAACTTAGAAGACATTAACGTATAGAACGTTTCTGAATAAACTCCCACGGTAAAAAGAAAAAAAGTTTATGATTTAACGGACTCTAATTTTTAAAAAAGGTTTCAATCATACATTTAATGTTATTGTTTTACTAAAGAGGAATGACTTTTTCATTCAATTGGAACCATTAATACAAACATTTATTGGAGCAAACTTAGACCATTTAGTGGCTTTTTTTTCTTATTCCACTATTCAAATCCTAAGCTTTCGTGATTTCAAGTAGAATTTCTATCCATCAATACCAATTTAAAAATTTTTTGACTTGTGAATACTTTTCATCTACAAGATAACATTTACTAATCTACGTATCAGAAAATTCATCGAGCATTGATTTATAAATATACACCATTCTTTTATCAAATGGTCTAAGTTAAAACTGATATCTTGGAATCAGATTTTTAAACGGTTTTCAAGCATAGAGCAATTAGGTTAGCTTTGGTAGCAAAACAATAATTAATTATTTATAGACGAATTTAACAGTAAATTAGAACTTTATGGATACATTTAATCTTTGAATAAAAACAAGTTTGCTCATCTCTTATGCTAGTTCTTTATAAATATATACTGTACATTAATTTCAACAAGTGAATAAAGAGGTCACTACTATCTACGGAGATTTAAAAGAATTATGAAACTTCATTTCGTGAGATAATAGCTTGGGTTTTTTTATTATTACAGTAAAAAAAAAAAAACTTAAAAGCTGGAAAATAAACTGATCTAATTTTTTTAAATGAATATTTATTTACATATTGTATTAGTCTCATTACTAGGAATATACTTCTTATATCTTATTGTGAAAATGAAATATTAGTAATTTTAAAAAAATAATAAAATCAAAATGCTGAACAGTAGTCTGCATTATTATTTTAAACTTAAATTATTTCCAAAATGATTTGAAGATTTTGTAATGGTGTCTTTAAATTTATGAATAAATATTGGATTATTTCGATTATCTAGTTAAATTGTTAAATATTTTTTGCAAATTTTGGTTCTACTTTCTAAATATGTTCAACTGTTAGCAATAACACACTATGAGTAGAAGACACATCATTTCAAATAGTATTATTTACCTCTCTTCCTAATACTTATGTGACCAGTGACAGCTAGTATAAGAATTGAACCGATGAATATTATATTATGAATACTGAATTTACATGTAACTCTAATCAATTAGTTATTTTGTCAAGGATAACAAACAATGAATAGAACTTTTACATGTTCATGATGCGACTATCTCATGATCTACACACACACACACACATACACACACACACACACACAGGAAAATACATAGCATATAGTATGCATATATCGAATCATGATAAAAAAAGTAATTATACTATATAGAACAGAACAAAAGAAGTTTGTCAGAAACCAATTACTTTAAAAAAAAAACTCAACAAAGTCTCATGGAAAATGGTTACCTATCCACTATTATTTAAAAAAAGCTTCTAACACACACAAAAAAGTGATAAAATACTATACTATAATCATACACACCAGAAATGGCAAACAGATTTTATATAAATCTCGGTCGATTTTAATATAAATAATCATAATCTCTATAAAACGAACTTAGAATGCAGAAAAACAAGAATGCACCTATAAAATGCCATGTAAATGTGGAAAGACATAACTACCCATCAAAAACAAAAAATATATAAAACAGTGATTAGAAGAAAAACAACAACAACAAATGTCTTAAATAGTAGATCATGCAAATACTAATACACATTTATTTAACTGGGAAGATAGAAAAAAAGAAAATTTGAAGAAACTCATGTAATAATGGTAAATAATCCTCTAAATTAATTTAGGGTAATAATCCATAATATTTACACATGACTCATTAACCTTGCACTTAAAAGAAAAAAATCAAAAACTCTAATAGATAAATATATAAAAGTTCTACTGATTCTTGACTTCATTAGAATAGAATAGTTTGTCAAAACATTACTTTAAATATTAAATTCAATATTCATAAATGGAAAAGTTAACTGACTTAACTCCCTGGCTATCTATCATAGGTCAGGTTAGCAGCACATGAAGAAGAGAAAAAATAATAACACTTGAAGTATTGAATTCTACAGTAATCTATTGAATCCTATATTAATTTCAAATAGAAATTTTTTTTAAAAAAATTTGGCCAATTGAAAAGAATTGTGCTGAATGTCTTGAGCAACTGATCAGACAATAAAAAAAATATAAATAAACAGATATAATACTTCTATAAGCATTTCATATTGACAGGACACCAATATTTTCTATACATTTAAGTAATTGTAGAGGAAATGTAAAAAAAAAAATTATATATATTTTCAATGCATTACATAATAAGTAATATATATACATATTTTAAAATGGAAATGAAGTGCTTATTTCAAATGTTGTGCAAAGAGTGGGAGGCAAAAATGAAAATGTCATTGAAAATATTGGAATTAACTTTACAGTTTTCAGTTTTTAAAAAATCAAAGACAGCAATCATACCATAAACTATCTATAGCTCTTATTTATTTATTGTTACATTGAAAATTGTAGTTAATTCCAATATTTTAACATATATTGTACTCATATCAAATACATATACACATAATGATAAAAAACAAACAAATTTCCAGAAACTAACAAAATATAAAGTTATGGTCATTTTGGAGAGAGAAAAATCTTCTCCAGATTCTTCTTAAAGCTTTTTGTACATCTGATCAAATGTGCATATTTGCAAATCACAGTAAAATAAATAAAAAATGTTGCAAAATCCAATTACGAATTTAAGCAATAAATTAGCTTTTTTATATCTTTAGTCATACAAATTTTAATTAGTTACATAAAAATCTACATTTTTATTAAGTCTCTGCACATTTAGATCACAATAACGTACTTTGGTTATGCAGAAAGTCGTAACTTTTTTCTCTCTTTTTTTAAAAAAATTATTATGATAGAAATTTTTAAACAAATTCACAATATTTCATAAAGTAATGTATTTGCAGTAGTATATTTTACAATCTGGATATGATTGTTAACCAATCATGCATAGAAACATTGTTCCAACTATTTTACAACTTCCTTAGTTTCTATAAGATACATAATGGCTTTTTTCTGGCAGAAATGTGTGCTTATAAGTATAAAAATAAAAAAACCTAACGTTTACTTCTATGTTACTTCAGAAAATTAAGTTTTCAGTTTCAGCACATATATATGTAACATGGCATAGCTAGAATTTGTGGACCTTTATGTAAAATTTCAAAAATGGCACTTTTTCATATTTACAAGATATAACTTAATACGATTTTGAATCTATATAAAACAAAATAGGCCCTAAGATCCAGGGTTCCATACACACTGCTTTGATTTGCTTCATGATAGCTATGCCATCAGTACACAGCTGAATTTAAATACATAAATATAATAAAAAAAGTCAAAATTGTATAGGAGTAATTAATGAATACTTCCATTTTGCGTGGTTACTTTTTTTAACGAAATAGAATCCTTATTGTCCAAAGTTTTTAAGGAAGCTTTTTTTTTCTTTTTAAACTGAAATTTAAATGTAGGACATATTGGAATATACTGAAATGCTCTAATAGAATTCAGTCTAGTAAAAAAAGGTAATTTATAAGTTCTAGCGACTTCTTCTTCTGTCCACTTTTCCTTAAATGTTTCTTCTTTTTCCACCATTTTTCCTGCAATTAATAGAAATAATAATTTACAATTTTTATGATACTTAATTTTTGTTCTAAAATTAAGCTGCTAAAATAAATTAGACTAAGGATGTGGTCATCAGTAACAAATTACCACCAACAATAATCAACTGTTATTGCTTAGCATAGTACTAGGTTACATTGATGCCTAATAAGCCCATTTTGACTGAAAATAGTTTGTTAAGAAATAGCAAAAAGCAGGTTTTATAGCTCAAAAATATTTTTGGTCAAAAAATACAGGGATTAAACAATAAGAAATCTTTGATTGTTGTTGGTGATATTCTATCTCTCCCACACTCACATATATGCATCTTAGTAGTTGGCAAGTTCATTAATGTTTATTATTAGTTCTAAATATTATAATACTAAAATATAGTAAGAGACTTGTTAGTATTTGCAAATTATACTCAACATTGTTCTACAGTGTTTATATACTATCTTCTTACTTGGTAATCTTATATTTTCTTTAGCTCCAGAATATAATGCACAATATATATTGTTATGCATATACACACATGGGACCTTTATCCTCTAAGTAATAGCTAGATGTTCATTTTGACTCAATAATTGGATGGTTAACTAACTACATAAAAGAAAAATCTCAAGTCTGTTTGAATCCTGGAAAAAATTCTAAATATCATATAGATTTGTTTCTGAAGTCATTTGAAAGTCAAATGGATGCATTAACTAATATACCACAATACTCTTAAATATATATATATATAAATTAAATAATGTCTAACACTATACTAGTAATTATAAATAAAAGAGAAATTCATATTACATTATAATACTAGCTAAAAAAACTAAATTGTACTAAAATTCTTCCACAACCATGGTTTTATCTATTAACAAATATGAGGTCAGAGTAAAATAAGTTTTAATGAAAGATTTAAAGTTCATAAAAGAAGAATTAAAAATAAATATAACTCAGCTTTGTATATTTGTGAACTGAATACAGGGCATAAAATATTATTTGACAGTACAGATGTAATCTTTTATATAAAAAAAAGTGAATTGAAAACAAAAGTAAAAGAAACTTTGGTGATAAAATATTTTGAATCTGAGGTTATCAATCTCATGAAGTTATCCTTATAAAGAAAGTTGGATTTTAAAGTGAATGATGGGAAGAATATTTTGTTTTGTGTGTATATGTATATATACATGGCATGTTTAATTGAATTTCACTTGAAGAGGTCTATTTATTAATGGATGAAACCATGGTTGTGGAAGAATATAATATTAAATCAAAATAGGTAAAACTATCTCCATACAGTAGTAGTGATCATATGATGTTTTAAGGTTTAATATTAAGTCATTTATGCACTTTAATACTGTTTCACAATGTTTTAATTACAACTCTCTTTGACAGTTTTGATTGCCCCAGCAATCTTCTTCAGAACCTACAACATACTACAAATATATGAATACAAATATACATTAACGTATAATTTACATTCTATATATACATCTTATAATCATCATTTATTTATTACCTTTTAAATATTATTATATATTATAGACTTTGTGGAAGAATTTTATTAAAAATTAGTTTTTTCGACTAGTATTGTAATGTTATATGAATTTCTATTTTTATATATATTCTTTTAATAATAATTTAGCACAGCACATTTTATAACAAAGGTCTGACAAAGTTTAAGCTAATTATTCCAATCCTTAGTTTCTCTTTTTCACAAGACAACAGCAAACTTTCTTATTTTATACATCCACCTGATGTGATCTCTTTCTAAATCTTTTATAATTTCTTAGGACTCAAATTAAAACTATAACTATTCATCTATCATTGTCTCATTTAGCAATATACCAAGCTAGTCCCATTCCAGTTCATAATTATTTCATTGATAACACTGATAACTGTCTGTTCTCTCTCCCATGTAATTCATTTTTAATCCCTTAATGTTACTCCTATCATATGTCTCCCCATACTTTGTGGAGTGGTCTGAAGCATCTGTATTTCTATTATGTTAAGTATCCTAATCTCAGATCCATAAATAGAAATTTGTAAAATACATCTATTAAAAACCTTCCTTTTCAAACAACATAAGTGTATTTTTTTTAATATTATTATTCTAAAAACACCCCATTCAAGTTTAATTATATAATTAATTCCATCTTTTAAGTTTCCATTTGTGTTAATAATCTCAACAAAGTATTTGTAATCATCCATGATTATCAATATTTTTTTCTGAGAAAATATATTAAACACTCCTCTGCTCTTTTTAGCATTTATCTTATGTCTCATTTTCATCTAATAACTTTTGCAACATTTCCTGAAGCCCTGAAGCATTATTTGTGAAAACAATCACATAATCTGCAAAATCTAAATGATTTAAATAACGTCCATTTACTTTCACTTTCTTGGCTATCCATTTTACTACTGGAAAAAGTTTTGGAAATATAGAATCACCCTGAGTACACCTTACTCAATGTTAATCTTCTTAGTATCACAATGTAATCTCATTATAGTTGTTGCATTTTGATAAATATTCTTCAGAATATGACAATATCCTGAATCTGTCTCTAGATGATCCAATGCTTTAATTACCATAGAAATACTTCTAAAAACAAATGTTCTTTCATAATCTACAAATCCAAAGCATAATAACAACTCATATTCATTAAGCCTTTTTATAACTTATTTCAGTACTTGGATGTAATTCACTGTACTAAAACCACTTTTTAAATCCAGCTTGTTCTTTTAATTGGTTAAAATCCAAATTCATAGGAAGCAAGTTGTAATTATTTTGATAAAGATTTCATATAAAATTGATAAAAGACTGACAGGACTGTAATTTATATCTTCTTTCTTAAATATCAATATTAGTACTGCATTCTTTCCAATCATGTGGTACATCTTGA